>CM022881.1:20922728-20962118 GCA_012654025.1 Pachypsylla venusta | reverse complement strand
TACCCTCCATTCGCTGGAAACTTGCAAATAAGCTACCCATATTGACCTCATCCAGCCTGGGTTGGGCCGAAAAAATAGCCAGCATGACGAAGGCACGACACCCACATAGAAAAACCTCTCTGGACGTTGCTGAACTTCGGTGATCCAACGGGAACTGGTGTATTCAATGTGCCATAGACGATATTTAACTTAGATATTCCCTACATTCACACTTTCTCCTTTCTCATTTTCTATTTAGGGTTGGCGTTGTTTTCCTTAATTCTACCATGACACAACATTCGGCGCTTTGCTTACTCTCTTTAGCTCTCCTTGCACGATAACCAGGGCCGCTCAGAGGGGGGGGGGTACAAAGGGCACAAAATGTGCCGGCCCGGGCTCCTGAAGGGACCCTGGCCCAGCGGATTTTTTTACTGATAATAAAATAATAAATTAAAACAATATGCCAAATACAACTTCAATAGGTACGTGCAAAAAAAAAATATATATATATATCACAAAAATGACGAATAATGTCAATTAATGTGCCTAATAGGGAGATCCTAAATCTATGTCCACAAAGGTATAATAATGTGTACCATGTCGATTGTCTACTCGTGTAGAACACCCTCACCGCAGCTTGATCATCCTCAATTATGTTTTCTGAATCATTAGTAATGTGTGGCGTGTGGGTTTATCTAAAATCATATCGCATACTTAATCTAAGTATTTTACTCTTTAAGTTTTTATTTCTAATTACTTATTGGAAACCATTGGAGTTAAGTTTTGAATCTATGTTAACTATTAGTTTAAATAATTAAAAACAATTTCCTGGAAAAGTCACTAGTCAGCTTTTTATAAAACAGCACATTGAGAATTGAGACCTGCGTTTTTTCTGAGCTTAAAAAAAAGGTTCAATTCTCGTGCGGGTTTTTTCAGTAGTGCTAGAAAAAAATTTGGGGGCTCCTCTTCAAGTTTTTTCGGTGCCCTCAGAAAAGTGTGCAAAATATAATGTATCGAAGTTAGAGGATAGGAGGCCTTAAAAGGGTTACGCGGGGATCGTGGGAGATCTTTATGCCAGTCTTTTTTTCCTATTCTTTTACCATTCGTTACATTCTGGAATATTTTCTACACATAAGATAATACTTTTTATAGGTATAATTTTGACCGAAATCTGGACCATGGCTCTTTAATTTGTTTTAGGAGGTTTCCGCCTGTCTTGAAACGTTCTGCCCTAATCAACTTCGGTGTTTTCATGACTGTAGCTGGAAAGGTTGACTAGGTAACTGTGATACCGTAGAAAAGTGTATTTATTTTTTTAAAAAAAGAAAAGTTTTTAAACAGTGAGGTTAATTTAGGCTTAACCGTTTAACGGCAAGCCCTTTAAAGAACGCAGTTTTTTATTTATTGTGTTCTCATATTATTTTCCTTCACGTAAATAGTTTTAATTAATAAATGATTGATTCACCTATCAAATATTAACATTTTCACTTAATGATGATCTAATTATTTTAATACATACCAAATTTCAAGTCTCTAGCACTTGCCGTTCTTGAGATATTTTGTTCGCAGACAGATACACACCCGGACCAATGGCTGAAACTCGAGTTTTGGGCTCTGGGGACCCCAAAACGTGTTTTGGTATTGAAAACTCGACATCGAAAATTTCAGCCCATTACAATACTGTCCTTTTTATAAAAAGTAATAAACAACATATCGATAGTAATAATAAAAGGTAGGTATTAGGTGTAAAATACGTGTGTGCAAAAAAAAATAATGGGGGGCCCGGAGCAGGACTTTGTGCCCGGGCCCGGAAAAGCTCTGAACGGCCCTTATGGTATAGGTACCTTTTGCCCCTCCCCCCCGAAAAAAATCTTGTGTACGCCCCTGAATTACATAGTTACGAGTTGAAAACCGGAATCGGGTGGATAGAATAATATTTAGACAATACTATCCATATGACCAGCAATTCCGGAGTTACGAGTTTAAAATCGGGATCCGGTGGAATATTGGACGGATAGACAGAAAATCACACAGAAAATGGAATTGCTAAGAAAATTCATTGCGGACAAAATTGAAAATTTTACAAATAAAAAGCAGTAGCAACGAAAGATCAACACTTAAAAAACAGAATATATAAATTAGATACACCAGCACGGTGCACACTAAAGATATTCTCATTCCAATAGTCACGATACTGGGTGGTGTCATTGTAAGTAGAACAGATCGTTGGGGAAATTCTCTGAATTTAGCCCATGATATGGTGTGGCAGTGAAACTCTAGCGCTAGTGGTATCAAACGATATGGGATCAGTTCAGGGTTGGGGAGCAGCAATGTGGCAAGTTTTTATTTTGAATCAAATTTTTATTTTAAACTCGCTTTTGTATTGGCCGTCATGGGTCGATGTTGGACGGTTATACATACGCAGTAGAGGTATGTTTCCTAATTGGGTTAAAATTGGATAACAAAAATTCATGCCGCATCACTCCTACCCGGTACCAAATTCTTCAGGGTTTGTTATCAGCATATCATCTGATTGCTTTATCAGTGTACGAGTACAGTTCTTTATTCTACAGGTAAACGCCCTCTAGCGGCTACTCTCATGTAACTGCATGAGTTTCCCCACTATCTGTTCTATTCGTTATGGTAGAACACTGATACTATTAGGCAAGTTGGGGAAATATTGTACAGCAGGGTAATATTGCGCACACCACCATCTCTACTGCCGTTAATTGGACATCATTAAGTAGAAAAGAACCAACACTGATTTTCAACTTTGACTTTTTAATTAAAATTTGCATGTATTTTTAATTTATCTTCCCATAAACAAAGTAATAAAGTAAAGTATTGTATTGGTGAGACATTTAGATGTCATTTGATTTTGCTTTTCTGGAAGAATTATGACGACTAGATACCAAAAAACGAGTCTAGAAAAAATGTCTGTCCCTCTCTCCGCAAATCGTGTTCGCGCATCTACAGACTTTATTATTAGTCCGATTTTGATGAAATTTGGTTTCCTATTCCTTGAGGTCATAATTCGAGCCAAAACCTATTATGGGTCAAAAGGGGACATTTTGGGATAACCCTCTAGAACCTAAACGGCGAGCCCGTTATATTTCGCAGCCGTAGCGAAGCACGGACATACTCGTACATCTAGTTACCTATATCCAACAAAACCCTAGTTTCATCACAATTGTATTAAAGTTATGACCCTTTCAAAAGAATTGAAATCTCCCCAAAAAACTTTTGGCGGTAAAAAGTTCCAGCGAAGTCATTAGTCACAAAAAACATTGAAATCAAAACAGTGCCCGCCTCCATTGGTAATTCAAAACATCTAAAAACAGTTTAACAAAAATAAAAATATTTTAAAAAGATTTCTCCCTTAGAATATGTGTTTCAGCCGAATCTGTTCCCAAAATATTAGGCTCCGCTCGATTTTTGAAGACACCCCGCTACAACAACAGAGATGTGAATAATTAACAATTGTCAAAAACTATTAGGTACCTATCTCATCAACTAACAATGAGTATTCGGTACTTATCCCATCAACTAACAATGAGTATTACTTAATTTATTAAGTAATAGGTAATCGTCACGAAACCTCTGCCAATGTGACACATGTGTTTATTATCTATTTTACGCACTAAAAAATACCCCCCCCCAAAAAAACCCCCCCCCCCCCCCAAACAAGTTTCTGGCTTTAACCATTCTCTTTTAAAACAGGATCAATGGAAACTGCTAAAAAGCGGTAAAAGCCGACAGCGGTATATTTTATTACACACAAAGACGATAAACATACCAAATTTCAAAACTCTAGCACTTATACCATTCTCTTTTTAGACAGCAATATGCAATACTGATAACCGTTAAAAGCGCAAAAACCGCCAAGGGTGTATTCGATTGCACTCAAAAGTTTCGGTGCACTTTAGAGCCTAGATGGGACTTCATCCAAATCGGTCAACGATAAGTGGCAAAAGTCCCGTTCACGACCAACGCGGACTAACGGATTTTTTATTCTATTTTTAGATTCTGCAAAAAACGTAAACGTAACATATCAAATTCTATGGAGGGGGTATTTTTTTAGCTCATAAAATAATAAAGCCATGTGTCACATGGAAGATTTTTTAAAGTTCTTTTAACAACGATGACTCCTGTTGTTTAATTTTTCCAGCGATGTGTAATTCAGTGGGCTACGGGAATATGAAGGACATCAGACGACATGAAGCATTTGAAAAGCGACGAGATGTTCATTCGTTTGTATAACAAATTGATTTTTGAAAATCTTGCTGTTCAATTTGACCGAAATGTAAATTCTAGTTAACTATTTTTGTTTGTACGTAGGTACATTTTTTTTTTTAACATATATTGGTCATTCAAGACGGGGTTTTTACCCTCCATTCGCTGGAAACTTGCAAATAAGCTACCCATATTGACCTCATCCAGCCTGGGTTGGGCCGAAAAATAGCCAGCATGACGAAGGCACGACACCCACATAGAAAAACCTCTCTGGACGTTGCTGAACTTCGGTGATCCAACGGGAACTGGTGTATTCAATGTGCCATAGACGATATTTAACTTAGATATTCCCTACATTCACACTTTCTCCTTTCTCATTTTCTATTTAGGGTTGGCGTTGTTTTCCTTAATTCTACCATGACACAACATTCGGCGCTTTGCTTACTCTCTTTAGCTCTCCTTGCACGATAACCAGGGCCGCTCAGAGGGGGGGGGTTACAAAGGGCACAAAATGTGCCGGCCCGGGCTCCTGAAGGGACCCTGGCCCAGCGGATTTTTTTACTGATAATAAAATAATAAATTAAAACAATATGCCAAATACAACTTCAATAGGTACGTGCAAAAAAAAAAAATATATATATACCACAAAAATGACGAATAATGTCAATTAATGTGCCTAATAGAGAGATCCTAAATCTATGTCCACAAAGGTATAATAATGTGTACCATGTCGATTGTCTACTCGTGTAGAACACCCTCACCGCAGCTTGATCATCCTCAATTATGTTTTCTGAATCATTAGTAATGTGTGGCGTGTGGGTTTATCTAAAATCATATCGCATACTTAATCTAAGTATTTTACTCTTTAAGTTTTTATTTCTAATTACTTATTGGAAACCATTGGAGTTAAGTTTTGAATCTATGTTAACTATTAGTTTAAATAATTAAAAACAATTTCCTGGAAAAGTCACTAGTCAGCTTTTTATAAAACAGCACATTGAGAATTGAGACCTGCGTTTTTTCTGAGCTTAAAAAAAAGGTTCAATTCTCGTGCGGGTTTTTTCAGTAGTGCTAGAAAAAAATTTGGGGGCTCCTCTTCAAGTTTTTTCGGTGCCCTCAGAAAAGTGTGCAAAATATAATGTATCGAAGTTAGAGGATAGGAGGCCTTAAAAGAGTTCCGCGGGGATCGTGGGAGGTCTTTATGCCAGTCTTTTTTTCCTATTCTTTTACCATTCGTTACATTCTGGAATATTTTCTACACATAAGATAATACTTTTTATGCATAGGTATAATTTTGACAGAAATCTGGAAACGTTCTACCCTAATCAACTTCGGTGTTTTCTTGACTGTAGCTGGAAAGGTTGACTCTTAATAATTTCTAAATAATCTTTCATTTCTATTGACTAATATTGTGATTGATAAATAATTAGTTAGAAGTTTTCACCAGCAAAAAATCGGGATTGATAAGTACCACTTCTGGTTCAGCGAGAAAGCTAAAATTCGATACAAAGGTATTCCGCAGTACAAAAAGTTATATCCTTGAATAAAATATTGAATTTTCGAACTAGGAGCGGAAGCACGGGAAAACAGCTTGTAACATTATAAAAATGAGTTCTAAATCGTTGAAAGCGACGGCCCAGAAGAGAAAAGATAAAGAAGAACGAGGGACAACTTTCTCTTGATTCTTTTTAAAAACCTTCGCCCAGCAGTCCCAGCACTTCACGAAATGCTGCCGAACAGGTGGAAGGTGGACAATCGCAATTGGAATTTGGAACTTCAATAAGAGCAGATCCTCAGGAGGAAACTATTGCGACTCCTCTTCCTGCAAACATTAAAACTGCGCTGGACGTTCCAAAAAAGAAATTGTGTCGGACGCCTAAAAGAAGAGTTCTTTGATGTTGGGGACGAGAATCTAGACATTAATGAATTATGGAAAAAAAGCTGGTGTGAACATCACACGACTTTCCTTATCTATAAAAAGCGGCTATCAACGGCTAATTAGCAGCCAACAATATATTACACTTCAACCTAAGTTGTATTTTTCAATTTCTTCTATAAAATTGATATGAATAGGCACCAAGTTTAAAGTTCCAACCTAAGTTGTATTTTTCAATCTCTTCTATAAAATTGATATGAATAGGCACCAAGTTTAAAGTTCTAACTATTACCGTTCACATTTTAAGCAGGATATACGAAAACCACTACAAAACAGCATAAAACCGTCAACGGTACATTCGATTTCCACCAAAAGCTTATTTTGCCGTTCATGGCATAAAACTGACATACATACCAAATTTCAAGTCTCTAGCACTTGCCGTTCTTTAGATATTTTGTTCACAGACAGACACACCCACGGAACAATGGCTGAAACTTGGAAAATTTTGCTCTGGGGACCCCAAACCGTGTTTGGCATTGAAAACTCGACATCGAAAATTTCAGCCCATTACAATACTTTCCTTTTTCATGGGATAAGGAAAGTAAAAATGATAAAATACCGATTTTCACTTCCTCTTTTTTTATATTCCTTCACAATACCTAAGATTATGTTTTAAAACTAAAAGGTTGCGGGATTGGAGCTTGCGGATCCCGCAGATTGCAAATCCCGCAAAAAACGTGCGGATCCCGCAAATCGCGGGATCCTGCATTTGCGGGATTGGAAGCCCTTCATAATAACCTACAAGTTATTATGAAGCTGTTATAACTGACCGAACGAAGTTAGGTCTACTTTTATTTCTACAATTTTTCTTTAAACGTATGTTTGTTTGTTCGCTCCTAGCGTCTTGTCCAATATTAATGAAACTTGGTATGTCCATTTATTATATTCATAGAGTTTGCCTCTTCCTCTATTTAATCCATACTAATATTATAAATGCGAAAGTAACTCTGTCTGTCTGTATGTATGTATGTTACGCTTTCACGCTTAAACTACTGAACCGATTTTGATGAAATTTGGTATGGAGATAGACTAAACTTTAGGAAAGGACATAGGCTACTTTTGGGGTTGAAACTATAAACGGCCATGCCTCTAAAGCGCCAAGCGAAGCGGGCGTATCCTGCTAGTTGTATATAAAACACATTGCATCATTTTAAATAGAATTGAGAAATGCAAGGCCAACACAATCATCATAATGGTTTCTTTTCATTTTGAGCACTTTTGTTTCACCTAAGGACTCATGTTGAACATTTTAAATCAGTGAGATCTACCGTAGACAAAACTACTGGCAGTATATTATGTAATAGGTCGCTGGTTCAAGCCTATGTTGATTCTTCGATCATCATAGTCTTCAATGTTTGGCTTTCTTTTTCATGCTACCTATTCACCAAGGATAGTTACGTAACATAACTAAAATTCAAGAATTTAGCAGTACTTGTAGTAAAACTTTAACAACGTATGAGTTTGTGTTAAGCTAATGATCTTGTCACAATGTACTTCCCCGTGGTATTGCTAAACATTTATATTTATGATTGAGGCATTCCCACTGTCAACAGCCAGACCCACCGAGAGGGGAAGGAATCCCTCCGTTTTTTTTTTAAGCTTTTACCACCTCGATTACCTAGTTTATATAGTTTAAAACTTGATTGATTTGATTCATTGATCATGATTTGTTATTAATAGAAGTAATTTAACATCATTAGTTTATATTATACATCATGGATACTTATNNNNTTCCCGGTTTCTCCCCGATATAAAATTCGATACAAAGGTGTTCCGCAGTACAAATAGTCATATCCTTGAATAAAATATTGAATTTTCGAACTAGGAGTGGAAGCACGGGAAAACAGCTAGTAACATTATAAAAATGAGTTCTAAATCGTTGAAATTGAGAGCCCAGAAGAGAAAAGATAAAGAAGAACGAGAGACAACTTTCTCTTGATTCTTTTTTAAGACCTCCGCCCAGCAGTCCAAGCACTTCACGAAATGCTGCCGAACAGGTAGAAGGTGGACAATCGCAATTGAAAACTTCAATAAGAACAGATTGTGTCGGACGCTCCAAAAGAAGAGTTCTTTGATGTTGGGGACGAGAATCTAGACATTAATGAATTATGGAAAAAAATCTGATGTGAACATCACACGACTTTCCTTATCTATAAAAAGCGGCTATCAACGGCTAATTAGCAGCCAACAATATATTACACTTCAACCTAAGTTGTATTTTTCAATTTCTTCTATAAAATTGATATGAATAGGCACCAAGTTTAAAGTTCCAACCTAAGTTGTATTTTTCAATCTCTTCTATAAAATTGATATGAATAGGCACCAAGTTTAAAGTTCTAACTATTACCGTTCACATTTTAAGCAGGATATACGAAAACCACTACAAAACAGCATAAAACCGTCAACGGTACATTCGATTTCCACCAAAAGCTTATTTTGCCGTTCATGGCATAAAACTGACATACATACCAAATTTCAAGTCTCTAGCACTTGCCGTTCTTGAGATATTTTGTTCGCAGACAGATACACACCCGGACCAATGGCTGAAACTCGAGTTTTGGGCTCTGGGGACCCCAAAACGTGTTTTGGCATTGAAAACTCGACATCGAAAATTTCAGCCCATTACAATACTGTCCTTTTTATAAAAAGTAATAAACAACATATCGATAGTAATAATAAAAGGTAGGTATTAGGTGTAAAATACGTGTGTGCAAAAAAAAATAATGGGGGGCCCGGAGCAGGACTTTGTGCCCGGGCCCGGAAAAGCTCTGAACGGCCCTTATGGTATAGGTACCTTTTGCCCCTCCCCCCCGAAAAAAATCTTGTGTACGCCCCTGAATTACATAGTTACGAGTTGAAAACCGGAATCGGGTGGATAGAATAATATTTAGACAATACTATCCATATGACCAGCAATTCCGGAGTTACGAGTTTAAAATCGGGATCCGGTGGAATATTCAGAAAATACTATTAATATGACCAGCAATTCAATAGTTAAGAGTTGAAAACCGAAATCGGGTAGAATAATATTTAGAAAATACTATCTATATGACCAGCAATTCCGTAGTTACGAGTTGAAAACCGAGATCGGGTAGAATAATATTTAGAAAATACTATCCATATGACCAGCAATTCCGGAGTAACGAGTTTAAAACCGGGATCCCATAGAATATTCAGAAAATACTATCCACTCGGCACTGCCTTGTCTCTAAGGCCCCTTTTAAAGGCTAAAATACACAAGGTTGACGCGCACCAATATTATGTCATTAACCATCTGTCTGAATACAAAGGTTTACCAGATTCAGATCAGCTTCAGATGCTGAAAATGGATACAGGAACAAGGTTCTCACTCTGAATCTGAGGCACATTTAGAGATCTCTTATATCCCCAAAATGGAATTTAGCTCACGGATTTACAGAGCACAAATCACAATATTCATCATTGGAGACAGAGGTTTTACCCCCCATTTCCTGTAAACTTACAAACCAGCTACCCACATTGACCACACTCAATGGGATGGGCCGAAAAAATGACCGAGGGCACGAACCGACGTGGACACCTACATGGACCAATCCCGCTGGACGTTGCTTAACTTCAGTGATCGAACGGAAATCGGTGTATTCAACGTGCTATAGCTGGCTTACAGGTGGTAATGGTATACCTAAGGGATCAACCGATGGTGTTAGCCCCATAAGACTTAAAATTAGTCGGTGCAACCAAGTGTGTCTGTTTTAAATTTCATCAACAATGGACGGTTAGTTCCATTTTTTTAAAATTTGGGGCCTTAAAGGGCCAACCGATAATGATAGCCCGATGAGCCCCAAAACTAGTAGATAATAATTATGTTACAAAGAGTGTCTGTTTTAAATTAAATTTAAGTAGAAAACAAAAAACAGCATCAAAAATGTTCACTAATACAATACTTTATTTTCCTATACTTGGTATATGGGAGGAAGATAAAGTAAAAAAACCTAATTGGACCTCTGATTTCAGAAAGGGGTCATGTCAATAAATTTTGGATTTTTTTAAAAGAAAATCCATCTTTAATCGTAAAATGTTATCAGTATGAAAATTTCTAGAGGCCCCATAGTTTTTAGGACATATAGAAGTACCTTTTTTGGTTTGACTTTTTTTTTCTACAATTTTGGGTTATAAGGTTTTTCTTTGTTTTCCAAAAGTTTATTTTTGTGAACACAATCCCTTTCTGCAAAGAGTGATTCAACTAAGAGCTGCCCTTATCTATTACAATAGTCTGCCCTCTCAGCTAGAAGATTTATTAATGTATAGAAGAGACGTTACATTTGCAGTTAGTTATTGCTAAAATTCAATATACTTGAATTATTATAAAATACTTTTTTTTAATTTAGCTTAACGTCTCTTTACCATTTATTGGTCATTCAAGACGAAGGTTTCACCCTCCATTCGTTGGAAACTTGGAAACCAGCTACCAACATTGACCTCATTCAGCCTAATTGAACCGGAAAAATAGCCAGCATCACGAAGGCGCTAACCCACGTGAACACCCACATAGAACAACCTCGCTGGCCATTGCTTTACTTCAGTGATCTAGCGGGAATTGGTATATTCAACGTGCCATAGACGCTGGCTAAATATATAAAATACTTGGTTGCAAACGAAGTATTTTGTGTTGACGATAATAGAAAATAAATTTTGGAAATTCCCGTTTTCAGCCATGAGATCGTTGCGACATGCGGCAAGCCACACATTCGAAAACAAAACCATAAAAAGAAATGCAAAAAAAAATAAAAAATCAGAAAGAGTCCATATTTTTTTTATTCAATAATATCCACCGCCAATGTTGAAGCCCACAGGGTTATATCTCATATAGGATTTATCTTGTCTCGCGGGTCCGCCGCCTCGTCCCATACCATTATACATAGCACCACCATTTCCAGTGTTGAAACCGCCGCGCATATTATTATTCAATTTACTAACATTTTGAGAATATGAAGGACGTCCACGAGGAGCGTTTCCACCTTTCATAACTCCACTCATGGGGGGTACATTGGCAGGGCCATCTGTAAAAAAAAAGAAATAAATATTTTGATCAAAGAAAAAAAAATCTTCACACTAACTTGGTAGAACTATCAAATACAACAAATGAAAATGAATAATACACTGACAAATTAAGTAATTTAATGTAGAACAGTCAACAAGAGAGTAATTTAATGTAGGACAGTCAACAATTGAGTAATTTAAATTAGAAGTCAATAATTGAGTTATTTAATGTAGAACAGTCAACATCTCTAATCCTGTTGGAGATAGGTACAAAAAATATATTCACACCAAAGTTTCACGATATCGAGGGGAGTATGATATGGTAAGCTCGATTGTTGGATAATGAAGTAAAATCCAAAATTAAAATATTTCTAGTACACATAGTCAAGTGTTTCCGTCATCTTCATTTGTTGTGTGTTTGATCAAATTATTGCAAAAAGGAATTTTATAAACAGTATATGAGAGAAAAGAAAAAAAAAATCGAAGCACATTTCTAGTATTTACTTAAAATTTCTCTTCTAAATTATATTCAATACAAAAAACATTGGATTTCTTATGAATAAAAAAAAAATAAAAAAAACATTGGATTTCTTATGAATAAAAATAATATAAAAAAAAAACATTCGATTTCTGATAAATATAATTTTTTAAAAAATACACAATCCCAATTATTCAAGAGATGTGTATTTTTTAAAAAATTACAGGTTTTTGACAAAAAAAAAAATAAAAAAAATATACAGTCTTTAAGAGATATTTTTTTAAAAACTACAGTTTTCTAATAGACATTTAAAAATAAAAAAAATCCTTTGAATAAATATTTTTAAAAAAATAAAAAATAAATGTACAAATTTTTTTAACAACTTTTAAAAAATAAAAAAATAAATGTAGATTCTTTGAATAAATATTTTAAAAAAATATAAAAAAAAATGTACAAATTCTTTAAACAGACATTTAAAAAAATACACAGTTTTCTAATAGATATTTAAAAAAAAATAAAAAAAAATGTAGATTCTTTGAATAAATATTAAAAAAAAATATATAGATTCTTTGAATAAATATTTTTAAAAAAATAAAGGCACAGATTCTATTCATAGTTCTTTTTAATATTTTTTTTTTTTTTTAATGTACGGGTCTTTTAGAAAGATGATTAAACAATGTACGGGTCACTTAAAGATAATTAAAAGATGTACGGGTCATTTAAAGATAATTAAAAAAATCTACAGGTTTTTTTAACGATAACATAAACGTACATGTTCTTTGAAAAAATAAAGATAAACCTTTTTTTTCCAATATCTTTTTAAAATAATAGATACTTTAAAAAATCACAGATCCTTGCAAATAACTTTTTTCTTCAAAAAAATAGGTTTTTCGAATAAATATCATGTTCAAAAAAGATAATAAAATAAAAATAAAAAAATACATATATAAAAAAAGAAGATATAATAAATAAATAGTTGAATACTATTTCTTTGTGTTATTATGTCACAAATTTGTTGCTCACTGCAGCATTGTAGGATTTTCCCAAATCAATCATTATCCAATTCCTTTGAATTTTTCTATTTTACATACAAGGCACGCACCGAGTCGCTATATGCGCATTTATCTCCATAGAAACTCATTGTCCTCACGAGGTTGAGTGGTCCCCGAAAACATCCAAACCACAGTGACAAATTTTTGCCCCTGCCAGGATTCGAACGTGGGTCTCCCGAGTGCAAGACTAGTGCAGCGAACACTGAGCCATGGGAGCTATCAAAAATAAAGATATGAAATGATGAAAAATAAACTTATGAAATGTTATGATTTTTTAAAAAAATATATTTTTTTGTAAGGGGGGGGGGGTCTATGTTTTTATCCTATGGAAGTTTTCGTTTTGTAACAGTACATACCTCTATATGATTAACAGGCGAAATCAATTTCTTCTTTCCACTGGATCTTCTGCGTTGTAGATATGACGAGTCCGTAACACGAACGACAATATGAACATTCTGATCTGAACCTGACTCAACTACCAAATGATGTCTCATCACTAAATATACAAAGCTCACGGACTAGTCTGAGATGTCTTGTATTTCCCAATATTAAACAAAAAAAGAGTAAACGTTATCATGATAACCGGTTTCTATGTACCGGACGACCGAGACCACATGCCCTCACAGTTCAGGCTAAGTGTTGGTAACCTCTTATCAACCAGTTTTGAATATCTATCTATAATTAAAAATTGTTTAGCCAAAACGGTAAGAGATATAAAATAAAAATGAAAAATGATCAGCATTCAACATTCAAAAATGTCGAACCGTTTTCGAGTTACGACCGATTTTTCTATTTTTGACGAAAGTCGACCGGTCACGGTTCGATATCTTGAAATTTTTCGCGATAACATATCAACTCAAATTTTAGGTGGCCTTTGAAACATTATAGAACATGATTTGCAAAAAAAACTGTCCAACCGCTTTCAAGTTACGGTCGATTTTCCTATTTTTCTAAAGGTAATCAAAGAATAACATTAGCACGGCCATGCCTCTAAGGCGCCAAGCGAAGCGGGCGGTGCCTCCTAGTTTTAATATAAATCTAGAAATACAAATTACTGTAGATTTCAAGGAGTATACCGCTAGAAAACTGCCTACACTTTGTAATTGTAGTTTATATTCTTGTATGGATCACTACAATATAGCCTACACTTTGTAACTGTAGTTTCTATTATTATTATTTTTTATTTTTTTTATCTCTACAATACTGCTTACACATTGTAATTTATTGTAGTTTCTATTCTTATATGTATTCCTACAATACTGCCTTCACTTTGTAATTGTTGTTTGCATTCTTATATATTATCCCTGCATACTGTCTACACTTTGTAATTGTAGTTTCTATTCTTATATGGACCGCTAACTAGAAGGTATTAAAGGAAAGCGACCATCTGACTTTACTTCTTTGGCTACTGAAAGGGCAAGCATATGAATAGTTAGTCTTCCTTTCTTATTATCCTTATTGTGCGACAGAAAACATATAGGGGTATTAGTTTAAATTTTAACATTTCGCCCTTTTTTTTGGAAAAATTGTTGAAATAAGTTGATATGAGGTTGCCTAAAAGATTTGATGTCCCTAGTGCTGGAACTGTAATGGTATGTCGTTCCAGCTCGTCCTGGTGCTTAGAACCGGCCGTCATGAGAAACTATCACTGTTGGAGCTTTGTACATGAATTATAATTTCAAGCTATCAGCGCCATGATGAAACAGGATCCTGTAGTCACAATACATCCGAGACTCAACGCGCAATTGCAGGGTGAAAATGAAGTGATATTACTAGATGAAATGGCTGCTAAACTATTACAATTACAGTATACAATGTGATTCACCGACTATGACCAGAAAAAATGATTTCTAGATAGATTTGAGGTTGTAAAAAATAAGTTTAAGTAAGATTTTGTGTATGACACCTCGGACATTTTTATCTATAGGTCTAGCCCTAGAATATGAAAAACTATATGAGGTTCTTGAGTACAATCGAGGTCAGCGTGGTCATTACGTATATGTCGCAGTAAACTTGTAGAATCAGTAATTTTATAAATTTCCTAGGAATTTAGTAAAATCACTGAAAATAAGACGAACGCGAGGATTTTCAACAAGTTTACTGAAATGCTTTAGGGATTTTATAAAACCCCGGATAATAGGTTAGGATAGGTTATCCCGGATAATAGGTTATAATATCCCTAAAGCATTTCAGTAAACTTGTCGAAAATCCTCGCATTCGTCTATTTTCCGTGATTTTACTAAATCCCTAGGAATTTTATAAAATTACAGATTCTACAACATATACACCTCAAAAACTGGAGCTAAATCCACGAAATACACTTTTTAAGCTTCAAACTGTCATTCAACCTGGCCATACTCAGTGAATCATTCTGTAAAATAAAACAAAAGGAAAAAATATTAAAAACAAACATGGCAATTTATTGAAAAATAAATTAAAATGACAATTATTGTTGCACTACCAGTACCCAGACCAAATACAGACTGAGTGAGGTTAATGTGAACAATGTTTACCAGTTTCCAGCGAATGGAGAGTAAAACGCCCGATCCAAATCTCCTTAGAAGTTAAAGAGACGTTAAAACCCGGCAAATCAGTATTGACTTACTCTAAACTAAATCTCCTTAGAAGCTAAAGTGACGTTAAAACCTGGCAAATCAGTATTAATGTACTCTAAATCTCCTTAGATGTTAAAGAGACGTTAAAACCCGGTAAATCAGTATTGATTTACACTAAATCTCTTTATATGTTAGATAGACGTTAAAACCTGGCAAATCAGTATTAATTTACTCTAAACTAAATTTCCTTAGATGTTAAAAATACGTTAAAACCCGGCAAATCAGTATTAATATACTCTAAACTAAATCTCCTTAGATGTAAAAGAGACGGTAAACCCCGGCAAATCAGTATTAATTTAGTATATCAATACCCGGGCTACTTAAAATTTAATTTGTAGTCGTATATATATCTCGTTTTGTTTACAAAATGTTTATACCATTTAATGATTTTATTTGTCACAAGCAGATATAAAAAAGAATATTTTCCGCGTAAATTTTAATTAAAACATACATTATTGACTGAAAAAAGTGATGTCCAGTTTTAATTACACAAAAAAAAAAACATTTAAAAGACTGTCTGTTCCACAATAACATGATTACTTTTTGATCCAAAAATTGGATTACCCGGGGCTCAGTGGCAGCCCAATTTGATTTTTTTTTCTTTCTGAAATTGAAATAAATATCAGAAACAAACTGACAACAATTCACAGAAATACTAGTTAGTTTAAGGTAATCAAAGGTAGATCCAACTATTATTATTTACAGGATCCATAATTTTATATATATATATAAAAAAAAGCTTTAAAAAAATTATGAAAAAAGAGTAATTATATGAATAATACAAAAAAAAATTATTCAAAACAACAGAATGCGCAAATTCATGATAAATGTCTGAGGAAAAAAAAACTCGACGGGATATTTTTTTTTTGTAATATTGAAGCTTTAAAAAAATTATGAAAAAAAGTAAGTATATGAATAATATAAAAAAAAATTGTTGAAAACAACAGAATGCGCAAATTCATGATAAATATCTGAGAAAAAAAAAAAACTAAAAAAAAAAAAACTCGACGCGATATTTTTTTTGTAATATTGACCCATTCAATTGTACACTTTGTCTGTGTACTAGAGATGTGAGTTATGAATCGTTTGGCTGATTAGATCACTAATGAAAAATTGAAAAAAGAACACTACAGGGTGTTTCAAAAGGTTATGCAAAAAAAGAAACCACGCATAGTAGAGCTCGAATAAAGGCCACTTTGCTTAATAAACCCTTATACAGAAATGGACCCCAAGGTTGCTAGAGTCACCCAAAGTTGGCAATTAAAAATCGAAAAATAATTATTAAAAATCGAATTATTTTGCGATTGGCTTCATTTTTTACATGACGTCTTTGATTGTTGTCATGCTTTTTTTGTGAATATTTGGCACTTTTTCCCCCCACCACCCTGGTGGGGGGAGTTATGGGGGGGTCATAAAATGAAAATGCCTATTTTGATGCGTAATTTTTTGGTGTTTTAAGGTATGACATGTCTTCTAAAACTTCTTTTGCTACAAAAAAGATCAGAATAGTTCTTGTCTAAAACCAACCGTTGACCTTTTAAAATCACAAAACTTGAGCGTAGGACGATTCCAAACATGAAGTATTAATCTTGACGTTAGTTCATTGCATTGTCTCGAACCTTGGACTTGATGGATTTCCAAATTTTTTGGAAATATTATTTGCAATGAACTGACGTCAGAATTAATACTTCATATTTAGAATCGTCCTACGCTCAATTTTTGTGATTTTTAAGTGCCAACTTTGGGTGGCCCTAGCTAACTTGGGGTCGGTCCATTTCCGTATAGGGGTTTTTAAGCAAAGTGGCCTTTATTTGAGATCTACTATACGTGGTTTCTTTTTTTGCATAACCTTTTGAAATCACTTTTCATTTCCATTGTTGTTCCCTTTATTTACTGAACGGCACGCTACACTTCACCTCATCCTGAGTAAAATCATTATTTTTCAATCCCCCAATCATCAACTTCTCCTTGATCCCATCCCCACTCGTTTCTTTTCCTTGTTTATCATCACTTTCCTCATCCACACCACCACAATCATCATCGTCTTTTCTAATCTCTTTCATTTTTTCATTCTTTTTACTCGTTTTTCGTCGACGATCCACCCCTCCTCCGTCGCTCCGCTTTGATCTTCTCCGATTGGATCGATAGAGATACAAATTATAATTGTCATAACTAATCTGTCGTCCGTCTCCTCTTTTCGGATCAAAATAATCGTCGTAGAAATGATGATTTCTCGGTTCAAAATAATCGTAATAATAGAAGTCATCGTCACGAGCACCCGTGTAATATTGATAATTTGAACCTTTCTTCTGTCGTTGTCAAGAGACGTTCGAGTTTTCTTTTCGATTCTGTTTGGGTTTCCCATTGACGACCACTTGTTTTCCATTTTCTGCTACTGCTTTGGCTCCTGTCTTTGATTTTCTTCCTTTACCACCGCCGCTGCCTCCTCGGTACCATTGATTATAATCATGTCTAATCGCTAAAATGAGAAAAAGGTAGAAAAAAAACCAAAGGATGGGGGAGATAAGAGAAAATGAGAAAATTTGATCAGAATTGGTTGGAAATAGAAGATCGCAAAAAAAGGTAGGTAGACGGGTTTTTTTTTTTTNTTTTTTTTTTTTTTTTTTTTTTTTTTTTTTTTTTTTTTTTTTTTTTTTTTTGTACGGGGAACTCTGTGATCACTGTCAATTTTTTGTGTTATTGCACTTTTCGAATAGACCACAAATGCCAGGGTAGCTAAGATGATCGAAACTTTGTTGTGATTGCTTCTATAAATCAGTTATCGGCAAGGTCAATATGAACTTAGCATACAAGATGAGGAACGAGTTAGGAACATTTGAGGTAGTTTACAATGACTTTGAATTTTTTTAACCAATTTTAACCAAATTAGAGGGATTAGGAAACGTTTTACGGTCATTGCGTATATACAACCGTTCAGCATAAACCCATGATGGCCAATAAAAAAGCGAGCAGAAGTTGCCCCAACATATAGGTATCTCCCCAGTGATTTTTTTTTTTTTTTTAACATAAAAACCTAATATGCATAATTTTGATTAACTGTTTAAATAATGAAATTTGTACTATGATGATTCAGAATAAATATAAAAAAAATGGTCCAATTTGTCGATTTTTAAATGGAAACCCACATTCCTACAGAATCGAATTTTTGAAATGGTACAATTTGACGATTTTTAAATGGAAACCTACATTCATACAGAATCGAATTTTAAAAATTGTACAATTTGTCGATTTTTAAATTAAAACCCACATTTATACAGAATCGAATTTTTGAAACCCACATTCATACAGAATTGAATTTTTGGTCAAACTTTACACATTTTTGATACCTCACTTGTTGGTTTAGATAACGTGTTATTATTTGAAATATGGTTCAGCTTCTAGATGAATATTCGATAAAGAATAAAAATAAAGATTTTATCTGTTCTCATCTTTTGGAGTTATTTTCGTTCAACGAGGTAGTTTAATAGGAGAGAAAGAAAAGGAGCAATGATTGTATTATTAGTGGATTCGGATTGCACCATTCCACAAATCAATTGAAACAAAAAAAGAGTAGACGTTTATAAAAAAAATATTACATCTTGGTTTTTAAAACTTCTTCGAACGGGGAGCTGAGTATTCAAGTGGTCCTATAAGACAAGTAATAAATATAATCAAGAGAATTTAATTTAGGATCTCGGAGGCAAAGGATTTGGAACACCCCTATCTATCCACCTGTTTGGAAGGTGGAGGTGAAATGGGATGGCGATTTGAAGCACTGTTTTGAAATCAATACAACTAAACAGCAAAACTAAAATAGTAGGTCCATGTACTAAATTGGCAGGCCGTACAGACACCACGCGGACACTACTTAAATACGACACAAAATGTCGTGCCCACCCAGTGTTTACACTGGGATACGAACAGACATGTCGCCCCTATGATTGTATGTACAATAAATAAATAAAATAATAAAAAGTGAAAAAAATCTGGTGTGAACATCACACGATTTTCCTTATCTATAGAAAAAAAAGAAACTATTGTAATGGGCTGAATTTTTTTCAATGCCAAAACACGTTTTGAAGTCCCCAGAGCAGAAATACAATTATATATTACACTCCTTGATATATTACACTTCAATCTAAGTTGTATTTTTCAATTTCTTATATGAAATTGATATGAATTGGCACCAAATTTAAAGTTCTAGCTCTTTCCATTCCGGGCGGAACCGTCAAAAAGCGGGCTGCAACAGTTAATTAGCGGCCAACAATATATTACACTTCACCCTAAATTGTATTTTTCAATTTCTTCTATAAAATTGATATGAATCGGCAACAAGTTTAAAGTTCTAGCTATTACCGTTTTCATTTTAAGCAGGATATGCGAAAACCGCTAAAAAGCGGCATAAAACCGCCAACGCTAAACTTGATTTCCACTTATTTTGCCGTTCATGGCATAAAATTGGCAGACATACCAAATTTCTCTAGCTCTTGCCGTTCTTGAGATATCTTGTTCACAGACAGACACACACATGGACCAATGGCTAAAACTCGAGATTTGGGCTCTGGGGACCCCAAAACGTAATTTGGTATGGAAAACTCGACAACGAAAATTTCAGCCCATTACAATACTTTCCTTTTTATAGGATAAGGAAAGTAAAAAATATAGTAACTGTGTGTTCACTCGATAGTGGACGCGGAACCTAATAATGTTCGCTTCAAATTATTCTATTGGGTGGAAAACGATCATCTCGACATGATACTTGTCAATTCTAATTTTTCGTTATGTTCTTCAGTTTGCAAAAAAGAAGAAGACAAAGAGCGTAATTTTAGGCGGTTAATACTGACATACAGGTTCTATAAATCAGAGATGTGTACGTACCTATGTATGAGGTAGGGATTGTCTGTTCCAATACCATAGCCCAAACGGTAACAGATGGCAAAAAAATTATGAGAATCTCCCCCCTTCAATGTACAGTCTACGACCCCAGATAAATTGTCAGAACTAAAATATGTCAAGCCGTTATCGAATTACCGCAAAATTTCTAATTTATTCGCCAAAATCGGTCAATCACAGTCCGATATCTTCAATTTTGTAGCGACAACATATCAACTCAAAGCGAGAAAAATTTAGGTGGCCGTTTAGTTCTTACTTTGGGACATTTTCTGCAAAGGTGTGGCCAGGCATTCCAGAGTTACAAGTTTGAAAATGGGAACGGATAAAATAAAATTTAAAAAGTCATAACGGCAATGCTTCTAAGGCCCCTGGCAAAACATAAATCTTGATTTTTTAAGGAGAAAATATTCAGGTTGGATAAAAACTAATCCCCCCTCTCAATTTCCATTGTCCTTGAAAAACAAAAAATAGCAATATAAGAATCGTAGCGAAGCACGAGCGAAACAGCTAGTAAATGATGAAACATAAGAAACAGATGTATATAATGTGGTTTAGTAGGGCTAGACCAAGTTGTTCTAGACTAGTGGCCATTGGCCAACTCATCACATGTTTCATTCTCCACAATGCCCTCATGTCCAGGTATACAGTTAATATGGATTCCGTTCTTCCTAAACAACTTATTGGGGAGCTTCTGAGACTTTATTTTATCTTCCACTGAAAACGGAGATCCCTAATAAGTGGGACAACCCAAACAAAGATTAGGACGAATATGGCAAGGGACTTCTCCCAAGTTCAAGTACCCATATGGATCCTGTTATTATAGACAGACACCTTCTAGGACACCATCAAATATCTTCTAACTTTAGAATCTCTCTGGTAAATTGCCTAGCAAACCCAACACAATCCTTATTTGGGTGTCCAAAGTGAACACACAAGGAACAAGCGGTCCAGAGACCCTAAACTTAATTTTAATAGTCATACTCATTTGGATCATTGTACTGCTGATTGTTATACCGGGCGGTTCTCGGACCTAAATCCAGCGGGCGACGAGCGGGGGGTAGGAGGAATGGATTTTGAAAATACAAGGATGGGTAGAATAGGAAGGAAGAGGAAAAAACAAAAGAAGCCAGTTAGAATTGAGAGAGAACTCTAGCGGCACATGCTGTCAGGACGTTAACTCTGCCATAATAAATCGTGTTTATTAGGTACTATATAGCACATGGGTTTATAATTTTACTAATAACTCTGGCTATTACAAAAAAATCTGGTGTGAACATCACACGACATCGAGACGTTTACAATGCATAAAATTGAAATACTAAAAAAAAATCAATTCTGTAGGTCTTACCGTTTTCTTTTTATACCATACTCGTAAAAACCGCCAAGGGTAGATTCGATTTCAACCAAAAGTGTCATTTTGCATTCCATGCATAAAATTGATATAAATAGGCAACGCATTTTAAGCTCTAGCACTTACCTTCCCCTTTTTAGACAAGAACCGACAAAAAGCGGCCGAAAACCGCCAACTCTAGATCAAACTGCAGTCAAAGGTGTCTACGCGCAATCAATGCATAAAAGTAATATGAATAGGTACCCAATTTGAATCTGTATCTCTTACCGTCTCTTTTTGAGCAAGATTAATTAAAACCGCTAAAAAGCGGCCAAAAACGCCAACAGAAACTTCGATTTCAACCAAAAGCTTCGTGGTTCGTTCCAGGCATAAACTTGACATACATATAAAATTTCAAGTCTCTAGCACTTACCGTTCTTAAGATATCTTGATTACAGACGCACAGACTCACACACGGACCAATGGCTGAAACTCGAGATTTGGACTCCGGGGATCCCAAAACGTGTTTTGGCATTGAAATCACGACATAGAAAATTTCAGCCCAATACAATAACTTCCTTTTTATGAAAGTTCGGTTTATTATTCACGAGAAACGGAAACGTCTAACATAGATTTGTACCAGCTCATTCAGTCAATAATAAGTGTAGAATCATGTTTTGGTTTATTATTCAAGAGAAATGGAAATGTCTAAGACAGATTTGTACCAGCTCATTCAGTCAATAATAAGTGTAGAATCATGTTTTGGTTTATTATTCAAGAGAAATGGAAATGTCTGAGATAGATTAATATCAGCTCATTCAATCAATAATAAGTGTAGAATCATGTTTTGGTTTATTATTTTCAAAAATAAATTGAAAGCGAATAAAAAAATGGATCTATCTTAGAATTTTTTTTTTTCTTTTTGGATCTACCTTAGACATTTCTATTTTTTTGGATCTATCTTAGACATTTCTATTTTTTGGAAAGACAGTTGTTGTTTTTGTTTGCGAAAAACTCAAGACACAAAACTTGCCAAGTAAATGTGAAAATTTTCACTGATTTTTTTAAAAGAACATAAATATTCCCGTCGAAAAATTTAGAAATTTTTGATAGTTGTACATCCGATATTTTAGATCATTAGACACATTAATTTGAAAACAAGTTGGGAATATAATTTTAGATACATTAATTTCTGGTCATTAATAGAAAAGCTTGTTCTCATTTTAGATCTCAGTACTTTTAATGGCAAAACTTTTTAGGCATTGGAACTTGGCCTTTGTTTACATTTTTTTTTTTTAAGACAATATACTTCATATTATATTATTGTCTGTTATTAACACAAGTAATATAATTCAGTTATTTGGAGTTGACAATAAAATTGTAAAATTCATGAATTTATACTTTTTTAGATTAATTCCACAATTTTTCTTTTAACATCTGCTCATTCCTCGTAAACTCTACCGATTTTTGGTATGGACATTACGTCCATGGATATGAATAATGTGGCCACCAAAGGGAGCAAACCACCTTCATTAGCTGACGGTCCTAAGCCCGCGTAACACACAAAAGGTTTGATGTTAGGAAGGGTATCCATTTAAAAAAAAAAAAAAAAATCTGCTTCAAATAAATGATGAAAGATCATCCATCAGCAATGTGTGAGTTCCTTCGCATCAATGATGAAAGGTCATCAGTAATGTGTGAGAACCTTCACACCAATGATGAAAGGTCATCAGCAATGTGTGAGTTCCTTCGCATCGAGTTCGCGAGACAACCCGGGGTTCGCACAAAATTTCGCTTTTACCAAGTTTTAGTTCCTAAAAGACTCGTCCAACTCGATGCCCAGAGCGCTAGTATGCCAACACCTTAATTTTTTAGAGATTCATTTTTTCAACTCGAGTTTGCTTTTCTTAAAGGCGAAATTTTTTTGAATATTTTTCAAAAAATCACAGATGTGTGTATAATTCTAGATACGAACTAGTACTATAAAAGTGAAGTAAAATAATATGATATTTTTAGATTAAAGATGAAGTAGGTTAGGTTAACATGTTTTGTCAAAAATGTCAAACGTGGTGTGGAGGAAAAAATTGGGCGAAATAAAAAGATATCAAAACATGAAGAGGAATAATAGATTGCCTCAAACAACATATCCAAACCTGCAGGGAGGATATAAATGGCAGATTTTGCGATCAAATCATTGAAAAAACAATAGTATCGATATTACGAGTATTTTAAACAAAATAAAGGGAAAAAAATGAAGTCCAATTGTTTACATAAAAATGAGATTTTAATGTAATTTTCTTTAAACATCCGTGAAAAATAAATTACATGAGAAATTTTGAAACTATCCTCGCGAAAAACAACAACAAAAAATCTATAGAAGTAATTTATTTTTATCTTTGTCAATTTATTTTACTTCATTTTTATATCGCTAGTTCGTATCTAGACTTTATAGACACATCTGTGATTTTGAAAAACAAAAATACAAGGAGGTTTACGATGTTGCCAAAGTAAATTTATCAAACACCAACTCGACTCTGAATATTTTTGGTAAAAGCCAAATTGGAGAGTTCAACCTGAGTTCACAAACACCGGAGTTCACCAACACCAGAGCTCACTATTTTTTGTTAAAAGCGGCCCTTCGTTTTTGGGCTCTATTATTCCATTCTTTGAGTGAACAGCAGAAAAAACAAAATAATAAACCCATGTGCTAGATTTGCAGAGTAACTCAGTTAAAGGTAGGTACCCATATATATCGTTAAAGGTACCCATATATATCGTTCTATTTCCACAGTACTGGTGTTTTAAAATCATCCTAGTCCCAACTTCCATTGCAATAGAATGTGCCCTCGCAACTTACTTTGAGAGAATCCTGCTTGCCAGCCTGCATAGTATGCTGCTTTCTGTTTTCCATGTTCCTCTGCTATCTTCACACTGATCGGATCTGTTGCACCTTCAGGAATACTGCCATTCATTTCGTCTATAGCATTCTGAGCTTCGTCTTTTCTATCATATCTGAGAAGATTGCCAAATGAAGTGTGTTAGTTGTCAATATTTTCGAAGGAAAGTTATATTTGATCAGATAAAGATGCCCAGTAGACAAATCTCCTGTGAAGTCCACGGGACTTCACATCTACGGGTAAGCCTAGTTGTCATTATTGTTGTAGGGGTATTCCTCTCGAAATGATTACTCTAATGGAAGGTTTGATGGGACTTCACATAAACGAGTAAGCCTAGTTGCCATTATTGTTGTAGGGGTACTTCTCTCGAAATGATCAATGGAAGGTTTGATGGGACTTCACATCGACGAGTAAGCCTAGTTGTCATTATTGCTGTAGGGGTATTCCTTTGTATCGAACGTTTTCTCCTTACCCCTATAGGTGTCCGAGATTATTTCTATGTCCTTTAAAATTACTCATCCTGTATAGTATATATGGCATTTAATTTTTAGTAAAATTAGAGCTAGACACAATCAAATAATAATAAACATTTTCCAAAGCAAATCACAATACAACTATTTATTTGAATGCCGACCATAGTAACCATCCAATAAAACAATTGACCGTAAGAGGAGATCCCGTATTTTTATCATGAGGACTGTAACACTACTAGTAAAGTATGGTACGGTAATTGTAGAGAACTCTACCTTACCTCACAAAAGCAACTCTCCAAGGAGATCTCGTAACTTTATCATGAGGACGGTAAAACTAATAGTAGTATGGTACGGTAATTCTAGAGAACCTTACCTCACCAAAGCAACTCTCCAAGGAGATCCCGTAACTTTATCATGAGGACGGTAAAACTAATAGTAGTATGGTACGGTAATCGTAGAGAACTCTACCTTACCCCACAAAACCAACTCTCTAAGGAGATCCCGTAACTTTATCATGAGGACGGAAAAATTATAGTAAAGTATGGTACGGTAATTGTAGAGAACTCTACCTTACCTCACAAAAGCAACTCCCCGAGGAGATCCCGTGATTTTATCTTTCAATATATTTTTCTGTACAATTCTTCCAAACCGAGAAAACATTTGTTCCAACTGCTCCGGTGTGATAGTTCTGTAAATAATTCAATCAAATAAATACATTTAGTTCATTAGGTATAAAAAGTAATGGACCAACTCACGCTAAGGGAAGATGGTTTATGGCATAATTTTACTGTATACAACAAAAACTGGCTGTACGTATATTTTTTTAGTATTACTATATGACAATTTTGTGCGCATCATAGCAGTGAAAGGTATTTTCTAACATTTTTTTTTTCAATGCACCAAGCTATTACTTAACAATTACCTCATGATGCTACCACTTGTCGTTCTTACCATAGCTACTCAATCGTCCTCAGGATGCTGAGTTGCCTCCAAACACAACCAGACTATTCGAAGAAGAAAAAAAATCGACACAGCCCGGTACCTCCCTGGTACAAGCTGAGTGTGATACGCATTCTGCTACGAAGACGCCAACAACTGGTTGTAGGCACACATTATTAAAAGTAGGTAGTAGAAAAGAAGAGGACAGTAAGAAGAAGAAGGTAAATAATATGAAATAAAATAAAGTTCATTCAAAGGGCGGGGTTAATTCCTGAGAAATTCTCTTCCATCCAACCCTTAGTGTGTATTGTGTATGATTTCGATGATTCATTACCATCGAAATCATAATCATAATACAGAAGAATCCTATTTGAAAAAAGAAAATAAAACGAAAATGCCAATTTAATACCTAAAAATCAGTTAGTAAGTGAGCAGACTATGTACATACCTTGGTAGATTTGTTACGTAAAGGTTTGTTTCTTTGATATCGTCACCAGACGGTCTTGCATAGGAGACTTTTAGTTTTTTATTTTGAATAGGCAAACCGTTGAGTTGGGCAATGGCTTTAGAAGCATCTTCTTCTCGAGAGTAGTTGACAAATCCAAACCCGTAACTATAACCGGTCTAAAGAAAAAAGAAACAAATTGTTATCTCATTATATAAACAAACGTGTCGTGTTTGCGAAGCGCTTTCGAAGCGTGGCCTTATGTATATGGATCAATTTGGTATTATCATTATCAAAAATTAATCTTTGAAATCGAAAGAACAACTTACCCGTCTTTTTTTTTTTTTTTATGTTTCTGATGTTGATTTAATCGAATCGGAAAAATCGAATTTAAAAAAAATCGTTCAGTCGCCGTTTCGGTATATTTCTCATAAGGAAATATAACAACAGTACAAGCAAAATAATTTTGACATAACAAAGTTTAACTTTGCCCTGTGACATTTTGATTGAAGTTTCTTAATGTAGGATACATGTCTGAAATTTTTTTTTTTTTTTTTAAAAAAAAAGGGATTAATTGATTAATAGTGGAGTTAATTAAGTGAATAGCAACCTACAGTCTAAGCTAGGTTAGACCTACGAACACAAAAATCTATACCAGGAATAGACCGGTCAATCGCATTGACTCTTCGATCTCAGAGCTATTTGAGGTCGATATTTTTTTTAGAAAAAAAAGCGAGTGGGTATAGCTAATTGTTTTTAAAAAGTAACAACAAGAATAATTATTTCATATTCATCAAGATCATGACAAAAAGCAATTTGTAGGCAGAGTTAAAAATAACGCAATTGATGGAAAAATTTAATATCAATCCAATTCCCGAGTTTCTGCAACGGAGCAAGCTAAAAAACATAAACACCCATTATCTGCTTTCAATGACTTTAATAAGCTGAATTTTGATAGAAAAACTTAGATTTTTTCGAGACAGAGCTATAAAAACGTATTTAAAGCTACGCAAATTTAGATTACGATTTAGATAGTTGATCGCGTCAATAATATGAAAAAAAATCGATTTCCGACTGAAAAAGGTTGGGCAGCTCTAGCCTATACCAAAAGCGTTCATAAAGTACTCCTCTTGTCGGTATTTTCCGGCTAGATGGTTACAATACATTTGCCGCAATGTCTAAGACACATACAATTGACTGGGAGTATAAATATGCACATAATAATGAATGAGCCCTCTATCTGATAGAGGCTATACCAAAAGCGTTCATAAAGTACTCCCCTTGTCGGTATTTTCCGGCCAGATGGATACAATACATTTGCCGCAATGTCTAAGACACATACAATTGACTGGGAGTATAAATATGCACATAATAATGATAGAGCCCTCTATCTGATAGAGGGTAGGTACGTATTGATTTTCCAACAAACAAAAAACACCACCCTTTTTTCACCCAACTGAAAAATATCTTTGAACAATGGTAAGATTTGACGTTTTGATTTTTACTTGAATAGAAAAATATTTCAAATAAACGAACACACATTTTAAAGAATAACTTACCTTATTGTCTCTCATAACGCGACAACTTTCAACCGGCCCAATTGTAACAAACATACTGAAGAGTTCTTTTTCAGTCATAGTTTGGGGTAAATAATTTATAATCAAGTTGGTCAGAGCGTTATCAACAACATTATCATTAAAGTTGGTAGACATTTTGAGTCTCTTCTAAAAGCAAAAAAAATAAAAAAAGATTATTGAGAAACTATTTATGAGTTTAACAAAAAAAAAAATAAAAAAAAAATTGACACTTCGAAAATCCGAAGAGATGGGTAATGGAAACTTTGCAAGCGTCTGGATTGAACTAATGGAAGTTAGCACTAGCAAAAACACAAGCAGGAAAGCAGAATGTTATTTTTTTCGGTGTTGCCGACACTGAGGCATAGATATCCAAATAATAGATATCTTGCGGTATTGGATTCATAGTGAAGCCAAACCAACATAAATAAAAAAAAATTCATTTTAATGGATTTTTTTTATAATTTACAGAGGCATGGCCATAAAAACGTTTCCTAACCTGTCTAATTTGGTTAAAAAAATTAAAAGGGAGCCAATTTATTCTCCCCGGATTCTTTCATTTAATTTTTCCAAAAATTGAGAAAATGAACTTCTAAGGAAAAAAAAGAGGAAATTCTCTTAAAATATTTTCAAGATCAAATCTAATTCTAGAGGAACAGAAAATTTCTCTCTTCTCCCAAATTTAACTAGAAAAAAAATTGAATTAAAGTGCTGAACCATGGTCCTACATCGGGGAAATGTGTTGTGTTGTTTATATTGTTTTTGATGTTGTTTTTTTTTAATATTATAAGTCACGTACAAAGTAGAGTATTTTCATTAAAAAAAACAATTGAAATTTCGGGGGGTCTGAACCCCCTCCCTGGATATGCCCTTGTGCATGGCCGTAAGAACGTTTCCCAACCTCTCTTAATTGGTTAAAAAAACTTGGATTGCCTCAACATATCTCCCCGGTTACATATCTCCTGAACCATCCTGTAGACGTTGCAACACTGTTGTAAGTTATTGCTTCTGGAATCGGGGAGGAGTGTATGGCAACCCTTTGAATTTTTTTAACCAATTTTAACCCAATTAGCAATTTGAGATTTAGAGAGGTTAACAGGTTAGGAAACGTTTATACGGCCATGCCTCTTTTGCGTATGTACAACCTTCATGGACCCATGACAGCCAATAAAAAAGAGAGTTAAAATATATATATATTTAAAAAACATGAGTTTTTGTTGCCAGACAATCCTCCCCGGTTCCAGACCCTTATCTTATTCAACATATCGTTATCAGTAAATTAATTTGAATAAAGAAAAAGAAATAAAGATAGAGAAAAAGAAAAGACGAACCTGTAGCTGTAGAATAACTAGAATAGAATTCCTATCCTAATCCTACCATTTCCCATCAGCCGTAATGTCTGTCTTATGTGTGTGTTACCTAAAATCAGTTTTTATCAACCTGTCTCTTCTATTTATTGTCGTTTATATTCTTAGGAAAATTTATACTTTTATTTTTCCTATTACCGATCTACATAACATATCTGGTAAACATGTAATGGTAAGTGACCATATTACATCTTCTTCTTTAACTTCACCCTTTCCCAATTCTATTTGGGTTGGCGCTGCTTTCCTTAATTCTACCATGGCGCAACCATTTATTCGTTCCCCACTATATTTAGCTGTAACCTTTTCCTGTCACGGTAACCCTAGCTTGCTTCTCACAGTATCAATTGAAACTGCTTAGATACTAGCTTTTTTCTGATAATCTCTCATTATTGGTTTGAAACAGAATTTTCAAACCAGCGGCAAGATTATTGGCTCAAAAGACGTGGGTTCGATTTCTCCCTCGATTCGGGTTTGATTGACCCTGCTCTAGAGAGATCGTTACTCCAACATATAAACCTATATTCCTAATATTAGTTTTGTGAATGTATATCTCACTCACTTAAAATGGCTACTAGCTAGCCCCGGGTGACCCAATGGGTCCCAAAAATCGAGAAAAAATGGAAAGTAAGATTTTGGGACGAACGATTCAAAAACGATGTCAGACCAATTTTATCCCCTTTAAAATACATTTTTCATCTGAAACCATATAACATTTATAAGCCACATATTCAATTGGAGAGATTATAAAATTACAGACGGGAGATCACAACATAAATCATTATTTGATTATTTCTGTTTAGGTGACAGGTGGTTCCAGTGGGATTGGAAAATATGTTGCAATAGAAGCAGCCAGACGAGGAGCTCATGTCACCATCATAGCAAGAGATGAAAAGAAATTATTACTAGCCCAGGAACAAATTAAAGAAGCTTGTACATGTCCTTTGCAACTAATAGAATATGTACCATGTAAGTTTAGGTGGAAGGGCATACATTGGATCTTTTGTTAAAGTTGTCCTGGAACTGGGACGTAAATCCAATCATTGTGTGGACTAAGTTCAATTTTGGTGTGTTGCTGGTAGTGATGGTCTTTGGTTAGAATTGGGGAACTCCAAGACGTCCTGGGACGTAGAGCCAACCATCGCATTGTTTGGACTAAGTGAACATCATTTGGTGTGTTGCTGGTAGTGATGGTCTTTGGTTAGAATTGGGGAACTATAAGACGTCCTGGGACGTAGAGCCAACCATCGCATCGTTTGGACTAAGTGAACATCATTTGGTGTGTTGCTGGTAGTGATGGTCTTTGGTTAGAATTGGGGAACTCCAAGATGTCCTGGGACGTAGAGCCAACCATCGCATTGTTTGGACTAAGTGAACATCATTTGGTGTGTTACTGGTAGTGATGGTCTTAGGTTAGAATTGGAGAACTCCAAGATGTCCTCGTGAATGGTTTGATTGGACACATGTATCGTAATAGACTGGATATTACTTCCGTAACGTAGAGCACTTCTTCACCGTAAATTTGTCTAAAAAAGTAAACATTTATTTTTTCAGTGGACATATCAAAAGATTATGATAACATTGTCTCCCAACTACAACTTGCCATTGACAAATGTGGTCCCGCGTACATGTTGGTCAATTGTGCTGGAATGGCTCTTTGTGGTACTTTGGAACAAATGGACATGAACGATATTAAGGTATGTAACCGGGTTGGTTATCTGAATTATAAGTTTTACATCGAAAGATGGGTGCAAGCCCTAGGAGAAGCTTTAATCACAAGAACAAGACGAAGAACTTCTATCACTTTCACTTCACTAAATATTTTTTATTTGCAAATTTTACAAATTAGTTACATATTGTACACCTGTACACGTACAGAAGATAAGGATATTAAAGGTTACATTATAAAATTTACAAATTGAGTTGACATGTTTCGTCTCCCCCTGGAGACATCCTTAGAACAACTCAGAGATCCTCAGTTGTTCTGAGGATGTCTCTAGGAGGAGAATGTAGCCGTTACTATCCTTATCTTCTGTACGTGTACAATGTGTAACTAAGTTGTAAAATTTACAAATAAAAAACATTTAGTCAAGTAAAAACATAGTCAGTTTATTATTTATGTATTTGTTTTTGTGCTACTTGACATAATATCCCGTTTTGAGAATATCCTATTTAAATATTATATTATTATTATTTTGTATTTATATTGAAAAATAATTATGTTATAAGTTCGACTCAGTGGAAGGGTACTTGGTTCTACGTACCAGGACAACCCAAACACTCAAAAGTGTTTGACCAAAGACCTTTATTGTATTTTCAATCCTCTTTTCGTGAAATGTATTGTTTTTTATACGCCCTCGCATTGAATCTATCTTCCGAACTGAGTTCTTTTGGGGAGGCGGCCCTGGTGCGAGTGTAGGACGGGAACTCAGCTAGAAGTAGCTTAAATACAGGGCTGTCCGCATAGTTTCTCTCCCGGATTCAGATTTGAGAGATGGAAAATTGAAAGATAAAAAAATAATTAGTTTGTATAAGTTTAAATTTACGGACTGAACACAATGAAGTCTTGTATTAACTCCACGATTTTTCTTTAAACCACTGTTTGTTCTTCGATAATTCTCTGACGCCTTGTCCGATTTTAATGAAACATCATCATCATTGGTAAACAGCCGTGAGGCTGGTTTGCAACAACTCGCTATGAGTTCTTGATGAGGTCTGTACTTGGGTACCTTGGAGGTATTCTTTTTAAGTTTCCCTATCCACAAGGGACCTAGGTAATATAATGCAGTAGCTTCTGCTTACTTTCTGCATGGGTAGGTAATAGAAAAGATATCATTTCCGACCCTGCCTTTAGTCGCCTATTACGACCGGCCTGGACTTGGGTGTCTTAGAAGTAAATTCTTTTTAAGATCCCCTATCTACAAGGGACCTAGGTAATATCATCCAGTCGCTTCTGCTTACTTTCTGCATGGGTAGGTAATAGACAAATATCGTTTCCGACCCTGCCTTTAGTCGCTTAACAAGACCCGGCTTGGACTTGGGTGTCTTTAAAGTAAATTCTTTTTAAGTTCACCTATCCACAGGGGACCTAGGTGATATAATGCAGTAGCTTCTGCTTACTTTCTGCATGGGTAATAGAAAAGATATCGTTTCCTTAGTGGCCTTTTACAACCGACATGGTCTTGGGTGCCTTGGAAGTTTTCTTTTTAAGTATTTTTTACATTCATATCAAAAGACGCAGAAACCTTCACGACAGCCCCTTTCTATTTATTTCAGACGGTTATAGATTTGAATTTGTATGGAACAATTCATGTGACCAAAGCTATCGTTGGAGGCATGAAACAGAGAGGCAAAGGTTGTATCGTAATAACAGCATCTCAAGCGGCAAATGTTGGTATTTATGGTTTAGTTGCTTACACAAGCTCTAAGTTTGGATTAAAAGGTTTTGCCGACTCGCTATATATGGAGGTAAGTTAATTGTCTTTGAATGACTGATCAGAAGACGAGCATGTCTCATCATATTCCTTTATTGTATTGAGGCCTAGACGAGCATGCCTCACCATATTCCTTTATTGTATTGGAATCCAGACGAGCATGCCTCACCATATTCCTTTATTGCATTGAGGTCCAGGGGACCATTTCATGATAAACTACTACTTAATATTACTAGTGCTGTACTCAAGCTCGTATTCAGGACAGGGTTTTAAGGGTTCACCCCCCCCCCCCATCGGAAATAATATCCTGGATGCGGGCCTGGCTGTACTTGTATATTCTTCTTCTTTAACTTCGAGTGTATTTCGTCTCTTTTGTTAGACGGATAGTTTCGGCTCACGAAAGTTAGACCGGATGAATGTGAAGAGAAATTTTCCACCCCTTTCCCAATTCTATTTGGGGTTGGCTTTACTTTCCTTCATTGTACCATTTTCCTGGCACGTTAACCCTCGCTTGCTTCAAACTGCGTCGAAATTCGCATTTTGCTGATGATCTTTGATCACTGGTTTGAAGGATGCCCTTTCTTACACCAAACCTTCATTATTTACACGGGCTTAGGACCGTCACTTGTATATTGTATGGTCTAAAAAATAGACTCTTGAGTAGAAACACTTAGAGCTCCATACGCAAAAACTTTCCTTGTCTTCTTAGTATCATGTCCTGTGTTCTGTATGTATCTACCTAGTTGGTGTCTTCATACCTTGTCTTCTTAGTATCATGTCCTGTGTTCTGTATGTATCTACCTAGTTGATGTTTTCATACCTTGTCTTCTTAGTATCATGTCCTGTGTTCTGTATGTATCTACCTAGTTGATGTCTTCATACCTTGTCTTCTTAGTATCATGTCCTGTGTTCTGTATATATCTACCTAGATTATGTCTTCACACCTTGTCTTCTTAGTATCTTGTCCTGTGTTCTGTATGTATCTACCTAGTTGATGTCTTCATACCTTGTCTTCTTAGTATCATGTCCTGTGTTCTGTATGTATCTACCTAGTTGATGTCTTCATACCTTGTCTTCTTAGTATCTTGTCCTGTGTTATGTATGTATCTACCTAGATGATGTCTTCATACCTTGTCTTCTTTGTATCTTGTCCTGTGTTCTGTATGTATCTACCGAGTTGATGTCTTCATACCTTGTCTTCTTAGTATCATGTCCTGTGTTCTGTATGCATCTACCGAGTTGATGTCTTCATACCTTGTCTTCTTAGTATCTTTTCCTGTGTTCTGTATGTATCTACCTAGTTGATGTCTTCATACCTTGTCTTCTTAATATCATGTCTTGTGTTCTGTATGTATCTACCTAGTTGATGTCCCGTTTTCCAGGTCAAACAAAATGGAATTTCAGTAACTTTGTCTTTACCTCCTGATACGGATACGCCTGGATTTGAAAATGAAGAAAAATCAAAACCAAAAGAGACGAGTCTGATATCACAAACTGGCGGACTGTTCAAACCTCAAGTTGTAGCCCAACAACTGATGACGGATGCTCTGGTAAGATAAATGTCCCATTCGGTTCGATGGAAGGGGGATTCGTGCATAATGAGTAACGTAGCTGCTCAGTCGTTCTGATATATTCTTGTGGAGGTCGCGATCATTGTTTCCCAAAAGAAATTAATGTCTGTATATCAAGGATCGTGTTGACATTTTTTCTATAATAGATCCCATGGCTCAGTGTTCACTGCACTAGTCTTGAACTCGGGAGACCCAGATTCGAATCCTGCCAAGGGCAAACATTTGTCACTGTGGTTTGCATGTTTTCGGGGCCCACTCAGTATCGTCATAAGAATGAGTAGCTATGAACATAAATGCGCATAGAGACCTGGTGTCAGCCTTATAGGTAAAATAGAAAAAATCAAAGTAGGTAATTGGATGGGGATTGATATTGAAATATCCTACAATGCTGCAGTGAGCACCAATGTTGTGACATAATAACACAAAGAAACAGCTTTTTTTAAAAAAAAAAAAATATTTAATTTTTTCTATAATTTAAGTCAAACATTTAAGTTCTAAATTAGTGTTGACCCGTCGGTAATATGACGGCTTAAAATGCGTTGAGTCTTGTCACCGTCACGTCCGTTCAACACTAAATTATAGTATTTCTCACTTTGAATATATATTAATAACAGGAATGAATGTAAGGTATCAGCTCTACACAAAAATCTTTAGACACCTTTTGTAAAATTAGGGTCTTAAACACCTCTTTGGAATGGCGGACATCGATGTACCCATTTTTTTTTTTTCTTTTTTTACTTACTTAAATATTATTTTTTCGTATGTATGTAATTGGTCCTTTATATCTAATTATGGTGTTTTATGGTGTTCTCATTTTTTTAAAATGTCTATCGCCACTTAAATATCGATTAAATTTTCAAAAAAAATTGAAATTTACCGCCATTAGGCTCCCATCTATGTTTAGATTTTTAATTGAAAATTTCAGTGCTGGATTCGTGAAAAAATCTTTGGACTCTTCTCCGTGCGTTGCTCATTTACTTTGACCTTTAGGTTGAAATATTTTTATTGTTTCATTTCAACGCTTGCAATCAAGAAAAACGTTTGGTTTAGCTAGCCAAATAATTATTATTAACCCTAGGTTGATGTTTTCCACTAAAAATCTGTAGGATCCAGCATTGTGCATTCAAATTCTCGGCGCGAAAGCTAAAACATTAAGGCTACGGTCACATGACCGCGCGGTACAAAGATTAATCTGTCTAATAAAATCTGAGATTATACCTGTTTAATAAAGTCAATTTTTTTTTGGAGGGGCAATCATATGACAATTTATGCGCTCGGCAGTCTGGCATCAAAATTAATTGAGAATGGAGGCAATTCTTTTGTGGATTTTATACCGAAAACTGAGACGTCGGAGAAGGAGACAAAGACGGTAATGGGTGCATCCTGTTTATAACAAATGGACAATTTTGCACCGGCCATTAGACGTCAAGATAGACTTTGCCAATGAAATTGTTAAAGCCATTTACGTTTTCCGTCTTTTTTCAATTTTATTTGAATAATTTTAGAGTTAAGATTCCAAATGGCATCTCTTTTTTCAATCTCATCGATAAGCAGATCGATAGACACATGGATATCTTCTTGGTTACTCATTATTTCGTAATGATATAAAAAAGCAACAACTTTGTACGCGCCGCAGTCTGGTATTAAAATTTCGAGATTTGTACTTCTTTCACTTCAAACCGCGCGGGTCAACTGAACATCTGAACAAGTCAATTCAAATATGAAGAACTAGTACCGCGTGGTACAAGATCTGCCGCTTGAAACAAATCTTGCCGCGCGGCTACCGCGCGGTCATGTGAACACTATGCACTTTTCAGATAGATCTTGTGCCGCGCCGTTCGTCGTACCGCGCGCTCATGTGAACATAGCCTAATTCATTTAAAAAGTGTCTACCGATTTCAACTCATACATTCTTTCCTTGTTATGTATGTATGTTTTGTGAGTATTTCTCATAAGAGAAAAAAATACCTCTGTGACAAAATTTGTAAAAATGTATGGCCGTGGGGTGACTGTGTTGCCAGACTGTTCTTTCCCATATTTTCCTCTCTGTGTACAGGTGATCAAATATTGTTTGAGTCGCAGTACAATTCAATATAAAAATAAAATTTAATAACATAATGTATTGCAGATTATCATCTATTTACCTAGCATGAATATTGTTATTGAAAGTAATTTAAATTACAGCCTAACTTGGAGCCCTGGGCCGTGGGTTAGACGAATAATATTTCATAAATTTGATTTTCCCGCATTTTTTCCTCTGTGCTCCATTACTTCTGTGCAAGGAGATTAGAAATATAATGGAGAAACAATTCTGTATCTCCCCTACACTTCAGAGTGTAGGGGAGTGAAATTTTTTGCTCGTCAGTCTTATTACCATAACAGAATGATAATAAATAATTATCATAAAGTCAAAATTATTATTTGGGCTGATGTTTTATATTTTGATTGAACCATACCAAAAAATGACACGCATTCTTATTAAGATATGTTCAATAACTAGTAAAATACAGTGGTAATCATGCACTTGTTTCAGTACAATACTTGTATACGTAGATACAAATTCCAGCACCGCAAACTAGCCTCGCTACGCTCAGGGGCCCCGGCTGACCGAGCTATCTTGCCTTTTTGATGACTGTAACCTAAGTTCAAGCAAAGTCAAACCAAACGCTAAGGCAGTCTAATGACATTACCTAACTTCAGTGATCAGAGAGGAAATAGTATACTCAACGTTGATTTCGCAGACTCAACGTTGGATCTTGATCTAGGAGTGAGATATTGCAGCTTGCAGCATTAATCTAAGGATTCTATCGGACACCTTAGATAAATAAGTCTACAAAAACGGTACCTAACTACTTCTGAACTTTGTTTAAAGGGGAAATAGTATATTTTCAGATAATAGAAGACATTTTGTGGATAAGATGGGATACTTACGCATACAATGTAACACCTGGTTTTCCTTGTCGATTTGTGCACCCAAGGCTACACAGTTCACCATGGTTGATCTTGAATTACCACTTAGAACTTCAGGAATTATTAAATGCCAAATCAAATAATTAAAACAGAAAAGAATATTTTAACTAAAAAATTGAGAAACATCCATATAAACAATGTAAAAATTCTCAATGTTTTGGGTGAACCAAGATGGCCGCGATGTGTTTGTTTACACGACAGGTTTCGATTTCTCCACCTCCCCTCCCCTTCTTTCCTCCAAGCTTCTGTGGTTTTATCCGGAAACGTTTGGCAACGTCAGAACTTTAGTCTCTCATAGAACTTAAATGTTTTGTATCATACTTGAATTACTTGATACAAATGAGACTTTATGATGTTTGACTGAAACTAGAGAGAGCTTCTAAAGATTACTTTGACAATTATTTTCAAATACAATAGGATGTGAAGAGAAGAATATTTTGTGTTTTACCTTAATCTTAATGAATGATTGGTGAACCACGGCCCAACATAGCATAGTCATTAGTTTTTCAAATTCCCCCCTCCCAAAAAAACGTCCTCACGATGGTCTATTCTACGCACCAGGGCGACCTGGAATGCACACCATCACAGTTTTAGCCAAGGACCATCAAACCCTTTTCGGTTACCTCATATCAAACTTTGCCAATATTATTCCAACCTTGGATGTAAAAATGAAAAAAAAAAGTTGATTTTAAGAGAAACACCGCTACCATAACAACATTTCTTTGTATCGCTCTAAATCACGTGACTTGCAAACGAGTGTCATATATTTGAGATATTATTAATAACTCTATTTATTTATTTTATATTTTAATACAAATACATCTACAAGAGTCATTTTCCAAGCTAATAACGATTTATAACAAACAGTCTCCGTGGTCATCACACTGGAATTGCACCCAGGAGGACAGTTGAGTAGCAAACAAATGGTAGAATCACAGGAGATGTTTGAATTAGAGGATATGCAAAAAAAAATAATCCTTGTAACGCTGTGATCTGTGATGAACACTGAAACATTGGGTAACACTCTGAAGAATGTATCACAAAGAAATCACTATTTATTTATTATCTTTAATAATTCCAAGCATCCAAGATTCAAAAGTCTTATTTTGATTTGGAGGTAACTCAGCCCAAACCTTGACAATAGATACTCTATCTCTATATCTAGGAACAAAAATCTACCTAACCAGGATTCAAACTCGGTAGGTACCTCTTTGGTGCAAACCGCCATGGAGACTTTTTTTGCACACTTTGATAATCCTAAATTTTGTTTCTCTTTCAGAGAGGAGAATATTTCAGCACAGTTGGTGTTGAAAGTTACCTGATGACCATTTTGTCCGCGGGAATGTCACCCCATGTGTCCTTCCAACAAACACTCTCACAAGTAAGACTCACGTCCACACTGGTATTAAGTTATTTCGTTATCTACCCTCATTAATAGCTGCCGATTTGAGTTTGTTATATATAACGAATTCAAATCAAGGTTCTGGAACCGAGGAGGAGTGTCTGACAACTTTGATTTTTTTAACCAATTTTGACCCAATTAGAGAGGTTAGGAAACGGCCGTTAAGTGTGTACAACCATCCAACATAGACCCTTGACGTCCAATAAAAAAACGAGTTTAAAAAAAAGAAAATAAAGTAACAACTAATCTCCCGGATGTAGGACCCCAAGTGTATACCATATAAAGATTACTTATAAACGCCATTTATTTTTTAGGTGTTTTTGATGGGCCCGCTCCGATTGGTCAGCATTTATCTTCATTGGACATTTGACAATATAATAAAAAACTGCAGAAAGGAGTCATCACAATCCTGACCAATGAAACTCTTCCTCCACAGCTCAGTAGATTTCAAACTTGATACTTCTGTGTTCTGTGAAGAGCAGACTTCACTCAATTCCACCAATAAGTTAGTCCCTGGTAATTATTTTATTTCATGCGATGTCTTCTGCAGATTAAAAAAAAATAATAATAAACAAGGGTGTAGCCAGCATCTGGCCTAGGGGGGGGGCAGCTGAGATTTTCATGTCGGGAGGGGGGGCGATAAAGTAAATCGGTACTTATTTAATAATAAACCCCCAGGGGTAACTGATGATTCAGTTATTGGGGAGGGGCGACCCCAGGGCCTGTGATAAATATCGATAAAGGAAAGTGCCAAACCGGCGAAATTCAACTAGCAGGAGGAGTTTT
>CM022881.1:20883214-20898747 GCA_012654025.1 Pachypsylla venusta | reverse complement strand
TTTTTTTTTTTTTTTTTTTTTTTTTTTTTTTTTTTTTTTTTTTTTTTTTTTTTTTTTTTTTTTTTTTTTATAATGATATTTGTATTTAAAATTTGGTTACAAAGGTTGACTAAACATAAATATACTTAATGACTAAACATAAATGTAAATTAAATCAAAATTCCATACTCTCACAGCTTAAGAAAACAATACAGCTTGAGAATTTGCAAAATTAACCCATCTACATATTTGATTGTTTTTCATATCCCCAACTTATAATAGTAACATTATAATTTATCGTTTTCCCCGTCTTTTAAGACGCACACGGACGCACATTTTTATTCCGATCTTTGGATTCTACGTAACGTGAAACGTTAATTATCAAATTTGGTTATATTTCGTGGTTGAGGGAATTTCTATGAAATGATCTGATTCTTACTCTAAGGGTAAAAACTAAAACCCTCCTAACGATCTCTCTTTGTTTAACGAACTCTCTTCGTTAAGTCAATAATTGAGATCAGCTTTAATGGCCGATGTCAAAATTGAAGATTCTCTAGTTTGCAAACTGTGGGCTCTCACCTATTTGTTTTTACTTTTTTTTAGACTGAAGAAGAATGCGAAAGTAAAGATACGGCTGACTCTGGCGTACAGATTCCAGAACCTGCGCTGAAGACCATTATAGACAAAATGATACTCTATGTGGCCAAGAATGGACGCGACTTTGAAATTATCATCAAAAGAAAATGTAAGCGAGCGTATAAAAGTAGTTTTCTAATATAAAGGTACAAGAAGCCTTACTAAGTACATACAGGGTGTCTTAATATATAGGTACAAGAAGCCTTACTAAGTACATACAAGGCGTCTTAATATATAGGTACAAGGAGTCTTACTAAGTACAGGATGTCTCTATTTAAAGGTACAAAAGCCCTTACTAAGTACATACAGGGAATCTCAATATTAAAGGTACAAGGAGCCTTACTGAGTACATACAGGATGTCTCAATATATAGATAAAAAGAGCATACATGGTGTATATACATATACAGGGTGTCTTAATATATAGGTACGAGGAGTCTTACTAAGTACATACAGAGTGTCTCAAAAAAGGGCGATTTTGATTTTCGGAAAACGCTGAAACACGTTTTTCTTTATTTAAATGGGAATATTCGACATCGATCTGAAAGATTAAAAATAACATCTGAGGAATTCACAGGCGATCGTTTCTTCGTACGAAGTCCATTGGGATTTTTTTTCCATCAAATATCGCCTAGCTTTCGTTTCGACAACATCCCCCTGTTTGTTTCGGCTATGGAGCTGATAATTTTAATGTAGTTTACTCCAAATGCTGCCACTGGCATTGAATCATATATTTACGAGTGCTAAGAGTAGTAAATACATCGTCTTATTGCGATCTGCATTAAAATTGTGTATTTTTTTTTCTTTGCTTACGGGGGATTTACCTTCCATTTGCTTGAAACTTGCAAAAGCACAAACCGCTAAAAAATCATTTTCAGAAAACACAATATTGGGCCCCCTGGGGCCCCCAAAAACTAAACAGCAAATTTCCTTCATGTCCTAAACATGTATACGAAATTTCGTCCAAATCGGAAGAAAATTGTGGCTTGGATCGCGTAACAAACAAACATAGGTACATACATACAAGTGCATTTCGGGATGTCAAAAGTGGAGTTCTCTAACGTTCACAATAATATTCTGGAGAGATTTGTTTGAGAATATTAATCGCCCAATCTATACCCATCCCTGCTCATCCATTCCCCTAATTTTAGAGTTTCATTTCTAACGCGTGTTGTCACCTCGTTAGTATTTTTTCCTCCGTTTTGTTTTAGGTGATCCTAGGTTCTCGTGTCTTGAGCCTAACGACCCCTACAATGCTTATTATGAACAGGAGCTAAAAAAACTGATGCCTAATATTGATGGAGACCTTTTCACCCAAGAGGACAGCAAGGAAAATGGACAAAAACAGCAGAGTGAGTCAACGAAACAAATTAGAAGACGAGTTTGGACATGCTCTAGGTCCACAAAAAACTACAATTTTCGCTTATTATTTTCAATAATTGACCAAATGAAGTGAGGTCTAGTTTTAACACCAATATTTTTTGTCTCCTCCTACCACGATAACTCTTGAACGGCTTTCCGATTTTGATGATTTATTATTTACATTCATAGAATTAGCTGAATCATTTTTGGGCCACCCGGCCCAAATTACGAAAAATATAAAATCCACTCTTTGATTCTTATTCAGCTGTGCCACAGTTCCTAAAATTTGGCTATAATTTGGTCATAAATAATTTTACAACCAGGGGAAAAACGTATGAAGTTGTTGCCATTAGCTAGTTTGATAATGAAGTCCTAAATTCACAAATATCGTCAGTGGCAGTTAATAAGACATCTCATTTGACAAGCTAAGGCCTAGTTGGCCCTAGAAGTTTTGAGCGTTACCTAGGTAGTTTGATCATAAATTCCTAAATTCCCAAATATCGTCAGTGAAAATACCCATTAGATCTCATTTGACAAGCTAAGGCCTAGTTGATCCTAGAAGTTGTGGACATTAGGTAGTTTGATCATGAATTCCTAAATTCCCAAATATCGTCAGTGAAAATACCCATTAGATCTCATTTGACAAGCTAAGGCTTAGTTGGTCCTAGAAGTACGCGCAAAGTGAATGCGTCAAGGAACAAATATTTGAGTCTTCAACGATTTTTTTTTCTTCTCGTTCTTCTTCAGATCCGCTCCGGTTTTCAATCAAAAAACCTCAGAAAGAAATTAAAGATAGAAAAGTTCAAAGTGCCCTTCTGTATGATGATAGCGATGAAGAAAACGTGTACAAAGAAGATGGTGGTACCAAGATTCCAACACCCCCTCCACCACCGGTAATAATACCCCCACCACCTCCTGTGATCAGCAACACCGAGCAACACCAAGAACAACAAACTGTGGAGGAAAACTTGGAGAGGCAAAGACAAGCAGAGAGGAAGCGACGTGCGGAACTTTTTTTGAAAATGTTACAGAATAAAGATGCTCCCTTAATATTAACAGAGAACAAAAATAATGGTAAGAATAAGATATAGGGATTTTTGTTCACTATCGGGGGATTTTAATGGCGCAGTTACCTTTGACCTAAAGTTGCGATTAAACATTGAAATACGAGAGCTGATCAAAAAATTCCGGGACTTTCTTTATATAAATTTATAATAAATAGAAATTACAAACACTTTCCCCGCACCGCTTTCACTGCAAGAAAGCTTTTCAGTTTCTCCGGCGATTGTTTTAATGGTCTAAACATCGTCAAATCTTTCTCCTTATATGGTCTTTAACATTTTGGGGAACAAAAAGAAGTACGCTGAGACCAGATCTGGTGAGTAGCGGAATGACCTTCATCGCATCTCGTACAAAAATCGCGTATGGGGAGCGAAAAATGGACAATAAAATGTGAAGCACCCACTCCCGCTTTCCCACATTTTGGGCCTGTTCTTTCTTACAACTTCACGCAGATATAATTCTTTCTTACAACTTCACGCAGATATAGTTCTTTCTTACAACTTCATGCAGATATAATTCTTTCTTACAACTTCACGCAGATATAGTTCTTTCTTACAACTTCACGCAAATATAATTCTTTCTTACAACTTCACGCAGATATTGTTCTTTCTTACAACTTCACGTAGATATAGTTCTTTCTTACAACTTGACGCAGATATAATTCTTTCTTACAACTTCACGCAGATATAGTTATTTCTTACAACTTTACGCAGATATAGTTCTTTCTTACAACTTCATGCAGATATAATTCTTTCTTACAACTTCACGCAGATATAATTCTTTCTTACAACTTCACGCAGATATAGTTTTTTCTTACAACTTCACGCAAATATAATTCTTTCTTACAACTTCACGCAGATATTGTTCTTTCTTACAACTTCACGTAGATATAGTTTTTTCTTACAACTTCACGCAGATATAATTCTTTCTTACAACTTCACGCAGATATAGTTCTTTCTTACAACTTTACGCAGATATAGTTCTTTCTTACAACTTCACGCAGATATAATTTTCTTACAACTTCACGCAGATATAGTTCTTTCTTACAACTTCAAGCAGATATAATTCTTTCTTACAACTTCACGCAGATATATCAACGTAGCGTGCCCTCTAGGAAGAAATTAGTGGTACACAATTCAAGATCAGTCCTCGTATATGGTAAACCGTAAAATAACGTGAAAGTCACAATGATGTTGTATTTTTTTTTAGAAAAGACTTAAGAGAAATAAACATTTTAATTGGTCGATTATGTGACGTCACGATTTCTCGTGGTATAGTAAAGACCTTACGATTTGCCTCATACATTATTCGGGGCCTCAACCATAAAAATGCAACTAATCTTTGTTCTACTGTATTGGTCAAATTAATATTATATTGGTCGCAAATTTTATTTAAAAAAAAAAAAAAAAATCGACTTTTAACTTTGAATTTACTCATTATTTTTTCCGTGATTTTTAAAAAAAAATATGTAAAAAAAATTATGCAATTGACCCAATGCGATGGTACTAGAGGGTCGAAACGGTTTGATGAAGCTGCATAGTTGTAGCACCCATTGACTCATAATAGTAAAATTTTCCCTCTCTACCATTTTCCTTTAGTATTACTTGATGTGTAAGATTTTCTTCCCCGTTCGCCCGTGCTTCCCTACGGCCTATAGCTTGGCGCCTTAGAGTCTTGGCCGTTCCCGCGCTAATAGTATTCTCTGATTCCCCTTACAAAAATCGGAAAAACGGCTATAACTCGAAAACGGTTGGACCGTTTTTTGCAAACTATGTTCCAAATTAAGGTTTAAAAGGCCACCTAAAACTTTCTCGCTTTAAGTTGATATGTTGTCGCGACAAAAGTAAGATATCGGACTATGACCGGCTGAATTCGGTCAAAAATCGAAAAATTTGGCTGTAACTCGAAAACGTTTCGACATTTTGATTTTCTGATATTTTTTCTGGTGTTTAGGCCTGTGATTTTGCGGGGGTCCATTCTCATAAATTTTTCGATATCTCTTACCGTTTTGGCTAAACAATTAGTGATACACACACACACACACACACATTTATCGTTACATTGAGTTTTATTATTATAGATATATTCACACTAATATCCGCTAAAATAGATTCATGTTTTTAAAAAATTGTAGAAACAGATTGATATGAGGTTACCAAAAAGATTTCGATGGCCATTCCCTGGAACTGTGATGGTATGCGTTCCACGTCGTCCTGGTGCGTAGAACCTACAATCGTGAAGACGACATTAAAAGTGAATGGGCTGTTTTTTTTTCAGGCGACGGCGACTCGGACCTCACTGTAATTGCCCATATCAATCAGAGGCAACCATCCCAAAACATCCCTGTTATCAACATACCTGACTCGGACTCGGACAGTGACTCAAAAGACACTTCAGATACGAACCACAAACTGACCCTCAGTTTGAAACAAAAACTTAAAGGTAAATCTTTTTGATAAAATTAGGAAATTAGGTGTCTATCATCAACGAATGAAAGTATGCCAAATAAGCATTGCTGGAACCAGGTCTCAACTCTGAGTTCCATCATTTTTGTTTATTATTTTCAATAAATAGATCCTTCGGAATTGTCACGAAAAGAAATACCCCCCCTCAAAATTTGACATTTTACGTTTGAACGTAGAATCCAAAAATCGAATTAGAAAAATCCGTCGGTCCGTCGTACACCGTCCGCCATGACGGGCACATTTGCCACTTGGCGTTGATCGATTTGCATGAAATTTGGTATCGTTTGGGGTCTAATCCTTTTTTATTCCGTTTTTAGAGGTTTTCATTAATCCTATCTATAACTAGAATGGTAAGTGCTAGAGGCATGAAACTTAATATGTAGGTGCCATTTGGGGTCTGATTGTGCCTTTTTGTCACAAAAATATTTTAGTTTGGATACATAACACATGGACTCCCCTCCCACCTTCTTTCCCCTCACTGCATCGGCTCAATTTTTCTTCTTTGTTTTCAGCTCTTAGAACAAGGAGTAAGTCACCACCGAAAGAAGTCTCTCCGCCCAAAATAAGAAAACTAAAAAAACATAAACACAAAAAAGATCTCAAAAGAAAATCGAGAAGTCGATCTCGGTCTCGCTCGTCCAATCGATCTAGTCGCGATTCGAGAAGTTACTCTACCGATAGAAGTCGAAACAAATCACCTCATAGAAGTAAGAGTCGGAAACATTCGAAAAGTCATAAGAAACATAAAAAAATATCTTCCAAAAGTCGACATCATAAAAGAAAGAAAAGTTCAAGCCGAAGTCGAAGTCCTCGAGAAAAATCGAAATCTTCGCATCACAAGTCGAAAAAACGGAAAAGAAAATCTAGCTCAAGTTCTGATTCCGATTAACGTCAGGTATTGTTGATCTATTCGGTAATGGACTAGCTAGACGTTGCTTTCAGCTCAAGTTCTGATACCGATTAACTTGAGGTATTGTTAATCTATTTGGTAATGACCTCTCCAGGCGTTGCTGTTGGCTCAAATTCAGAGTCCCATTAACTTGAGGTATTGTTAATCTATTCGGTAATGACCTCTCCAGACATTGCTGTTAGCTCAAATTCAGAGTCCCATTAACTTGAGGTATTGTTAATCTATTCGGTAATGCCCTCTCCAGACATTGCTGTTAGCTCAAATTCAGAGTCCCATTAACTTGAGGTATTGTTAATCTATTCGGTAATGCCCTCTCCAGACGTTGCTGTTAGCTCAAATTCAGAGTCCCATTAACTTGAGGTATTGTTAATCTATTCGGTAATGACCCCTCCAGACGTTGCTGTTAGCTCAAGTTCTGATTCCGATTAACTTGAGGTATTGTTAATCTATTCGATAATGACTTCGCCAGACGTTGCTGTGAGCTCAACAGAGTCCTATTAACTTGAGGTATTATTAATCTATTCGGTATTGACTTCGCCATACGTTGCTCTTAAGCATTCCTGTCGAGATATGTTGTAAACCATCACAAAAACTTTGGGTAGATCAATAACTGTTACCCGTCGAGATTACACAACATACAGTGTGTCATCGAATTTAATCCACTCAAATATTTCGAGAACGGATTGGACATAATGAATTACCAAAGTCTTTAAATTTGTTTTCATTATTTGAAAATTTTTACTCCAACTTCAGTTTTTCAAATGGAAACATCACTATCTATTTCATTTTTGAAACTTTCATGAAAATTTACTTTTAAATGAACATTCACATTTTAGTTTATTTCTTTTTTTAAACATTTTTTTCTTCTGCTGATATTGATTTATAACAATAACTAGATAATTTACTTAACACAGTGTGACACATTATTTGCATAAGAAAATTCGTCTGAATGATGTAGTTCAACCAATTTTCCGGTTATTGTGACAGGTAGATTAAAATGCTGAAGATGGGGCCAATAATTGCAATTCACACTACTCTTTACTAAAAGCCATGATGAACGACGCTTTTAGTTGCATCTTCAAATTCCAGTCCGTTCTCGATATATTTGAGTAGTTAACAAAATCGAAATATACTATTAATTTTTACAAAATTACAACGACAAAAACTTTTTTTACATAATTACAACGACAACATTTTCTGTTCTCTGTCTTGTGAAACATGATACACAAATAAAATGTGAGCTTTCTTAGTTCATTATTATTTCTATAACCGTTTCATTTTATAATACAGTGTGTTCATAAGTGGTGATAACCGGCCATAAATCGAAGAGAAAAAGAAAATATCATATTTTTATGGCATCCTTATATTGAAATGCACAGGAGGGTCCATTTTGGTCCAGAATTTGAAGTTATTGGATTATGGTTAGGTACACGAGATTGGATATTATTAGAAGATCTTTAGATGATGTTCAGCACAGCCTGGGGAAAGCACTCTGTGATCAAATGGTGTTATTTTCAAAATAACAATATTTGAAAATAAAGATTCTATTCTATACTAAGTGGATGTCTGTTTCCTTCTACTTCCTTAGCACGTGACCTGCCCATTTCAAACTCCAAAATTACTCGTACCTAAGGGCCTGTTCACACTGTCCGTTTATTTACTGTATGCCCGATCCGTTTTTTTTTACGGATCAAGTGTCCGTTTTTTCTCTTTCTTTTCAAGGCTGCTTTGCAAAATGGACGTGTTGGACGACGTCGTCTTCGTCGTCGTCCAACACGTCCATTTGTCCTGTGGTATTTTTTAAAATAAGCGGAAAAGTCAATCCGATAGTTTGAGTGTTTTATTTTTATATTCTACTTTGGTCCCAAAGTACAGATCTTGTTTCCGCAAGTGGGATTAAAACTTCAGGATCAATATTTTTGGGACCAAAGTCACTACTTTGATCCCAAAGTACAGATTTTTTTTTCCACAAGTGGGATTAATATTTTTCTCTCCATGACTAACTTCTAAATTCAAATTACCATTATAAATACTTTCTTTTACTAATTAAAATTAAAGCTGATAAATTACTTTCTGAAATAAAAAATTCTAATACCCTTCTTCGCAGAACAGAATCACAAGAGCACTACTGATTGAAATTAAAAGTACATCCGTAAAAAAAAACGGAAATTGTGAACAGGAACTTCGCGTCCGATCCGTTTTTTACTGGATTGGTGTTGACAGCGATCCAGTAAAAATAATTACCGTCCGTTTTTAGAACGGATCGAATGCAATGTGAACAGCTCCATTTGAACCAAGCTGCCACTGGGCATCCAGTAAAAAAACGGATCGGGCATCCTGCAAGTAAACGGACAATTTGAACAGGCTCCAAATGTTTAATGTTTATGTATTTAAATTTTTCATTACAATACATACAAAGGTCCTTTCCATAAGTTAAAGCTAACTTCTAAGTGTGGTTTCAGACAACCGCTTACTCGCTTATAATATCGCATATCACATATTGTTTATATAAGTAAGGAAAAAACAAATGCACAGGTTCTTATGGGAGTCCGTCGATCGAGCAATACATACTTGGCGTATAATAAAGCATGTTACTTAGCGCATTTTAAAAAACAAATTATTTTGTTTTTAAGATTACAACTTACTGGCACATATTGTGAGAGGTTTGTGAGATGACTTAGAGAAGGTTTATATTGTAGGAAACACTTAAGAACGCTCAACTCAAACGAATTGATCAGATCCTATGAAGGGTGGTGAAGCAGGCGCTGGATTTAATAATACGGAGAGTAAATACTTCTTCTATTCAAACTGATCTGATCCGCTCTTAGAAAATCTCCTAGGACTATATACTGCTGTCGACCTTCATTTCTGGCAGTATGATTTCTCTTGTTTATGTTCGAGATGCTAAAAAAATACGCATTTAGGCTATGTTCAGATGACCGTGCAGGATTAAATGAACAAATCGATACAAATTTGTAGAACTAGTACCGCGCGATCATGTAGACAATATGCACTATTTAGATAGATCTTGTGCCGCGCGGTTCGTCGTTCATCTGAATATAGCCTTAATGAATTTTTGATGCGGCTCTTCATAATAATTGTGCGGTGTGTTTTGAACGTAAACAGTTTGTCCGAGAAATGTATATAGACCGATAGTGAATTCTCAGTTCCTTTGTGTCCACAAAGAATGAAAATCAGTGAAACAAAAGGATTTTTTAATTCGTTAGTTAACACCCTGAACATATCAAAAACGGTCCATTTTTGGTTCTCCTAGCCAATAACCTGTTACATTCTAACTGTTAAACGTTTGAAAAATTGTTCACTTTGATTTTCACTTCGACATTTGATTTTTCTCTCATCAAAACTTCCGCGAATTTAGCGTAAAGTTCATATTTTTGGGCATGGTCAAATTACTCAAGTCGGTTGTAAAAACGTATGTCACCAAGAGGTATGGGAAGAAAAAATAACATCTTTTAATAAGTAAATTACCTCTCGAATACGTGGGTGGAAAAACTTCAAAGAAAAATAAATAACAAGTCAAATGTAACATTAAAAATATCTAATTTTCCAAAATGGAACAACTTTGACGCAAAATGCGAACCACATTATAAATAAAAATTCACACTGGGGGGAAAAATACGAGGTTGTCCCCGTTTGGAGAACAGTAGCTGGTTGTTGTAGTAGCGGCTTTTCCCCCAAAAATCAACCTTTATTCCATTAAATTTATAGATTCAAGTTGTATATTGTAAATGTATTTTTCTTTGTGTTAGTCACAATTTTTGTAGGCATCATAGCATTACGAGGTATATCACTCCAATATCACTAAGCCTAAGCAACACTTTAACAATTTCTTGCTATTACCATAGCTACTCAATTTTCCTCAGGAGGCTGAGTTACCCCCAATCACAACCAGACCAAGCAGAATTTTTTAAAACCTTGATCAAATTTTCAACCCGTTTTCCAGGAATCGAAGCCGGAACCTCTTTGGTGCAAGCCGAGTGTAGTGCGCACTCTTCAAGTTTCAAGTTGTATAAAAATGGTAAAAAACAGGTTCATATGAGGTTACCGAAAAGATTTCTGGAACTATGATAGAATGTATCCCAGGCGGTCCCGGCACGTAGATTCGGGCGCTATTATTAACAAGTATCTCAAAAAAAAAAAACTATTTCTTTGCAAAATATCGGAAAATTTGTCATAGGTAGGGTACGAACCAAGATACACTGGACTTGACATTCTATCCTAAAATTTCCTAATAGTGTTTTTGGTACATATTTTCCCTTTATTTTTAAATGCATTTTACGGTTTGCCTTTTTGTGCAATTGTGAAACATCCTTTTTCGACGCTAATTCGCTTCCAGAAATCTCCTTGCCAGGTGCGGAGCTACGTTGACTAGGAGTGAGTGAGTCAATCCATCAGTTAACTGGGCCTTTTGTTTTATAAATTAGTATAGATATAGATATATCAGATGAATACTGAAGAATGTTATAGATCAGCAGCTCGCAGTAATGGATCGACAGAGTCTCAGCTCTTCTTGTAATCAATTCTTTCCACTGTTACCTCGCCAGCAATTAGTTGATAAACATAAGTGACCACATTGCTACTCTGAATATCCATAAGAACGAAGGATGGGTGGACGTTCCTGGAAGAAGAAAATAAAAATATTTTTTCAGGGTTAAGGTGTCTACGGGTAGCAGCCTGAAACTTGATGGATCCGTGAGATGATTTTCCACAAAATTAAAATTGAAGGTTGATGGGTCCGCGAGAACATAATCCAATAAAATAAATTGTAGATTTAGGGTTCAGAAGGTATCAACACATATTCCCTTAAGATTAAGTTAATCTGACGGAGTAGGTAAGTTTTGTTCACCAAACCTACAGTTGCATGATAGATAAAACACATTTACTTACGGTTCTAAAGGATTAAAAGCTCCCGTAGCTGATCCTGGATTAATGTAGAATTTATTTTCATGCTCATATGCTCCAAACTTGTGAGTGTGCCCAGAGATAAGTATGTCTACGTCCAATTGTCTTTGAAGAAGTGCAAGGGCTTCAGGTTCACAAACCCACAGTTGCATGATAGATGAAACACATTTACTTACGGTTCTAAAGGATTAAAAGCTCCCGTAGCTGATCCTGGATTAATGTAGAATTTATTTTCATGCTCATATGCTCCAAACTTGTGAGTGTGCCCAGAGATAAGTATGTCTACGTCCAGTTGTCTTTGAAGAAGCGCAAGGGCTTCAGGATCACCCCAAGGAATAATATCGTGTCCATGAGTGAGTCCAATACGGAACTGACCAACTGTTACTACCTTTTGGTCTGGATAGTTACCCTAAAAGAGAAATAAAATAAAAATAGACCATATGCATTTTTGTTTTAAATATTTTTGAAAAATTTGTTCATAAATATTTTAATTTTGTATAGAGCTGGAATATTGTATAATATTTGTTTGTATATAAAAAAAAATACACGTAACGGAAAGATTATAGGTTGTTACCTCGAATTTATTTTACTTTATATATTTATTAAACTGTTATTGTATTTGTCTTTGTTTTGTACCTTTTGTAAAATAAAACTACAACTCTAGTTGTGAAATTGTTAATAATAATAAACTAATCAATTAAGCCAATTAATATCGATACCAAGTTTCGAAAACTAATTCTATTTTCTTCCTCTTCTTCCTATTTCCTTTCTCCTTATCCTCATTTTTTTTTTTTTTTTTTTTTTTTTTTTTTTTTTTTTTTTTTTTTTTTNTTTTTTTATATATATATATTTTAAGGTGGCTTATAGGTATGTCTATTCACTATCTCCTCTTATTATTAACATCTAGCATTGCGGCACCAAAGTAAGGGTTCGATGGTGGAGATTGCCATAGGCAATAATCGCGCCCTTTAGTAACATGTAGATTTTAATTTTATTCTTAAGTTGTTATTTTCATCTGTCTGTATATTATTTATTTGTTATCAATAAAGAGTATTATTATTATTAATCAATTAACTCCATTAATGTCGACACCAAGTTTCATAAACTAATCAATTAACCCAATTAATGTCAATACCAAGTTTCATAAAGTAATTATGAAACCACCCTCAGTACCTCATCAAAATCTCCTTTGACGACATGTACATCACTGGTTAGCGTCTTCAGATAATCAAATGTCTCCTTTGTGACGAGGTTTCCTGTGCACAGAATATGATGGATACGACCGGGCACAAGGAGTTTCTTGAATTTGGTAGGAAGGCCACTGTTCCTATGGGGTATATGAAGATCGCCCAACACAAGGACTAACTGAAAGATAAAGAAAAACAAATGATCATATCTACTTATTGTGAGCAGGGTTGAACGGTTGAATACACGAAAAATGAATCATAGGTGAATTGATTGAACGCCGCATTAACCGCTCTCGTTATAAAGATTTCTTTAAAAGAAATATTTACAATCAGCCAAAGGGCCCAAACGTTGATCTTCTATGTTTTTTTTTTAAAAAAAAACGTCAGGTACTCACTTTTAGAGCACTTAAATGTCGGAAATCACATAATACACCTATTATCTCCAACTCTCTTCTTTTAAAACTCCCAATATTCTTCAGTCTTCAAACTCACATCAAGCTCTGATGATGTGCTCAAGAGAGTACGAAACTAGCCAGCTCTTAATTAACATCTTTATAATTTTATAGTCAAGTGAAGGTATTTTCTTTACTTATGGATTTTCTTGACATAGTATCCCAATTCAACAATATTAAAAGTAAAAGTTAATAAACTTACCATCTTCACCAAATTATGGGCGGATTTGCGTACTCGACTCTGATTCTATATATCACTGAATATTACTCAAAATACAGAATTCCCGAAAATATTAATCTATATTGATAGAGATAAAAGATTTTGAGTCGAGTGTCGGTGTTGGATGATAAGAGGAAAAAAATAATCCTCCCTCCAGTCCGTTAATGTTGCCGTTGTGACGATGTTCCTAAATGATCAAATATTATACATGCTCTCCTAGCATCCATCAAACATGTTGGCAGCATCAATATTATCACAAACATCGTTTCTCTCTTTTCTGGTCCCTCTATCATATTATTTATAAACTAGATATAATTGTATTAAATAATGGTTTTATGAGAAATTAATGGGTAATGGGTTATGGCAAAGATTAAAGGAAACGATTCACGATGTGCCCAACCGTCCTCCGGTGCACACCGAATTGTCTGGCCATCTTAGCCCTAATACCAGCATAACTCGAGGATCATAGCCATTGATTTAGTGGCCACATCACCCATAAACAGTCCTATAATAGAAGATTAAATATTACCGAGAGTTGGAAGAAAAATGTCGTTTTTTCTCAATACCTTTGGTTTCCCGTTTCGAAAAAAAAATGCGCCACTCACTTAACTTTATATCTAACTAGGTAGTTTAATCCATCGTGGAGCTACGCTGATTATCATTCAGTCAGTGAATCCGTATACCAACTGAGATTTGCGTTTTATAAGTAGTATTAGATTTTTTGTGAAAAGTTGCGTCGTCAAAGTTGCGTGTACTATGCGTGTAAGTCCCAAATTTGTTTTTTTCCCACGGCCGTTTAATGACATTTCTCTTAATTTTTTCGAAATAAAAATTCTGACATTTTGTAATACCTTGTATATTGCTCATTCTTACTTACTACCGATTGACATCAAATTATGTAACACCCTGTATATTGTTCATTCTTACTTACTACCATACTACGCTGACAATCTCTGTCGATATACCTACCCACAACCTCATCAAATAACCGCCTTCACACATGTTGACTTTGTGCAGATCTTTTCTTACTTCGCATTTCCATCTATTCTTAGATCTCCCCACAGAAATTCTTTTATATCAAGGAAATCATGAAAAAAATATAAGTTGCCTTAGGAATCGTCACAAAAAAAATATCCCCCTCAAAATTGGATATTTTACGTTTTAAGGTACGTAGAATCCAAAAATTGAATAAAAATAATGGGGACCTACATACCAAATTTCAGCAAAATCGGTTAACGCTAAGCGGCAAAAGTGACCATCACGGCATACGGTGTACAGTGGGCGGAGGGCCGCGGACGAACGGATTTTTTTATTCGATTTGATTCTGCGTAAGTGCAGAGTTCTGGGAGCCAAACCGCTGGTCCGATTTTGATGACATTTGGCACAGGATATCTATGGGCAAAAAGCCCGAACCAACTTTCCTTTTCCTTGATATTGACCTTCTAGGGCACCGAAGATCTTTTTTTGGGGCCAAATCTCTAAAATCAAATGAGTAATTATGGCATCATTTTATCCTAAATAAATGGTCCCACGGCTGCGTATAGCTGTCCGCTAGATGCCCAACAAGCTCCTAAAAATGGAGATCCCTTTTAAAAGAAAACGGTTCGGTAATGTCACATGAAATTTTAAAAAACGTATATATTCTAGAGCCGACGGGTGTTATACAAAGTATTGAAAATTAGTTAATCGCTGTTTTCAACTTTTTATACAGAGTTCCCCCTGGATTCGGGACAAGAACGTCGCAATTGGACCAAAATCCAAACCACATAATCAATTTTGATGAAATTTAAAATAAGTACTTATGGCATTATTTTATATCAAAATAAATTTTTTTTAAAAAAAGGTTCATGTTGTGCCTTTGTCAGGGGCCCCACCGGTGGGCCCAATAAGAATCTGAAAATGACTATGGCTTTTTAAGAGAAAACGGTTCCGTTTCCGTATATTCACATAAAATTCAAAACAATTAATGTCTAGCTCCTAAAGTAATTTTTAAAAGAAGAAAAAAATATTCAAAGTATTATAATCACTATTTTCATGTTTTTATTCAGAGTGGCCCCACAGGGTTACAAGAACAAGGACGTCTCATTTGGGCCAAATATCTAAAATACAAACCACATATTCTATTTTTAAAAAATAGACCCATGGGGGTGTATCTCTGTCAGGGGGCCCTAACAAGCTCCTTGAAATCGGAATTCCTTTTAAATAAAAATGGTTCGGTATAGTCACATTAAATTCAAAACAAATAATGCCTATAGACTACAAGGATTATTGAAAATATTTATCACTGTATATTCAGAGTGGCTCCCCAGGATTCGGTATAGTCACATGAAATTCAAAA
>CM022881.1:20835372-20882231 GCA_012654025.1 Pachypsylla venusta | reverse complement strand
AAAAAAAAAAAAAAAAAAAAAAAAAAAAAAAAAAAAAAAAAAAAAAAAAAAATGTTTTGACTAATGAGCAACGCTAACAGATTTGGCAGCCGAAGCTGCCAAATCTAATTAAAATAATGTTTTGATCAATGAGCTACGTCAACATCCGAAGGCTGCCAATTCTAATTAAAATAATATTTTAAGCAATGAGCAACGTCAATAGCCGAAGGCTGCCAAATTTAATTAAAATAATGTTTTGACCAATGAGCAATGTTAACAGGCGAAGGCTGCCAAATGTAATTAAAATAATGTTTTGACCAATGAGCTACGTCAACAGCCGAAGGCTGCCAAATTTAATTAAAATAATGTTTTGACCAATGAGCAATGTTAACAGGCGAAGGCTGCCAAATGTAATTAAAATAATGTTTTGACCAATGAGCTACGTCAACAGCCGAAGGCTGCCAAATCTAATTAAAATAATGTGTTAAAAAGCGAAGGCTGCTAAATCTAATTAAAATAATGTTTTAACCAGTGAGCTACGTCAACATCCGAAGGCTGCCAATTCTAATTAAAATAATATTTTAACGAATGAGCAACGTCAATAGCCTGAGGCTACCAAATCTAATTAAAATAATGTTTTGACCAATGAGCAATGTCAACAGCCTAAGGCTATGTTCACATGACCGCGCGAACCGCGCGACACAAGGTCGATCTAAATAGTGCATATTGTTTACATGCCCGCGCGATACTAGTTCTACAAACTTGTATCGATTTGTTCATATGATACCGCGCGGTCATCCGTTCCTAAACTAAATCTGCCAAAATTAATTGAAATAACGTTTTTTAACGTTTAAGGCCGGCCATACACGCACCGATAAGTCTGTGCAGACTTGTCTGTACAGACTTATCGTTACGTGTATGGCCGGCCTAACGCGTATTTACAACACCAGACCGAAAGACCAAACTTTGGAATAAGGAGGGAAAATCAAGTACGGTACAAGCATTTTTTGTTTATTCTTGTAATACGAATGGTTTTTCAACCACAATATATTTTGATCTTCTAGTAATTTGCCAAATTATTAGCATTGTGATATTGGTGGGGTTTGCGAACTTTGCGAATTGCAACCGCGACTGTATTCTTATCAGCTGTTATCAATTATCGTTTTTTCCCTGAGCCGGCTTTATAAGAAGTTGCTGGAGCCTGGAGCTGGAATTCATTTTGTATTGAAATTTCCATTTTCTTATAATTATAAGTATAGATAAATAGTTTCAATTACTTTACCGAGTTGTGATATATCTTTTTGTTTTGTTCGTTGTTAAAATATTTGGTTTGTAAATTTGTCTGATTTATTTTATCATGTAAGTAGCCTGCATTGTTTTTCAGTGTTACTTTCTACTGGATACTGTGTCATCGGTCTAGCTTGTAAATATTTAGTCTGCAACATTTTACATAAGTAATTATTATTTGTGAATTTGGATTATTCTGACAAACTGGTTTTGTAATATCTGGAAGAAATATATTTTTCAAAGCTTTGATGATTTTTTTTTTTCTTCTGTAACTCCTGATTTCCCCATTTACATTGGTATGTCTATAGCATTGTGTTTCAGTATTGATCATTTCTTCCCCACCTTCACAGAAGCGTTATGTTGATATTATAGGAAAAAAATGTAAATGTGGTAATATTACTGCCTTGGTAGCTCAGTGGTCAAGTGCTCGCCTGGTAATCAGGAGGTCGCGGGTTCGAAACCCAGCCAAGGTAGGATTTTATCCTCTTAATTAATTGAGAATTTGACCACAATAATAGTACAAGCTTACTGCTGGGGTAAAGGGACTCGTTAGTCTCATTCGAGCAGTATAAATAAGCAGTATTATTATATTAATATTTGTGTTAACGCTTAATATTGATTTGTCACTACCGCGATTTGTGAGCATCACAAGGGCCACTACACTAAATTATCACTGCACTATACACATTTCTTTACTCTTGTAATGCCGCCACTGATCGCTACTCACTCTAAAGTAGCTACTTAATTGTCCTTAAGTGCAACCCGAAAAACCAAGCACAATTTCGGTTCTGCATCCGGGGAGGGTTGTACTTTTCGATTTTTGACATATTTTAACCCAAGTAGATAGGTTAGGAAACGTTTTTACGGCCATGCCTCTGGTGTGCATGTACAACCGTCAAACATGGATCCATAACGGTAAATAAAAAAGCGACTATAAAAATAAAATTAAAAAGAAACTGATTCCGCCAGGATTCGAACCTGCGTCTCGCGCGTTCAAAGCCAGTGTAATTTGTGATACCCACTAGGCCAGGGAGGCTTGAAATTCTTGATACTGATATTTGAGTATATGTAGAGGTGACGAGTACAATGAGATTAACTATAATCTATAATAGAAAAAGATGGCAGGAGGGTGGGATTTTTAATTTAGGTACAGTGAAAAATCCCTTTATACATAATCATTTATGCCGCAATCAATAGACTGGTTGTTTCATCCGTGATCCGTGTCTCGCTATGATTCTTATAGGACAGGCGCTATTGGGAGAGGGAGCATGGCTACTTGTCCATCCTGTATATTGTAGCCTATATAGTTGTGCTTTATATGTTTCATAAATTTTATTTCATCCCAGTATTGGGGGAGGGAGCATGGCTACTTGTCCATCCTGTATATTGTAGCCTATATAGTTGTGCCTTATATGTTTCATAAATTTTATTTCATCCCAGTATTGGGGGAGGGAGCATGGCTACTTGTCCATCCTGTATATTGTAGCCTATATAGTTGTGCCTTATATGTTTCATAAATTTTATTTCATCCCAGTATTGGGGGAGAGAGCATGTCTACTTGTCCATCCTGTATATTATAGCCTATATAGTTGTGCTATCTGTGTTTCGCTTCTGTCGAGTTAGAGCTGCTCGATCAACTGCTATGAAGCACCCTCAAGAGACGTCAACACAGTGTATCCATAAAACCTGGAAATTCCACGGAATTTTAATGTTATTTCTAAACATCCTGGAATTGTCATTGAAAGTGGGAACATATACAGTATGTCCCATAATGATCGATCCCCCCCCCCCACCTTTTGAACAGCTTGATATTATAAAGTTCTGGGGGAAAGGGGCCATAGCTAATCAAATTGTTATGGTGAGAACCAGGTTTGACCCCCTAGAAATAACTTTTATTTACAAAAAGTGTCTATTTATCAAGAAATTTAAATGGTATGGTACAAATATTTTTATCCAAATAAAATGAGGACTAACATTCCTTTTAATTATTTTAAAAAAATAATCAGGGGCATAGACAGAGGGATCTCAAGAAAATTCTGTGTAAGAAATTCCGATTTTTGTAATTTTATTTACATAAGGAAAAAGAAAGTTGTCTGTGGCGCGTTTCTTACGGAGTCATCCCGTCCATGAATAAAATAATTAGTACTCGAAGAAAGATGGCCTTTCTATAGGCTTGTTTTTTACCTTATTAAAAAAATGTGAATTATTCAACTTCTGAGGAAATGTTGAATTTTTTTTTTTTTTAACTTATTCAAGGTCAAATTAAATTCTAGGAGAATTGAAAATTTCTCTATTCCCCAAAAGTTAACTTTTTTACAGTGATTGCAATTTTTATTTTGATTATTTGTTTCTTGTTTTTCTTTGACTTGAGAATAATTCAACAGAGAAATGACCAAAAAGGTAAATTAATTGAGATGAATAAGTTAAAAAAAAACAACACGCTTATTTATTGCCATTTTCTATTTTCTCATTTTATTTAAACTAATTACAATTATGAAATTTTTGATCGTAATTTTGTTAAGTTTGTTGACCAAAAAAAAAAAATCGAAAATTAGCCGCAATTCGAAAAAGATTTGACATTTTTAATTTTGAATAATTCTTCTGGAGTGCATTCTATGGTTTTTATGGGGTCCATTTTTCGTCGAGGACAAATTTTTTTTGTGACACCATTAGGAAACTTACAAAGCGTCAATTAGTTGTTTATGGCTTGGTTTGGCCACTGCTAAAATTTCACTATTACTGTAGTATTTGTCTATTGTCACAATGCAATAACTTTTCATAGCTATACAACAGAAACAATGACTAAAATCTCTTCGTAGTAGGCACTCGTTCATCCTTGTGATTAAACAAATGTCTCTGTTTTGTTTGTTGCAGCAGGAGTGTATATGGAATTGAAACTAGTTTGATTATTTCTCGAAATTTAATTAAAAATAACACATTTCTTAAAATTTGATGTCTGATATCTTGTGGGTTTGATCTGCCTAATGACCAATGTCCTCACATGTTGCACTCATTTTTCTTTCAGAACTCTCTAGCGCGTGATCTGATTTTATTGTAATTTGGGAGAGACGTTAAATATGTTCTTATCATGCTGATTATTTTTGGGTTATAGAATAAGCAGAATCAGCATTAAATTCAGTTTTTTGCAAACAAATCTGCTGATCGACTTCCAACCGCCTGATTGTAAGCTTCTTAATAATAACACCTATCTTACTCATCTTAATTTTTAGTTTATAATCCCAGGCTTTCGGCTGAATCCCCTAGAGTAGGAATTCCCAAACTGGGGGGCGTAAAGGCAAGCCAAAGGGGGCGCGAGACCAGTTGAATTATTATCATTTGGTTAAAATATATGTAAACAATTTTTTTACAAAGGTAATTTTATTGAACATGTTGTTTAGAAAATTTGAATGAGATAACATTCAGCAACACATTAGCGTTTTGAATGAGATAGCATTCAGCAACACATTAGCGTTTTGAATGAGATAGCTTTCAGCAAAACATTGGTGTTTTGAATGAGGTAGCATTCAGCAATACATTAGCGTTTTGAATGGGATAGCATTCAGCAGGACATTAGCGTTTTGAATGAGATAGCATTCAGCAACACATTAGCGTTTTGAATGAGAAAACTTTCAGCAAAACATTGGTGTTTTGAATGAGGTAGCATTCAGCAACACATTAGCGTTTTGAATGGGATAGCATTCAGCAGGACATTAGCGTTTTGAATGAGATAGCATTCAGCAACACCCATACTCATTCATAATTTATAATGTAAAGGGGGGCGTGGAAGGCTTTCATTTCAAGGAAAGGGGGCGCGGTACAAAAAAGTTTGGGAACACCTGCCCTAGGGGTTCTGGGTTCAGTTCCTGGTGACTAGAGTAGAATTTTTAATTATTCTCTGGGAAAGGAAAGTTGGATTCCTTTATGAATATATAGTCCAGTAGTCAGGGATTTTTTTAATGCAAAAATTGGGGAAATCTCGATTTTTATATATGTTTGTAAGTATGGACCTCCTCTTTAAAAAGCTAAGTTTTCGACCTCCCAACCCTTGTGCGTTCTCCGCCATCTTGAAAAAGCCGCTCAAAANAAGCGGCTTTTTGAGTGGCTTTTTCAAGATGGCGGAGAACGCACAAGGGTTGGGAGGTCGAAAACTTAGCTTTTTAAAGAGGAGGTCCATAGCTACAAACATATATAAAAATCGAGATTTGCCCAATTATTGCATTGAAAAACCCTTTTTTTGTCTCTGACTACTGGGCTAATAAATGTTCTATAGACTAGCACGATATAACTATATTAAATTGTTCTGGAGGTGCATGTGAGTTATTTATTAGCCTTCATGTTTAAATGCAGGATGACAAAAAAATTGGCAATTTGACAAACAACTTATTTAAAGCTATCATTGGATCTGGCTGCCATCGGAAACTGCATGGTTTAAACAATTGACAAATAGGAAGGGAAAACAAATCGGAAGGTCCCTTTGGACTTGTCGGGTTGTTTTCTATCTCTGTTAAGCACATTGTATGCATTACCAGGCGTTCACATGCAATTCTTTTTTTTTTTTTTTTAATTTGGGTTAACGTCTCTTCAACATCTATTAGTCATTCAAGACGGGGGTTTTACCCTTCATTCGCTGGAAACATGAAAACAGCTACCCACATTGATCTCACCCAGCCTGAGTTGGGCCGGAAAAAAGCCAGCATCACGAGGGCGCGAACCCACGCTGACACCCACATGGTACAACCTCGCTGGACGTTGCTTAACTTCAGTGATCTAACGAGAACTGGCGTATTCAAGGTGCCATAGACGTTGGCTATGCAATTCTTAAATTGGTTCCAATCGCGCGACACTGCCCACATATCAGCCGAAGCTTGGTTGAATCAACCCTATAGATCAGACCAAAAGATATTGTAGTTTTACTGGACTCAACTGCTGAAATGAGGAGTTCTGACCTTGAGGAGGTTGTTACAAAAAAGAAAAAAATTGCATTAGAAATCGAGTGTGGTCTACCCTACCGTTCACAGATGTCCTGGTGTATACTTGTAAAGGGCTCGCCACATTTTCGTGTAGCCCATGAGAGATGGTCAAAATATACACAGGGTGATGTTTTGACCGCGGTAAAAAAAAAAAAAAATCTATTCGTCGGTAATGAGGAATTGAGGACATATACCTACCACAACAATTTGTCTTTTCCAGACGTGTGGACATTGGGCTGAAGGTGGTCAATTATATTCTGGTAAAAATTAAAACTCAGTTCTGGAAGGAAAAAAAAAAATTAGTTTGTATTTCATAACTTCTGTTCTCAGACTTGGACCCGTTTTCTCTCATTCGCAAACCCCGCGGTTTGAGTTAATTTCACATCAATTACAAGTTTGGCCCTATTGCTGCGGCTAATTTCCACTTACAAGATTGGTCAGAACCACTGGTTTGCAAACCGAGGTGTTGTCAACGAATGAGAGAAACGCGGCCACATTAGTTCAACTAAAACCCACAAATTAGCGTCAGTACTTGAACTCTAGTTTCAGAGTGCAGCTCACATGGCGTGGGTGCTCTCTCAGAGTTGGAATCATATGGACTGCCTTTTGCTATTCTCTTGCAAAGGTTGGTTTCTTTTTTTGTTATTTTCTGTTTTTACTTTCATCTTTGGGTATGGTAGATAACGGTTCAATACATTTTTGTATCAATGAAGACAACTCAAATTAACAAATCACAGTTCACCAAAATAAAGACCCCAATTTTCAATATTCGCGTTTATTATTTTCAATCGACATTCAAGTTATAAGTATAGATATATTTTGGCTCAACACATCTATGGTCATTCGAGTCGGGGGTTTTACCCTCCATTCACTGAAAACCAGCTACCCACATTGACCTCGATCAGGCTGGTTTGGGCCGAAAATAACCAGCATCACGAGAGTTCGAACCTACGAGCTACGTGGTCATTCTCGAAGTGAAACCTTCTTGGGCATTGCTTAACTCTAGAAATCTTACGGGAACTAGTTTATTAAACGTGCCTTAGATTAGATAGTGTTTTTTCAGAAAATTTTTCACAAAAAAAAAAAAAAAAAACAGTTCAAGACATAGGACAGGTTCAATGTTTAATTTCTTGGCGTATAAATTTCTGAATATTGGATTTCTTTTTTAATTGAAGCAAAATAACTTGGCTCCATTTTTTGAACCTTAAAATAGTTGCTACACTGACTTACTCATAATCAATGGAAGTCCACGATGGCTAAACCCAGAAATTTGGAATACGGATTCCGCTCAGATACCATTCCTACGTGTCGGACGAGTTCTCCGCATTTTACGGATGACCTGGAGGAAATAAATTTTAAATTGGAGTCTTTACATTACATGTCTGTTTCTTTACGGCTATAATATAATAGTCCTTATTTATACTGACCGAATAGGACTGAAGAGTTCCTTGGCACCGGTTGTTTTTTGCGTGCTATTATTGTGTGGTGTCTCAAATTCTTGAGGTGGTGTAGTGGTAAGACCAGTCAGAGTGTCTTACCACTACACCACCAACCACCAATGTGATCACTTAAAAATGCTTTGCCATAAGGTAATGCGTATAAAAACGGACAATTGGGAACGGGCTCTAACAATGTCTCGTTGGCACGAAATAACCGAGTTATAGCTTCTTTTATGCTTAACGTCTCTTTAACATTTATTGGTCATTTGAGACGGGGGTTTTACCCTCCTTTCGTTGGAAACTTGCAAACCAGCTACCCACATGGACCTCACCCAGTTGACCCATTTTGGGTTGGGCCGGAAAAATAGCCAGCATCAGGAGGGCGCGAACCCATGTAAACAACCACATGACACAGCTCGCTGGATTTTGGTTAACTTCAGTGATCCAAAGGAAACTGGTGTATTCAACGTACCATTGACGCTGGCTAAAAGTTATAGCTTAAAATGACGTTTTGACAAACAAACAAAAAAAACTCGGTTTTAAGGATTTTTACTTTCCTTAATCCCATACAAATGCCGATGTCGAGTTTTCAATGCTAAAACACGATTTGAGTATCTCAAGAATGTTATGTGATAGAGACTTGAAATTTTATATATACGTCAAGTTTAGCCTGGAACGAACTATGAAGTTTTCGATTCAAATCAAAGTTACTGTTGGCGGTTTTTGCCGACTAATTAATCCCGCCTAAAAAGAGAACGGTAACTATTAAGTGACATAAAAAAAAGACAGAAAACCGCCAAGGGTCCATATTTCAAGTCTAGCATTTACCGTTCTTGAGATATCTCGTTCACACACGGACCAATGGCTAAAACTCGAGATTTGAGCTCTGGGGACCTCAAAACCTGTTTTGGCATTGAAAACTCGACATCGAAAATTTCAGCCCATTACAACAATATTTTTTTTATATAGATAAGCATAGTCGTGTGATGTTCACGCCAGATTTTTTTTTTAAAAAAAAACTTTTTTCCCAACCTTGGTAGAGTGTGTCGAGTTACTCTTCCGATATTGAAATGATTGAACACTAACTTTACGAACACCCTGTATTTCACACTCCAACAATTTGTGGGGTGGATTTATTTTCGAGGAACGTTCCTTTTCCTATACCCCTGCTGTGTAAACCGAAGTATGTATGTAAGTATGGTGTCTCTTAATTTTGATTTTCTGTTTTTAGTGCTTGTGCATTTTTTATTATTTCAAACTGAAAGACAAACTCTGGCCGTCCTATGGTTTTCATATTTTCATTGCTAAATACGGACCCCATCTAGACTGAAATCTCGGGCCAAAAGTATTTGACCAGTTTTTTTCCCTCCCTAACGAATAGTACCCTCTTTTAGGTCTGACTCTCGTTTTGCATTTCAAAATTTTCAATTGGAAAATGGCCGTAGATCTTTTTTATAAAGAATCCGTGAGTCTTAGTGAGCATTAATTTGGGTTAAAATCAATGCCTCCGGTACAAAAAAACAACACCCACGGACCAAACGCTTATACCTTGAGCTTCTTGCCAACGAAGCCTGTGTATTTGGGATCAATGTCTTTTTACATTTTAGGTACGGACGATCAAATTATGGAAGTTATTCAAGAGGTGGAGGACGGGGCGGCTATAGTGGCGGACAATCCCGAGGTGGCGGACAATCGCGAGGTGGCGGTTTCAGAGGAGGACGGGGAGGTGGATCTTCAAAGTCCACATTGAGGACACCCAACTGGACAAGCATGACAATGGAAGGCATCAACAAGAATCTATACGAGCCAGATCATATCACAGTTAATAGAAGTCACGGAGATGTGGAGGACTATCTGTCCCACAATGATGTTACCGTCAAGGGTGAGTATGTGGGTGTGTTCTTAGATTCGGTTAATAGAATTAACGGAGATGTGGAGGACTATCTGTCTCACAATGATGTTACCGTCAAGGGTGAGTATGTGGGTGTGTTCTTAGATTTGGTTAATAGAATTAACGGAGATGTGGAGGACTATCTGTCCTACAATGATGTTACCGTCAAGGGTGAGTATGTGGGTGTGTTCTTTGATTCGGTTAATAGAATTAACGGAGATGTGGAGGACTATCTGTCCCATAATGATGTTACCGTCAAGGGTGAGTATGTGGGTGTGTTCTTAGATTTGGTTAATAAAATTAACGGAGATGTGGAGGACTATCTGTCCTACAATGATGTTACCGTCAAGGGTGAGTATGTGGGTGTGTTCTTAGATTCGGTTAATAGAATTAACGGAGATGTGGAGGACTATCTGTCCTGCAATTATGTTACCGTCAAGGGTGAGTATGTGGGTGTGTTCTTAGATTTGGTTAATAGGATTAACCGAGATGTGGAGGACTATCTGTTCTACAATGATGTTACCGTCAAAAGTGAGTAGGTATAGTCCGGGGGCTAGCCTGGCTTGTCCTACCTCATAAGCAGCATAGTGGATACGTAAGAGCTCACTGTGTAGGTGCATGAAAGTCTTTGTCTGGCAAGTTTTGTGGGTGACTTTAGTCTCTACGAGCTTTCAAAGTTCGAAAATTTTGGCAAAAATTACCTCATAAGCAGCAGGGATAATTTTTGCGTCAAAATGACGTACTCTGTGAGCTGTTTCCAAAAATACCTCGCCTGACTAATTTTTTGGGTGATTTACCCGAATCTGACAAATTTAAAAATGGCGAATTTTGAAAAAAATTACCTCATGAGCAGCAGGGAAAATATTTACGCCGAATTGACGTACTAGGTAAGCTGTTTCAAAAATACCCCGCCTGACTAATTTTTTGGGTGATTTACCCGAACCTGACTGGAAAGTTTAAATTTTTTGGAAAACGTACATCATAAGCAGCAAGGAAAATTTTTGCATTGAAATTACGTACCAGGTAAGCTTCCAAAAAAGTGCCTCGCCTGACAAATTTTTTGGGTGATTTACCCGAACTGGACACATTTAAAAATGGCGAATTTTGCAGCTCTCGTCTGTTGCCTTTTTATCATAACAGACATTGTTCTTTGGTATTTCAAGTAAATGCAACCGGAGATAATATAATATGACGACCAAAGAGCAACGTAAACGAAATAAGGCTGCCAAATCGATTTAATATAATATGATGAACAAAAGCAACTAAAATAGAAGTAGGCAGTCGAATCCATTTGATATATTATGACGACCAAAGAGCAACGTAAATGAACTAAGGCAGCGAAATCGATAAAATGTGAAGACAAAAGGACAGTGCAACATCAACCCAAAGAGCAACGTCAATAGCTGAATGCAGTCTAAATTAAATGGAAAAAATATTATGACCAAAGAGCAAGTCAAAAGCGACAGACTGACATATCTACTTTAAATAATATCACCACCAAAGAACGACGATAACAGCTGACGGCTTCCAAATCTTAACGTGGAGACACCGTCAGGTCGTAAGTCTAAAGAAGAAAGAGAGAGTCTAGTTTATGTGGATTTGCTTGCTTAGAATGGTAAGAAATATCGAACACATATGGATCGGACCTCATGGGCTGGAATCCCAAGAAATTGTTTCGAGTAATCAGAGACTAATTTTTAAGTCAAATGCACCGAGTAACATTATTTATCAACTCAAAGGAAGACAGTATCATGATTGTCTGTAACAAATGGCGAAGAACGTGGTACACCCGTGTTAAATCTATTGAAACTTTTCTGGCACGGACAAATCACCCGAAATATTTGTCAGACGGAGTATTTTTGGAAACAGTTAAAATAGTACGTTCAAGCATATTTCATGCTTCTTGTGACGTGTTTCTTTCAAAATTCGCCATTTTTAAATTCAGGTTCGGGTTAATCACCCCAAAATTACGTCAGGTGAGGTATTTTTGGAAACAGCTACCTAGTTCGTCATTTCAACGCAAAAAAGTCCTTGCCGCTTATGATGTATTTTTTCCCCCAAAAATTTCAAACTTTCCTGTCAGGTTCGGTTAAATCACCCAAAAAATTAGTCAGGCGAGGTATTTTTGGAAACAGCTCACAGAGTACGTCATTTTAGCGCAAAAATTTTCCCCGCTGCTTATGATGTAATTTTTTCAAAATTTCAAACTTTTCAGTCAGGTTTGGGTAAATCACCGAAAAAATTAGTCAGGCGAGGTATTTTTGGAAACAGCTCACGGAGTACTTCATTTTGACGCAAAAATTATCCCTGCTGCTTATGAGGTAATTTTTGCCAAAATTTTCGAACTTTGAAAGCTCGTGGAGACTAAAGTCACCCACAAAACTTGCGAAACAAAGACTTTCATGCACCTACACAGTGAGCTCTTCTGTATCCACTATGAAAACCTTCTGCTGCTTATGAGGTAGGACAAGCCAGGCTAGCTCCCGGACTAGTATGTGGGTGTGTTCTCGGATTTGGTTAATATAATTAACGGAGATGTGGAGGACTATGCCAAAAAGAAGGCCTGTTTTGAAATGGATTCAGAATTTTTTCGATTCAGGAAAGTGGCGGAAAATGTATGGTAAAGAATGATGTGGAGACCAGAGCATCAATTTCTGCCGTAAATGGTTAATTAGAAAACGGCTATTGTGCCCTTTTATTTATCGCTGACATAAATCAAATTCATACTCGAAACTTTGCTTCAGTATAAATTTAAGATTAAATTTCACAATTAAGATTGTGAGTTACTTGAGGGTGACATCCTCACGGGCCGAATCCACCTTAGCACTGCTACAATCAAGAGTCCTGTTTATTATATGATGTGAGTTACTTGAGGGTGACATCCACACGGGCCGAATCCACCTTAGCACTGCTACAACCAAGAGTCCTGTTTATTATTTGATTGTGAGTTACTTGAGGGTGACATCTTCACGGTCCGAATCCACCTTAGCACTGCTACAATCAAGGGTCCTGTTTATTATTTGATTGTGAGTTACTTGAGGGTGACATCTTCACGGTCCGAATCCACCTTAGCACTGCTACAATCAAGGGTCCTGTTTATTATTTCAGGTAAAAATCCACCTCGACCGATACAACACTTTGAAGAATGCAACTTCCCACCTTACATAATGAAGAAAATCAGAGATATGGGTTTCGAAGCTCCCACTGCTATCCAAGCACAAGGTTGGCCAATAGCCCTCAGTGGGCATGATATGGTAGCCATCGCTAAAACAGGCTCCGGCAAAACATTGGGTTATATTGCTCCAGCTATTGTTCACGTCAACTCACAACGTCCATTACGTTCTGGAGAAGGACCAATTGTTCTTGTGTTAGCGCCAACAAGAGAATTGGCACAACAGATTGAAAAAGTTGCTAATGACTTTGGTGCTGCAACTGCAATGCGAGTAGCTTGTATTTTTGGAGGTGCTCCTAAAGGTCCTCAAGCTAAAGCTCTTGAGATTGGAGCAGAAATTGTCATTGCTACCCCCGGACGACTGATTGACTTTTTAGAACAGGGTACTGTTAATCTTTACCGAACATCTTTTCTTGTTTTGGACGAGGCAGATCGAATGTTAGATATGGGATTTGAACCACAAATTCGTAAAATAATTGGACAGATTCGTCCGGACAGACAAGTACTCATGTGGTCGGCAACATGGCCAAAAGAAGTACAAAAGCTGGCGGAAGATTTCCTTGTAGACTATGTCCAGTTAAATATTGGATCTTTAAACCCTACTGCCAACCACAATATTTTGCAGATAGTGGATGTGTGCCAGGAGCACGAAAAAGATTATAAACTCCAGGGTAAGTAGCAAGCACCAGTGAAAATCAACTGTCAAACCTCGGAAGTTCCGATTTTATTTAAATAAAGAGAATAAATTCAAATGTAAATTTTGTGGTAAGGCCCAATTTTTGTGGGTATCACAGCACTTCTGAAAGCACATGCACAAATAATCTCTTCAATCTTCTACCAAACTTTTTTCTAATCTAGCAATGGCGACCCTTGTTGTTACTCACATTAAAATAGCACTAAGTCAAAATTTTGTTACCTCTCCGGCAATTGAACCCGGGGCCCACTAGATCAAGAAAATAGAAATGCAAATATTATGGAAACTAGGAAGAATAGTTTGGAATTCGTAGACACCCTATATATCTACATTTTCCATTCTGTAACTGTCAAACCTGCTACAATTTTTAGTATTTTCAAAAATTTAGCAGTCTTGGTTGCAAAGACCAATTTGAGTTTAAGGATGCTATATTCTAAATTTTCAGCCCATATAATCCAAAAACTTGGACGAAGTTGACCGAAAGCCAATTTCCCATTTTTTTGGCGTGAGTCCTTTCTCACCACCACCACTACGGGGAGAATTACATCTTTCTGACACTTAACGTTCTTCGTCTGACACTAGCTTTAAAGATGAGTTTGAATCTCATTTGTTGTGTATTGACCGTTTATGTTCAAAATTTCAGGACTTTTATCCCAAATTGGATCTCAAAAAACTAACAAAACAATTATTTTCGTGGAAACCAAACGCAAAGCCGACGATATTACACGAAGTGTCCGCAATCATGGCTGGCCTGCTGTTGCTATCCATGGCAACAAAAGTCAACAAGAAAGAGATCGCGTTTTGAACGAGTTCCGAGGAGGTCACGCCTCTATTTTAGTGGCAACTGATGTGGCCGCCAGAGGCCTGGATGTAGAAGATGTTCGATTTGTTATCAATTATGATTATCCCAACAATTGTGAAGATTATATTCACCGCATTGGGCGCACTGGAAGATCAGACTCGAGTGGTAAGTTATCACACTCTCCCCAAATATGTTCGGCCGCTGGAGGCCTGGATGTAAAAGATGTTCGTTTTGTTATCAGTTATGATTATCCCAACAATTGTGAAGATTATATTCACCGCATTGGGCGCACTTGGAACTCGGACCACTCTCCTCAATATAGTCTGAGCGGCGGCTAGATATTCCATTGCGTCCAATGCAGTGAATATAATCTTCACAATTGTTGAGTGTAGAAGATGTTCGATTTGTTAACAACTAGGTTCATCCCAACAATTAAATCGGACTCTTGCCTCGGGCTCATAATTTTATAGGTTCAAAAACCCTCAAAAACTGATGATTCACAAGACAAGCAGTGGAAGAGTTTATCTCCGGCTGAATCAATCTCTATATTGTGTTCCAGGAACTGCCTATGCATTTTTTACACCTGGCAATGCCCGTCATGCGAAACAACTTGTCGATGTTCTTATCGAAGCGAATCAGTCTGTAACGCCCGCTCTCAGTGAACTCTCTCAAAAGTCCTTTGTGTATAATAAAGGGGGCTATTCAAAATACCCATCCAACGGAAATTCAACCACTGGCGGTGGTGGAGGTTACAAAAGAAAGGCCATCCAAGATTATTCTTCAGGAAGACCAAAAACGGGACGTTGGGATCAACCGGCACAAGATCACTCGGAGAACGGTTCGTACAGACAGTACGACTCGTACTATTGAACTCGGACACAATTCCTATTTATTATTTTATTCGTAAGATGATATCTTGGTTCCCCTTGGAGGAACGTTAAACTTTTCATTTTTTTTTCTTGTTGTGACAGGAAGCTCTTTTGTTTAAATTATTTAGAAAGTAATCTGTATGTGGTATTGAAATTTAGCAAGGTATATCGTAATTTACATGGTATATTGTAATATTTAAGGTTTAACCCTAGGAAAACCAAGGGGTGATTTAAATATAAACCGTTTTCCTGAACACGGGCATATTTTGCTCCCCCTTGATCTTACTTGTAATCGTACTTTTTCCCCCTCCCCCTGGACTCACTCACTCCATGGTATTCGTAATATTTAGGAATATTTTCAGATCTGAATATTAATGAAAAAACTTTCCCAAATAAGAGCATGGATAATAAATCTTACTAACCATTTCCTATTAACTACGAGTAAATCGGCCTAGTTCCCGAAAAATCACTGCAATGTCCAACGATGTTTTATTGCCGAGATGCTGCCTATTCCAGGCCCAAATAAGACTAGGTAAGGTCAATATAGGTAGCTGGTTTGTAAGTTTCCAGCGACTGTAGGGTAAAACCCCGCCGCCCCTAATGGCCATACATATTGAAGAAACGCTAAGAAAAAACAACGTTATGGGCATGTTTGTATTTAAGGAATATGTGATACAGGTTGTTGAAAAAATTGGTGAATGATAAGTTGGTGACGAAAGTACCACGTATGACGGAGGAACATTTTTTTTTTTATTCCATTTTACGAACCTACATTCATACCTTGAAAATAACAAATATTGAAGGGGTAAGATATTTTTTTCGTGATCGATTCCAAAATTCGTAATTGAAAGTATTAAACTAAACTAATACTATACTGGCCACATTTGAAAACACAAATATGGCCATAAACATTGAAAGAAAGGAAATCGAACAAGGCAAGTGGAGTTTATTTGATAGGAAACGATCGCCCGAATCCAGGGACGCCTTCATGTCTGACTGCACTCGAGCACGACCAGATTTGAAAATATTCCAATCAAATTGTTGTTTATTTTTAAAAAAGAAAATTTTGTGAAGAAAATGTTTATTAACTTAAAAAGTAAAAAATATGTTTATTAGGTAGGGCGTAAGCTGAGACACACGCGACGCAAGCTACGCAACACATGAATTTTTTACCAGCGCATGCTGGAACACACGCATGCTATTATTGTTGATTGTTGCATTGAAGATGGAAGATACCGATACCAAATCATCTGAATCAGAATTGGTTCTGTTATACGCTAAGTGGCCGGACAAACGGATTTTTTTTCTTCGATTTTTGGATTCTACGTACCTTGAAACGTAAAATATTAAATTTTGAGGGGGGTAATTTTTCTCTTCTCGTGGCGATTCACCAATACTGAAAATAAGAAACCAAAATTCCTTGTAGGTTTAATTCCTTAGCTATATTGGCCCACAAAGAGTCTTTATACGTTTTCTTGCTATAATCTTCATGACTCACATGGTATAGCACAAGTAAGTCGCGCACCAGCTCAATCAGTTGTTCATTTAAAGACATCTTCGATCAATAGTTGCGTCGCGTGTGTCGTCAAATCTGTGTCTGTACTACAAACTGTGACATGCCGACACACGTGTGTGCCGGGCCCGCACACGCATGCGTCTCAGCTTACGCGGTACCATTAGAAAATATGGCGACACAGTTTTCTGACGTGTGTTGTGTTGCGTGTGCTGCGTCGCGTGTGTCTCAGCTTACGCCCTAACTTATAATTTTTAATCGTTTTCAACAAGTTCGATTATTTGTGTAATCGATATTTTGTCAAAAAGAAAATTTTGTGATAAGTTTGTGAAAAAAAAGTTTAAAATATGTTTATTATTTTTAATCGTTTTCAACAAGTTTGATTATTTGTGTAATCGATATTTTGTCAAAAAGGAAATTTTGTGATAAGTTTGAAAGTTTGTGAAAAAAAAGTTTATTAACTTAAAAAGTAAAAAATATGTTTATTATTTTTAATCGTTTTCAACAAGTTCGATTATTCGTGTAATCGATATTTTGTGAAAAAGAAAATTTTGTGATAAGTTTGTGAAAAAAATTTATTAATTTAAAAAAAAATGTGCATTTCTTGTGACGCAGTCCATTTTTAAAATACTAAAGTTTAGGGCCGTTATACGATTTGGTATGGCCGTTATAGTATGGATTTTTAAAATAATCGATTATTTTCAATCGTTTTCATTAAGTTCGATTATTTGTGTGATCAATGTTTTGTCAAAAAGAAAATTTTGTGATAAGCTGTGAAAAAAAAGTTTATTAATTAAAAAGTAAAAAATATGTTTTTTTCTTCTAACGCAGTCCATTTTTAAAACACTAAAGTTTAAGGCAGACCGTTATACGATTTGATACTGATTAGCCTATGGATCTTTAAAATAATCGATTATTTTTACTCGTTTTCAACAAGTTCGACTATCGATTATTTTTAATCGTTTTCAACAAGTTCGACTATCGATTATTTTTAATCGTTTTCAACAAGTTCGATTATTATTCGAAGTGTCCCCCAGAGCGGGGTTTCTCTGAAGCTGCAAACTCCTTTTCTTCAAGACACTGATAAAAATAAGGGTCTCAGTAATTCAGTATATTAAGGCTATACCTTCCAAGCACAAAAAGGCCGGATGAGGCTTAGGTGCAAGGGCTTATATAGCCCTAAAGAGGAATTTAGCTCACGAATATTCAGAATATTAGGTTGGTATTAACATTTGTTTTATTTTTTGACGTTCTTTTTTATTTTTAATTATTTTGCTCTTGATCATCTTCTCATTATTCATAAGTTTTCGATCTGTCCAATTAATTGATAGTGAGCCCCGATTAATCGTTAAAATGGTCAATTAATGATCATCTCTACTTAGAAAATGAAAACTTCTGAAAGCTCCTCTTAGGCTATGTTCAGATGAACGTGCGGTACGACGAACCGCGCAGCACAAGATCTAAATAGTGCATATTGTCTACATGACCGCGGTGCCGCGCAGTACTAGTTCTACAAACTTATATCAATTTGTTCATTTAATCCTGCGCGGTTTTTTTTGCGAGACATGGCAGTACAAACTTAACCTAAATTTGAGTTATCTTTAGATTGTCAGCCATACCTCAATGTAGAAAGTATTCTTTCAAAGATATTTTTTTTTTTTGTCGAACCTCTCGTTTATTTCTACTCATTTGTTTTCTCCAATGTGATGTAACTTTTCTCAATTTGTTTAACCCGTTTCTTAATATTTGTTTACAATTCCTCATTCATTTGTTTAAAACAGAAATAAATAATAATTATTTTTCTTTCAAATATTGTTTTTATTATTACAAAATTATGTTACAGTGTTTATAATCAGTGTCTGTGATATTTCACATTAGATCAGTGGTAAAATAGGTTTAGTATAACACAGGGTGTCCCAAAAACATGTAATCCTATAAACAATGTATACCAGAGATCAAATGGACACTATTTTTCTGAATAAACATGGGTCTGTGAATGCACCCCCGATGCGAAATAGTGCTTACTAAAAAAGGTTGGGCTAGTTTACCTCTTATAATCTCTTGGTGATTAGTTATCAAATTTAGTAGATAAACAGCCCACCCCATGCAGAATAGCAGATATAAAATGCACACTCACTTAAATTTTGGGGCCTCATTTGAGGGTTTGGATCAAGTTAGTCGAATGAGTCATCCCCAGGGTGACCAATTGACCATACGTCCCGCTTTCGGCGGGACAGTCCCACTCACCCCAGCATTCTCTTGGGGGATGCTAAAATGTCCCGTTTTTGACCAAAGTAATTAAAATGTACCGCTTTTTTACGTTACGTAGATCGAGAATACTTTGCCAGGGTGAATGCCCCTATGGAAAGAGTGCTTTCTTTAATTAGTAATCTTTAGAAAACTGAAAAGAGTTAACTTAGTGTGGAAGTGTTAAAAGCAATGCTGAAAATCAGAAAATATTTTGCTCTGCCGACTTATATTAAAATACATAGCAGGTTGTAAAAAATACTATTTCATTTTCTTTTTCCATGAGTCTGCATGACATTGTTAAATAAACTCTTACTCAAGGATATTACTTTTTGTACTACGGAACACCTTCGTATTAAATTTCAGCTTTCTCGTCCATAAATCGGAAAGAAAACGGAAAATTTCAAATTTTATATTTTTTATGGGGTTCTTATAAAGTATTTTTTTTTGGGGGGGNTATTTTTTTTGGGGGGGGGGTCCATTCTCGGTCATTTTTCGTTATCTCCTAGTTTGTCCAGAAAGAAAATACAAAAAGATCCGTTAAAAAGCGTCATTTTTGGTGGTAACTTGCTCCCACATGAACTTTGGTTTTTTTTTCCTTTCTTATTACGTACCTACATACTAAAAGTGATCTGTGTGCATCCGTTAAAAAGCGTCATTTTTGGTGGTAACTTGCTCCCACATGAACTTTGGTTTTTTTTCCTTTCTTATTACGTACCTACATACTAAAAGTGATCTGTGTGCCAAGTTTCAGAACTTTGGTTTTTTTCTTTTCTTATTACGTACCTACATACTAAAAGTGATCTGTGTGCCAAGTTTCAGAACTTTGGCTTTTTTCTTTTCTTATTACGTACCTACATACTAAAAGTGATCTGTGTGCCAAGTTTCAGAACTTTGGTTTTTTTCCTTTCTTATTACGTACCTACATACTAAAAGTGATCTGTGTGCCAAGTTTCAAGTCTCTAGGTTTAGCCATCGTGGAGATACGTTGATTATCAAACAGTCAGTCAGTATACCAACTGGGTTTTGCGTTTTATAAGTATAGATACCCTGTATACAGGTTGGTCAACAATAAATATGCAAAAACAGTCTGTAGGTGTAGGGACATATGGGCGTATTTAATTTATAACCTCTTTAAATTTCGCTTCGTTTTCCCCCAACCACCCTGTATAGGGTGGTCGGTCTACTTCTGATCTCCATCCGGATAGCCCGACGGTGTTGAAAAGATTATTTCTAACCTATTCAACATTCACGCTGTTTCCAGACCAAAAATAATTTAAAAATCTTTGTTCGGATAAAATCCCGTTAGGCACCGTCTCATGTATTAGATTCATTAGTTCCTTCACCTGCTCCCCACATCATCTAACTTCTAACACACCTCCATTATACTTTCAAACGTTAATTCTTCCTCCTAATCAACTTTCTTTTGTTCTTCTGTTTGTTTCTCCTCCACTTTCTCAGATTCACCTCTACTTTCTTCCTTTTCTATTTTCTTCTAACACACCTCCATTATACTTTCAAACGTTAATTCTTCCTCTTCATCCTCCTCATCAACTTTCTTTTGTTCTTCTACTTGTTTCTCCTCCACTTTCTCAGATCCACCTCCACACTCTTCCTCTTCTATTTTCTTCTCCACTTTGTCATCTTCACTGTGTTTTTCTTTCTTCTTCTTTTTGCTCTTCTTATGTTTTTTATGTTTCTTCTTTGCTCCTAATTTCTTCTCCCCGGAACCAACGCCATCTTTGTCTTCATCTATCCCATTGCTGTCTTTCTTGTCGGCACTTTTTCTATCTTTTGAATAACTTCTGGATCTTGATCTAGATCTAGACCTACGAACAAATAAAGAGATAAATAGATGATATTCACATTGTCTTCGGACTTAAGTGAGCCACAGTCACTCTTTAGTACTTGTACTGCTAAAAAGCATCTTTTTGGCGATAACTCTCTACATTTTAACTTTGGATTTTTTTCTTCCTTATTACATAGGCACCTACATTTTAACTTTGGATTTTTTTCTTCCTAATTACAGAGGTACTTACATTTTAACTTTGGATTTTTTTCCTTATTACATAAGTACCTACATTTTAACTTTGGATGTTATTCATTCCTTACTACATAGGTAACTACATTTTAACTTTGGATTTTATTCTTTCTTTACTACATAGGTAACTACATTCTAACTTTGGATTTTTTCCTTCCTTATTACATAGGTACCTACATTTTAACTTTGGATTTTTTCCTTCCTTGTTACATAGGTACCTACATTTTAACTTTGGATTTTTTCCTTCCTTGTTACATAGGGTACCTACATTTTAACTTTGGATTTTTTCCTTCCTTGTTACATAGGTACCTACATTTTAACTTTGGATTTTTTCCTTCCTTATTACATAGGTAACTACATTTTAACTTTGGATTTTTTCCTTTATTATTACATAAATTATTTTCACTGTGTTCCAAATGAGTTTTTACGTTTAGCCAAGACGAGTTAATATTTATTATAAAAAAAAATTTACCTCGATCTACGACCACGGCTCCTTGATTTTGAACGACTCCGGCTTCGACTGCGAGTTCTACTGCGTGACCTCCGACTTCTGGATCTTGATCTTGAATACGACCTACTTCTTGACGAGTACGATCTTGAACGAGACCGACTGGAATATGACCGACTTCTTGATCGAGAATAAGAGCGGGATCGTCTGGACCTTTTACGAGACCTGAAGAAACAATACATATTTATAGAGGTAGAGGGCTATTCTTGATTGGAGGAAAATATTTTAATGTTTGTCGTGTTGGAAAAGTTCCAACAGGAAATTGAAATAAAATTTGAACATGGAGTTGATAGTGACCAAATATAGGTAACCAATTATAGTGACCTGCTCTTTATAGGGCCAAAAAAAGCATTTACATTGATAGACATTTTCGGGGGAGGCAACGTTGGACTTGTTAGTGTTAACATAGTGTAAAAAGTGTTTTTGTCAAAAATTAAATTGTTTTAATGATATTTGTGTTAAATATTTTACTCGATACTAGATGTTCCATCCGTGCTTCGGTACAACTCTTGGGACAAGAGATGCGGGGGGGGGGTCTATATATTGTAGCTTTTAAAAAACAGAGATATCTCTTAATTTTGCCACAGATATCCCTTCATTTTGCGCTATCTCGGTTTTGAAATCGTACCTCCGGAATGACTGGTGATAATTTTGTAAACTATTAAAGACTAAGCGGCCACCTAAATCTTCTCAAGTCCATTCTTATCATATTTTAAAATCTGCTACCGTGTGGGTTGTGGTATTGGAACAGACAATCCCTACTAGATACAAACACACAGATGACTGATTTATATATTTAGATAAAAGTTCATCATTTAAACTTAATTTGGCAATAAAAAACACAGATATCTCTTAATATCTGTGTTGTTCTTTTTTAAAAAAAACACTGAGTTACTTGCCTCGGTAGCTCAGTGGTTAAGCACTCGCCTGGTAAACAGGAGGGCATGGGTTCAATCCCCAGCAGAGACAGGATTTTTCCTCATTAATTTGAGTATTTGACCACATAAAAATAGAGCTCTAAGGGTGAGGTGTTAGAAAATGCCTTAGGCATTAACCTCGCCTGGTGGTAACATTCCACTCAAGAGTCTATTTATTTTTTTAATAATAATTGTGAAGGCTCTGAGTGTAGTATGAATAGTATGATATTCAGTTAATCAGACTGGTAGACCTTTTTCCCTAGTCTAGACATATAAACGATTGTTAGAACTTTGAAATAGAAAAGATCGAGAATCTAATTTGGAAGAATGATGAAATTTGAATAATGATAATTAATTAGAATTAAAATCGGTTCGGTAGATTTGGCTGTAGCCTCGTCAACGTTCAAGAAGAATACGATGCAAAAGAAGACTGAGTAAAAATGACACTTTTCAATGTGTTTTTACTCAATGTTCCCGTAACTTTTTTTTCAGACTATTTACTTTGTCTCATCATCTACCCATCCCATTATGAAATATTCAACAAAAGTCACTCCACATATTTTTAACGTGGCTGTAGAGAGGCCTGAAAAGTGCACTTATCACTTGTGCAACACACATTGTATATGACTTGGCGGGCGGAGCGCTGCCGCCCTCCTTAATATTATCGATAATTAATACTGGTTCAAATTTGTATTAGGAACTATAGAAGTTGATAGACCGAACTGGCCTGTCGTTGTTGTGATTGGTGCTTACTATCAGAACAAGTGACGCCTACTAACATTGATTCTTTTCCAAGTATACCTACCTGGACCGACTTCTGCTTCTGGAATGACTTCTGGACCTATCTCTGTCATCGTGTTCATCTTTAAACTTTGAAAAGTACTTGTAGTAGTAGTCATTCATGTCAAACGGGAAGAACGGATGTCCGAACGGAGGGAAGAATGGTGGAGGCAGTCCACCTCGCATTGGCATGCCCATTGGAAATCTTGGCATCCAACCACGACCACGAGGGCGACGTTGATAGAAAGATCCTCTCATTGGATTAGTTCCATCTTCAGAAGCAGAAGGTATTGCTGGGTCTATAACGGTGCCATCTTCAGGAACATGAGCAGGAAATCCACCACGACCTCGTCCACGGAGGAAACCTCGATTGTTGAACCATTGTTGACCTCTAAAACCTCCTCTTTGACCTGGAAATTCAATATTAAAAGGGAATAATAAACATAGTAGTTACTCTGCAAATGCAGACGATGCAACCTTTGATCTCGCCTGGTCTGGTAGGGTCGGGGTTTTTGGGGGTGTTTTGTTTTCCCACTGTCCTGACGTGATTTGGTATCTTATTAAATTAATATTTTATAAAATTGTGTAAAATGGTAAAAAATAAGAGTTGAATATAGATTTCCCCCGATTCAACACAGGGACTATTAAAAGAACTTTAACTCTAACGAGTTAACCAAAATGAAACATTTAAATAAATTAATTAATACACATGACTTGTGTTGGTAATAATAATAAAAAAAACTTAGTTCATTCGGTCAATAAATAATACAAACTACACAAAGGCTATGGCCGTCAGTCAGAAGGAGATTGTTAATTCAATTAAATCTTACCTCTCCAATGACCAGTTGGATATTCTGCGGGATCAGGTTCAATTCCAAACGGGGGTTCCATTTTGATTGCCTCTTTTTCATTGTCAGTCATGGGACTGTCCAGGGAACTGTCTGAATCCATACTGTCCGACTCGAGCTTAAAATGTTTTTCTACAAACGAAAATAAAATGAAAAAAAAAAAATCGATCAATATTTTAGAAAACACTCATTGTTTGGAACAATCGCCGTCTCGACGTCCTCATGGAAAATTCAAAATCAAACACAAAGCCGAGTGGGTACACTGGCTGACTCATAACAATACGGGAAAAGCAAGCTATCTAATACACTCAAGGTTATTGATCTGAGGGAAACATTTTTTGGATAAACGTATTCAATTTATAACAAAGAAAATAATCTTTATATATAAAAGGCAATGTTCTGAGTGACACAATAGATCTAAATAAAGGTCGCAGTGATAATTGCAATGGAGTTCCTGGCCCTCAGTCGGAAAAATATCAGATTAGCCACAGGACTGATAACCGGGCACTGTGGCCTAAGAAAACACCTACACACTATGGGCATCCACCAGAACCAGATCATGTGTAGACTCTGTGGGGAGGATGAGTAGACTGCCTCTCACGTCATCTTTGACTGCAACTCCCTACTTACATGGAGACTGAGTATGGGACAGCTACAACCCAGGCTCGACATCCATGAAAAACACCTAGCCAAAAGGCTGATCAAGCTAGCGCGGATCTTAGACCTTAGCTAGGGACATAGGCTACTCTCCAAGCACAAAAAGCCCACCAGAGGCTTAGGTGTAGGGGCTTACATAGCCCCAAAGAGGAGTTTAGCTCACGAATATACGAATACGATAATTGCAATCGCTCTCTAATTTAATAATTATTATTTTGTCCAAAGAAAGACATATACGAAGTTGTGGGCATCAACTAGTCAAATATAAATAAAATATATGTGAATAAATTAAAACTATTCTACGTAGACATTGCCTACCTAATTTGAGATCGCCTTTCTTCTTGAAACGTTTCACCAATTTGTTTCTGAACGAAATCTCTTTCAGCCGTTTCATGTCTTCGAGTTTGTCTTTTTTCTGAAAGGAAGAAAAAAACATTTAAATTTCAGAAATTGTTTTTTATTATTATTTTAAATAATGAACTTTTGATATTACCAATAAAAAAAACTCCCCCTTAAAAAAATTGACAATTTACTTTTGAAGGTAGGTGCGTAGAATCCAAAGATTCGATAAAAACAAACAAAAACTGTTCCTTCGCCATCCAAATTAATTTCTAGCGAGTACTCAAAGCTTGGTTTTACTGTCAGTAACTTTCAACGGGTTCCGTACCAAAAAAATGTGCTAGATGTCTATATAACTAGAAAATATAAACTTATTTATTTGACCGATTTGTTTAGCAAAAAGGAACATAGCGCAATTTAGTCTTTCTCGGTTTTATGTTTAGTGAGATAGATGAAAAAATAATAGAGGAGGGAGAGAAAGAGAGAGAATCAGTTTGCCTACCTTAGGCTCAATTCCCTTAAGTTTCATTTTGGCCATTCTTCTTTCTCTCTTCAATTCGAGTTCCTTTTTCTCCTGGAATCATAAAATAAATAATGGTTCATACCAAATATCCTATAATTTTGGATCGATTCCGTCCAAAATGTCTCAATATCAAGGGGACATATTACAATGATCTTGGTAGATCAGCTTAGGCCTAGGTGTCCTTCAAGTTTATTTCCCGGTCAACTATTATTATTTTTTCAAAGTTTCTGATACCACATGTTGACTTCACAAGAGTCAGCAGAGAACTAATTTGTTGAGCAATAACATTGCATCGTATGGGATGTCCTACTAACATTATTGTACATTATATTATTCGTCTAGGAGCCGCTTAAAATAAACTCTACCGTTGGTGGTTTTGAGCCGCTTTTTAGTGGTTAACACGAAACTATCATTAGCGACAATGAGGTAATTACATAAAAATGGATAAGGAAATTTAGATTTTCTTCTTCTCACCTTTACTTTGTCAAACAAAAAATTCAACAAACGAAAAGCTTGCAATTTTCTCTCAGCTAATAAATACAAATATTCTTCGGTTGGTATCTTTTTGTTCAAATTTTTACATTCCTTTCTGTTCAGTTTCATCAATTCTCGCTCTTTTCTCTTCTCCTCCCGCTCTCGTTGTCGCTCCAATTTGATTTCTTTCTGTTTTTGTTTCTCTTCAGCTTCCAATGCATTTCTTCTTTCCTCTTCCTTCATGTCTTGCAGTTTCTTATTTTCTCGTTCTTTTTCTTTGGCAATAATCTTCTCACGTTCTATTGCTCGTTTACGGATCGAACTTTCACTCAAATGTTTTGTTTTATCAAAATCAACCTGCAATAAATAAGAGAAGACGGTTGAATAATTATGTAATATCGTCTAAAGAATTGATCTTTCACTTAAATGTTTTATCAAAATCAATCTGCAATAATAACAAAAGACGGTTGAATAATTCTGTAATACAGTCTAAAGAATCGAACTTTCACTCAAATGTTTTGCTTTATAAAAATCAACCCGCAATAATAAGAAAAGACGGTTGAATAGTTCTGTAATATCGTCTAAGGTCTAAGATGTCAGTAGACAGTGTGCATACTCTAAATCGCGCCCTCCTGATGGCCAATTCTATGCACCAGGACGACCTGGAATGGACACCATCACAGCACCATTCGGTTACCTCATATCAAACTTTTTCCTCAATTATTCTAAGCCTGGATGTAAAAATGGAGAAAATAGTTGATTTTAAGAGGAACACCACTACGACAACATACTCTAAATCCGGACCACAGTGATGTCACCGCGGAATTTTAAAATGATAATTTAAGTTTAAAACACGCCTCGTTCATTAAAAGGTAGGTGCAAGACATAATATAGTACGGGTCAAGAATCAAACCAGGATCTCTTGTGTACAACACGAGTGCACAATATTCAACGAAAGTGGTCTATTCGTTATCAACGCCCGACGTTGATCCGATGAGATGGAGTTGTATATTGTAAGTGGCAACTGATTCTATTCTGTCATGATATACATTACAGGATGTCTAATAAGCTTGATCTTGAGAACAGAATCATATATATATATATATTCAATAATAATAAAAATAAATAAATGCTGTTCCTTTGTGTTATTATGTCACAACTTTGGTGCTCACTGCAGCATTGTAGAATTTCTCCAATATCAATTATTATCCAATTACTTTGAAATGTTCAACTTTTACCTACAATGGTGGCACTGGGTTGCTATGCGCCGAGCTATAGGCCGTAGCGAAGCACGGGCGAAACAGCTAGTTTTACAATTTGAAATCTTACTCCGGATATAAGTTTTAGTGCCCGACCAATGACCTTTATTCAAATTGATAAAAATCACTTGAGAGACTACTTTCATTTTCTTCAGCGTTTCAAAAACGTACAAAAGGATAGTTCTATTAAAGATTCAAAGTTAAACCTCTAGGGACCTCCTCTGAATTTTTCCATAATTTAAGAACCACTAGAAAAACTTTCCCGTTTAGAATAAAGAAACAAAACACAGCGGAGCTCAAGACATTGAGCTCCGCTCCTTTATTTTAAACCCCATATTCACTATATTACACAAACGAAACCCTCTGCCCCAGCTAAAATACTAATACTGAACTACATATATCAAGGTCTACCAAACCTAAAATTTGAAGGGTGGTAAAACTTATTGAAGCAGGGATTTCCGTTGTTTTTCAACTATTTCACACACGTAGGAAAAAAGAATTACCTTAACATTGACGCAGTACGCTTTATCTCCATCAAGATGTAACAATTTCATTCCTCTTAGCGCGTCCATAGCTTTGACAAATAATTACCTTAACATTGGCGCAGTACGCTTTTCTCGATCAAGATGTAACAATTTCATTCCTCTTATTGCGTCCATAGCTTTGACAAATAATAATTACCTTAACATTGGCGCAGTACGCTTTATCTCCATTAAGATGTAACAATTTCATTCCTCTTAGCGCGTCCATAGCTTTGACAAATAATTACCTTAACATTGGCGCAGTATGCTTTATCTCCATCAAGATGTAACAATTTCATTCCTCTTAGCGCGTCCACAGCTTTGACAAATAATTACCTTAACATTGGCGCAGTACGCTTTATCTCCATCAAGATGTAACAATTTCATTCCTCTTAGTGCGTCCATGGCTTTGACAAAATGAATATATTCTTTAAATTGGACATAGGCTTCGAAAATTAAACTCTGAGAATGAGCAAACATTGTCATCCCGGAAATATAAGGTTTCATCTGAGAGCGATATACATCATTGATAGGGATGTCAATCTCCCGAATGTCGCCATAGTTTTGGAACACACGTTTCAACACCTATAAGATGAGTTAAACAAAAATTTGAGCTTTGATGTAAAAGTTCACAAATTGTATTTCAAAATAGGCTATTTTATTGCAACACAATAATTGTATTTCAAAAATCTAATCCAAAAAATACTTTAAAAAATCATTTTTTCTCCTCTCTTGAGAACTTCTAGAATAAACACTCGGATGGACTGCCCTATGAACTGGTGAATTAGACCCTCAAAACCATTCATTGAGTCGACCAAACATCAGTTTCTGTCTCTCTCTCTCTCTCAGGAATAATTTGATTTTGGTGTTGTGCAGTTAACACTTCACGTTGTATGTTTTGTTTTTTAAATGTGTTACTATAACGTAGAGAACATATGATGTACTGTATAATTAATTAATACTGAAAGGTCATTTTAATTAACAAATTTATATTACACATCCTATTGGTAACTTTAAAAAACACTAATGTAATTTAAGAGGAGGATTGGCTTACTTTTTCACTTCCGACTCCAGTTTCGTCTACTTCGTAGACATTTTCAAGGAAACTGGCTGGTTGTTGTTATTGTTGAATGTCCGTTTGTAATTCTTGACCCACGTGATCAGTCAGCTGACAATAATAACAACAACCAGTCAGTTTCCTTGAAAATGTCTGGGAAAGTAGACGAAACTCGAGTCGGAAGTAAAAAGTAAGTAAATCCTCGTCATAAATAACGGCAGTGTTTTCTAAAGTTATTAACTAAATGCCATTAAACTTTCTTTTAATATGATCATTTTTTTGTGCTGGGGGTGCATGTCGATTTTTTAGCCTGAAAAATAATAAACCCATGTGTCACATTGTCAGAGTTTTTTGTCTCAACATCTGCACGAATACTAAGCGTCCTACTTTTTTTTGTTATTCTAATATCTTATGAGGGCTGAGTTTTTCCTATTAAGCCCAGATTAATAGTAAACAAGAAACTTTTGGTTAAAATCTAATCTACCGTTGACGGATTTTTATCATTGGAAGATTTTTGTAAACCTTGAAAATTGTGACCTCTCCGAGGATCGAACCCTTGTCTCTTTGGTACAATTTCAGTGTGATAAACACTAGGCTAAGGAGCCTGTTAGTTTAACTTACCAATTCACTGGGTGTGTCTGGAGTTTTCCCATTTTTATTAGCAAACCATTTGACCGGCAGGTTACTCAGATAGATGGTATCTGGTCTTTCCCCTGGCTTCATTTCATTCATATTTTTGGCGTCTCGAAAATACGAGTCCCAATCGTGACGTGTTGGAAAATCTGGTTTAGCTTCGACTGCTCGCACTTTTAGACCATCTGGAAATCCTAAAATACATTCGAATTCATTGAAATATATTTTTTAATTAAGGTATCTCAAAGCGGAATATACTAACCAGACAATCCAGCATCACCATTGCTCTGATGATGTAATAAAATAGAGACCCCTGTTCAAACGAGTTTCTTATTTTTGAATACTGATCATTGATCAATGTATAGTGTACAGTATGGTCAGGTTACGTTCATACGGTCATGCATCGCTGACAAAAATACTGATCCATGTATAGTGTACAGTATGGTCAGGTTGCGTTCATACGGCCATGCCTCGTTGACAAAAATACTGATCCATGTATAGTATATGTACTGATACATATACAGTACCTATGGTCAGGTTACATTCATACGGTCATGCCACGCTGACAAAAATACTGATCCATGTATAGTGTACAGTATGGTCAGGTTATGTTCATACGGCCATGCCTCGTTGACAAAAATACTGATCCATGTATAAAATATGTACTGACACATATACAGTACCTATGGCCAGGTTACGTCATACGGTCATGCCACGCTAACAAAAATACTGATCCATGTTTCCATGTATAGTATATGTACTGATACATATACAGTACCCATGGCCAGGTTACGTTCATACGGCGCCTCGCTGACAAAAATACTGATCCATGCTTTTCGATTCCAAACGTCATTTAAATACCTCTCGAACAGTAATATCTTATTGTGAAATTGCGTCGTACCCGATGATCTTTCCCCACAATCTGCTCCATCTATCTTCCCCTGACCCCTATCTGTATTTTCTGTCAAACTGTCTTTCGGCCCAAGGGGTTGATTTCTTCAACTACTGGGAGAAAGGTTTGGATCTGAGCAAGGAAACTACGTGCGAATTAAATCTGGACATTTTATTTTTGGGATGTCAGGGTTAACAGATCACCTTTTGTAAACTGATCAACACCAGGTACAATTTGTTGGAGATTAAAATCAATTGTTATAAATAAAAAGTTTGTTCATACGGTCATGACTCGCTGACAAGAATACTGATACATGTATAGTATGGCTACACTATACAAGGATCAGTATTGAGAAAAACTTACCTGATAATTTAACCGTTCTCCCATCAAGTCTTGCTATAACCGGCAATAATTTGGACCGGTTTTCAATTTCACCATCTAATCTTATAAATTCCAATGTTGATTTGGTTACTTTTAAATTTGAAAATTCTTCCGGTTGTGCCCAATATTTGATTTTCTCCATAACCTCATAGTTCGACACACTTCTTCCTCTTATTTTCAATTCAGGAATTTGTATGGAAATATTAATCCGAGCAACCGGTTTCAAAAATAATTGATAAGCTGCTGATAAGATTTGCGCATCGCTCGTATCCGTACAGTAGGAAAAAACTTCCTTGGAGGACGATGTCACGTCCGCCGTGGTCATCTTGAAACAAAAATTCTTCCTGACAGCTTCAACAAATCTTCTTCAAACAGCAGCGACGGCAATGGTAGCTTCTTTTTCTTCTTCAAACGACATGGCTTCAACATAATGTACAAACAGGATGAAGTCAAATCTCCATTTAAAATTGGGCCAATCATTTCACATGATAACGTCGTTTCGTCACAGAATAAAATCTTCATTTTTAAATTTTCTAGTTTTATTAAAACAACTGATTTTGATACTTTTTTGACCAATTTCTTTTTTGAAGGAAAAAAACAACTTCCGTTTTTTTCCTCCAAAAACAAAAAAAACAACATAAAACAAAATTAGTAACAAAGAATATTTATCAGGCGACACCTGCAATTACTTCACGCCTTATAAAACAAGGAGAAGAATATCTGCACAGAAAATTAAGGAATGTTTTATTTAATTAACTAGATTGAACGTTGTCATCCCAATCAGGGAAAATTTCTCATGAGGAATTTTTCACATTTCGCAATTATTTAACCTGAAGCAATTTTTAATGCAGTTCTAATGGAAAATACATATTTATTTGCCTGCTACCCCCTCCCCAAAAAAAACTGAGCCTAAAAAATTGACGAAAAAAAAAAATCTTCCCGGTTCGGATGCAAGTTATGACCGATTTATGCGAGGCAAATCGTAGAATGGCAACGGAATGATTTTTTACTTCCAAACAGACACATTACACACGGAGTGGCCATGTTTGGCTCAAAGCTGGTAAGCCTGATGTTTTTAAATGAAAAGAAAAGGTATCTCTTTACAAATACTTGTCGTGATTACACCATTGACAGTAATCACTATTTAATAATTTTGAAATCTATTTTATATTGGTCAAATGATGTTCTTCATTCAGCACTGAAATACTCGAAAGACGTGATGTCTCCCTAGTAACTAACTATTTATACATTACCAATGACGGAACAGGCTGGTGGTCTGGACATTTACTTACATTGGCATATCAAATTGCTGATCAACCTAGAAGCATAATCAAACTCACGTGTTGTTCTTAAAAATCATATCCTATGAATCAAACACATGTATTGTCAACATTCCATTTTACCTTACCCGCTCACCTGTGTTTCGCTACGAGTCTTAACCCTAGCAAGTGTATCGATATTTTTTATACGTTAACCGAAAAATTTTTGACAGCCCTTGGCTGGAACTATTCCAGGTCGTCCTAGTGTGTACCGGTCATCGTTAAGACTATTTTAACATTAAGTACATTAATACTGTCGACAACTAATTTAAACTCTCAGATGTTTCTCTGGCATTGAAATAATGGTATTATTTTTTCTTTTTCGAATTGGTTTCAGGTGGTCCGGTTAGGCTATATTATTACCAATAGGCTATTCACCAAACTATCAGGCAGCAGCATTCATCTACTACACTAGGTATTGATTTGCCAGGCAATGGTATTCATTAACCAAACCATTGTCACTAAACTGATTAGCTGACTTGGTATTTAATGCAGGAATATTAGGTTCTCAGTAACGAGTGCAGTTCGCTACGTAGACTTGACAAAAATCGTGTTTAATAACCTGGTCTATTACAATGTAGCAAATTAGTAGAATACTATTTATTGTGTTCCTTATGTAGGTTGAATATCAGTCGCTCTGGGCGACCCACAAATTGGTATACGAGTATCATGAGGGCCGTCTTCGTCAGTTTAACGTTTATTGAAAGCAATTTACAACGAAACAATTGAACGTTACAGAAAATTTTCAGGGTGAAACGTCGAATTACGTTGATAGATCCGATGCTTGTTCTTTCAAGATACTAACCTCAAAGTTTCGAAGTGTAGGTACATCTAAAAATGATTAGGCTTCTGAACGGGAAACTTAACAATAAAAAATAAAATTCAGACATGTCACATTTTCTTCTGATTTAGTGACCATGATCACTAACTTGACCACTTGACAACAACAAAAATTACGAGAAAGATAAACCAACACACCAAATTTATAGTATCTTATGATTAAAAAATATATATAATTTAAATTTTATTATTAATTTTAATTAGGTACTAAAGAAAAATTATGTCCGACTTAGGGGAGAACCGTAGGGTCCTCGAAACAAGGGAAAAATCCCGCGTTCAAAATATTTTTCCCGCTTGGGGAATTTTTTTTTGCTCAAGCAATAAAGGCATGGCCGTAAAAACGTTTCCTAACCTGTCGAGGGGGGTTAAAATATGTCAATAAAGCTAACAAGTAAACATAAAATGTTAAAAACAAACCAAAAGAGAAGTGGAAAAAATAAAAATATGGTTAGTGGGATTTTTCCCGCGATGTGTCACGCCGCACGCGACAAAAATCCCCAAAAATCCCACAACTGTTGTCCCCGAAGTCATACCCAGAAAAATGTAGTGCGGCATATCACAGAGAATCCTGGACAAGAAAAATCCCTTTTTTCAAAATCCCACCACTTTTAATCCCGTGATATCCTTAATATATTACCCCTTCTTAATCTTCTACACTTATAAAACGCAAAGCCCAGTTGGTATACTGACTGACTGATAATCAACATAGCTCCACGATGGTTTAAGCTAGAGACTTGAAGGGATCAGACAGATACTATTAATTTTTTTCTGAGCAACTAACCTAAAATATGATTAATTGAAAGCAGAAGGTTGATTTTCACGATTAAATGGTGGGAAAAACGAGAAAACTCACTTTTAAATGTTTAATTTACAATTTTATTGCTTGAAAATCGACGAATTCGGATTTTTTAAAATATGCAGAGATTTTTTTTTTTTTTTTTTTTAACAGGTTAGGTAATATGAAGAAGAAAAGAAATCACTACGATTTAATTTATTTATTTTTTGTTAGGGAACGACTTAATCGAGACATGGCCGATCAAAACGTTTCCTAACCTCTCTGAGGAGGGGGGGACGTTCATTTTATCGCTTATATTGATAAAATAAATGGAACGTTCATCTTAACGCTTATATTGATAAAATAAACAAACTTGCACTGGACTCATTTCATGTTGGTACAACTATGTCTGTCTCAGTTCAATATGTTCAAATAGTTCAATAAATACGGAAGAAAAAGGTTTTTTCATAATAAATTAAAATTAAAGTGAATTAATTGATCTCCCACCCCTGAAACGTTTAAAAAAAACTTTTTAATTATATTAAACCACATTTTAACTTTGTAACTTGCTCCAAAAAAAATTAATAGTATCGGTCTGGTACCGACTTGAAATTTGGCACACAGATCCCTTTTAGTTCAAGTGGAAGCAAGTTACCGTAAAAAATAACGCTTTTTAGACGGCTTCTTTGCAATTTTTTCATGGCAAACTAAAGGAGATAACGAAAAATGACCGAGAATGGACCCCCCCCCCAAATAGTATATAAAGACCCCATAACAAATATGAAAATTGAAATTTTCCGGTATCTTCACGATTCATGGCCGGCTTTCATCAACAAAAAATCGGAATTAAGAAGTACCACTTCGGGATGAGCGAGAAAGTTGAAACTCGATACAAAGGTATTCAGAAAGTACTTCCTTAAGCCGTGCTCACCCTTGGGGTCGGTTCCACAAAAATTTTATAATTGACAAGTATCAATTCAGGATGAGCGAGAAAACTGAAATTTCATACGAAGGTGTTCCGCAGTACAAAAAGTAATATCCTTGAATTTTTCTAAATATTCCTGGGGGTCGGTTCCACCAAAAATCTAAACTTGTAAAGCTTTAATGTTGCAATCTCGAAATTGTTGTTGAATTTCGTAGCGAAGCACGTGAAAACAGCTATTTTTTTAAAGCACGCGAAAACGGCTATTTTTTTTTTTTTTTTTTTTTCAAAAGTAGTTATTTTTGAAAACATCGGTTTTTTTATTTCGATGTCCTAACCTTACTATATATATGAATGTCAATTAATTAGTTTGAGAAATTTTGTCCACAGAGGTGAAATTGGTTTCCCTATAATACCATATTAGATACATATAAATTTCAATGATTTTTTTTTGTATCAACTACAAAAAACATATGTAGGTGAGTCACGAGCGCTTTCATAGACTGAACGCCTTTGATAACATATACCCCCACCCCNCCCCCCCCCCCCCCGAAATTAAATCCTGGTTGCGATCCTGATTCAATGAACTAGTTCCTGTTACATCACTGAAGTTAACTCCAGCGAAATTCTACTTGGTGCGTGACGTACATTGGCCAGGGCTGGCTATTTATTCCCGACCCGATCCACGCTGAAGTGGTCAATGTGTATAGGAGGGCAAAAATTAGGGTTTGACTTCCGACGTTAAAAACATTAAGCACAAAAAAAGTAGGTATTGAATTTCATTTATATTTAAACGGTTCGTGAAAATAAATAATTACTTACCTATTTTATTGACTCTAATTTCTTTTAAAAATATTTTTCCTCACCATTCCATTTAAATGTTTCGAGAAATTAACACTTCTTGTCAAAAAAAAAAATCACTTTCGGTTTAGGTCCGGTCCTACCAAAAGCCGAGTTTTAAAACTCTCGGGTTTGGGTATTGTATTAACACAGGTTGGCACAGTGTCAGGTAAAACTCCTTGAAAACAGGTCGTGGTAGGATCGGGCCTTACAAATTACAACCTTGAACCTATTCGTTATCCGTATATCAAAAGTTTTAATATCGACCCAAATTCTCGCGAGCTCGCGCGACTTTTTGAAGTTATACTTCTTTAGGCGTGTTATGAAAAAATGTTGAAAGTGAAATTTTATTTTTGCGAGACGCGGGAGCGTTACGCGAAAACGTCACGCTAATTCTGTGATGTATATGAAACTACTTATCCGATTCTGAAATTACTTATCCGATTGCAATTAAATTTGGCACAGTTGATAAGCGCATTCCTGGGAAGATTTTTGTCTAGGTCCCATCCCTATAATGTTAAGCTACACCGAGTAGGTACAAACAATGGATGGGTGACAGAAAAAAGTTCACGTTTTTCGACCTAAATGACATTCTTTCTCGAAATTTGTCGCGACGACATATCAACTCAAAGCGAGAAAGTTTTAGGTGACATCTTACTCCTTCATTTAGGACATATTTTGCAACTCTAATGTTAAGCTACACCGAGTAGGGACAAACAATGGATGGGTGACCTCAAAAAAGTTCGCGTTTTTCGACTTAAATGACATTCTTTCTGGAAATTTGTCGCGAAGACATATCAACTCAAAGCGATAAAGTTTTAGGTGACATCTTACTCCTTCACTTAGGACATATTTTGCAACTCTTTAACATCTATTGGTCATTCAAGACGGGGGTTTTACCCTCCATTCGCTGGAAACTTGCAAACCAGCTACCCACATTGACCTCACCCAGCCTGGGTTGGGCCGGAAAAAACCAAAGATACGTGGTGTTCCCAAGCGGTCACCCATCCCAGTACTGACCACGCCCGGACGTTGCTTAACTTCAGTGATCTGACGGGAACTGGTGTATTCAACGTGGTATGATCGTTGGCTAATTTTTGCAACTCTAATGTTAAGTTATACCGAGTAGGGACAAACAATGGATGGGTGACCTAAAAAAAGTTCACGTTTTTCTTACTTAAATGACATTCTTTCTCGAAATTTTTCGCGACGACCTATTTGGCACAGTTGATGGATGCATTCCTGATTTTTGTCTAGGTCCCATTTCTCTAATCGCGACTGTTTTCATAACCATTGCCTTATCAGTTGAACCTATTCGTTATCCTTATATCGAAAGTTTCTCGCGAGCTCGCGCGACTGTTTTTATAACCATTGCCTTATCAGTGGTTGTGTTTTATCAGCTGTTTAATTGACAAAAGTACGAAACAAAAATTTGGCGAAAAAAACACATATTTTATTTTTCTACTTTATTTTCAACTGTCCCTCGATTATCATGAATAACAATATTTTAACCAACATTTTTTACATTTCTAACTTTTTCTATGTGTTTCATTTACGATTTGGAGTATTTACTATACGGAACAAATATTGTATATCAAATATATTGAAGTCTTGATCCTAAATTCTCTCATTAAATAATATATTATTATTTAGTTTAATTTTTTTTATTTTTAAAATAAGAACCCAATAAAGAGAAAGAGTCATCATGGCACCAAAAGGTGGGAAGAAGAAAAAAGGTAAGTTATCAACAACTTAACGTGTATTGCTGATAACAGATTATTATTAGGTACTCTAATGATTTCAATATTACACAACATTGAAGTTCATAAAATTTAGGAGTTAAATTTCTTTATATTTTTCATTATCTTGCCATATGGACAATGATAATTATGTTTATTAATTATTTGTGAATAATGTAACCTTGTATTTATATTCAAGGAAGTTTAATTTCAAGGTGCATTCGTTTATCAATGAACATTCATTTACATTTCTTTGTCTTCAGTTTGGATAAAGGAAATACAGACATTTGAAGTTGACATATTCATTGTTTTAAGGGTTGGGACGTCGACTTCGATATTTTTTATTCGATTGAAAGATCGAGTACTCGATGTTTTTATTCCGTTCCTTTTTTTTTTTTTTTTTACTAAAAAGCAAGCAGCTAAGTACCATTGGAATGTATGCCCAATGCATCGACCGGGAAGACAGTATCAGTTTCAGCCACCTATTGAGAAATTCCTTAAATTTCGATTTACTATCAATGTTTATTCTGCTAGAGCCAGACTAGCACTGATTTTTGTCCCTCTGCACTAGTAGGTTTTTCAGACAAGGTACTTATAAATACTCATTATTTCTGCAAACTTTTGGTTAATTTAACAAGAAAAAGCATCTTCAGCATCACTTTCTCGATAGTATCGAACATCGATGTTTTTTTTTATGTCCATACCTTAGATTGTTTGTTATTAAATTTACAACAGTTACGTATGTACTATTATGCAGTTCGTAATTATATCTCTCACTGTTAAACCTGGAGCACTTGGTGGCGGGTATTTCATGTTTGTAAGTGTATTCGAGACTAAATCACTGTATCCGCCACTGTGTTAAATTAAATTGATCTATTTCCATGATTTCACTCTAAAAGAGATTATAACACTTGTGGTCGAATCGTATCAACGAGTAAGATCAAATAATATCACTGACTGCAACATTGTTTCGCAACGTTGCGAAACAAAAGGGGGTGGCTGCTCTGCCGAGAACCTTGCAACATTTCGAGTTGACTGTGTGTTAATTTATTTAAAAAAAAGTATTTAATTTAAGTTTCATTTCTATTATTGAGGACGTTTTGGAATTATTATTTTAAATACCATGCTAATATTATTATATTTCTTCAGTTAATTTATAGAGTACCATTAAATAATTGTTTAAAATCTTTTATCAGGTTAATTTTTCTTCCTGGTCTTCTCCTCTGTCAGGTTTAAAAGTTTGTCAAATAAGTCTACGGTCATTCGGCAATAATTCTTGAATTTTTCCGGATATTTTCTTAGTTCACACATGAAAATCGAAAAATTTCTTTTTTCATTAATTGGATGAACCCAAAATCTTCGTTCTCGACTGTCTTTATCCAGAAACTCCAAAAAGTGCCAAATCATAAACAGCACCTCCGTTTCTTCATTCATTGCGTTAAAAAAATTAAAATATTATATTGAAAAAGACAATAGTCCATCTCTATTGAAAAACTTTAAAGAACTGACACGGAATTTGTTGCAGTGTGTTTTAAAAGAAAATATACTGTCGCAACATTTTGTTGCAACGTGTTGCACAACAAAATGTTGCGTGCAGTGGGAAAGCAGCTTTACGGGTAACTTAAAGATCTCCTTATATGATCCAATATTTTGATTTTATTGATTAAAGATTCAATGTACGACATTATCAAGTAGACGCTCGTGACTCAACAATTTACTTGCAGTTGATACAATTTTTTTTTCTATTTTGAAATTTATTTCTTATATTTCATAATGGCTGCAAACATCCTAAATTCCCAAAAAATGTTAAATTCTCTGTATCCTGGTTTGGATACTATTCCATATTTTTCGATATTTGCGAAGTAAAGAAAGGGAGAAAATTATTTGGGCAGTAATGAATTCTACAGTCACGGCCAGTCAATTATAACCACAAATACAAAAATTGAAAAAAAAAACAACAACAACGAAGGAGTCGGAAAGTAATGGAAAAAAACTAACGGACAAACTTGATATAATACCGGATTTATCCAGTCGATTTTTTTTTAACCGAGCATCATTTGCTCACTCAACTCTTCCCCAGGAGGATTCCCCATTCTGTCTTCTATGTCCAATCAGGCTGTATCGAACGTAAAACATTCAGTCTTGCCTTGAAAGTGCATGAAAATTTTGTGGTACGCAAGAAGGAAAATTCCGAGAAAATTCCTAGAAGGAAAATTCCGAATTGTCAAATGAAAGCATTTGAAAACAACATATTTAATGTAACTATAGATAGTATGTATACGCAGTGCATTCATTATTCTCAACACACTATATTCTAATCCTTACCAATATTGTTCTAGGTTCTGCAGCTTTGCTGAAACCAAACCGTATTGATATGGCAACTGGGACATCGGATGACGAGTCTATGAATGACAACATTAGCGTCATTAGTAACATATCAGACAACACCGTGTTGGATGATGGTACGTCAAATCAATATAGCGTAGAGTTTTTATACGATAGAGATTTTATAGTTATACCGGCCTGACAATGGAAGGAATTTGATGGTAGTTCCCTGTGTTATTGCTAAGTGTGCATCACACTCGGTTTGCACCAGTGAGGTTTGAAAAAGGTTTTTTCTTTTGAAATTTCTTCTTGGTTTGGTGGTAACTCGGCCTCCCAATGACAATTGAGCAGTTATGATAATAACTACAAGTGGTAGATAGATAGATAATATGTTTATTTATTTTTACAATACAATTTACTTAATTCTAATCCTAAGCTAAACCTGGCTTCTAAGATAATTGTCCAAGTTTAGCTTAGTGATACTGGAGAGATTTTTAAAAATGTCTTGAATTGCTACGATGCCCACAAAAGTGACATTACACTTGAATCTTATGTTCATGCTGGGAATTCGAATCAGCAGCCTCCAGGTTACAGCCACGACCTACTGATTCTGACGTTGATGGACGAAGTGTTTTATTATTTCAATGTGCTCCATGTGAAAATAAATTCTATAAATTAATGTTTTACGTTACACATAGTACGTAATATAAAAGGATCGTATAAAAAGTCCCATTTGGTATCCAGTTGTTCATTTTATTAAATTTGGTGTGTATATATCCCAACGGAACCCTATATGCAATGCATTCTTTTCTGTTACGCCCTGTAGAATAGGGGAGATACGTTTATTTTTAGAGGAACATCCTGTATGTGCATGTTTAATTTTAAAATGTTGAATGATACTGTGAGGCGAGTTGATTTGTCAATCAATCAATTTCTTATCATTCAAATAATTGGAAATGATAACATACTTGAAATGCAAGAACAAATTTATATCTAGGCTTGTAGATTATAGTTCACTTTGGGATCAATTTAACAAATATCTAGGCTTGTAGATTAAACAAATATCTATGTTTGTAGATTAAACAAATATCTAGGTTTGTAGATTAAACAAATATCTAGGTTTGTAGATTAAAGATCAATTTAATCGCTAAGTTTTATTCACAAACTTGGGGGGGGGTCTATTTTAAAAATTACATGAGGAAAATTAGTTACCTCTCTGTAATTTATGTGTCTAAAAATTTTATTAGTAAAATATGCAATACAATAGATGATTCTGGTGGACTCGGTCTCAAGGGCTAAAATCGGACACAATATGCCACGATTAATTTTATGTATATTCTCTTCATTTGTATTGCAGGCGCTACCTTTGGTGATGAGACTGAGGATGCCTTTGAAGAGAAACTTAATTTAGCTGTTGATGGATTGTCACAAAAGTCTTTGCAGGGTAGAATAAATTGTTTGGATGCGCTCAACACGGCCTTCTCTAGAAAATACGACCCAGACTTTGTGCTGGAAAGGTTGGCTTTCTTTCGTTTTTTATAAATCACTTTCAGCCTCGTAGGCAGAGGTCTCCGGCAAAAATGATCGATAAAGAACAAAACTTTCACTTTCGTAATAGACGATAAATCTTCAAAGATGGCGGACTTTTTGAAATTTGGAATTACTTTGTATGCGGATATAAAGGCAACCCCCTTGAGGTGGCGCGCGGACGTCTTTGTTTTTCAGAGTAATATATTTAGAAGAATAGAGAGAACTATCGAATACAAATGCTTGACTTTATGTTCTACAATTTTAAAATATATTTTTTGATACGCATTTTTTTGTTCTAGACGCTCAACTATAAGTGATGCCATCGAACGCAGTCTGAAGAAAGGGCGTGGAGAAGAACAGTCCGTTGCCGCTCAACTTGCCACCAGTCTCTGTTGTCAGCTTGGGTCTGGGGAACTTACAGATCATCTCTGTAAAGATCTCAATCCTTTACTTTGTTTTATTATCAACGATGTCTCCATGCAGTTCAAAACGCGTGCCAAGGTAATACTACAATTACCACATAAAGTTTGTTTGTTCAATAATGAACCTTTGAAATCGACCGCAAAGAAAATTAATTTTATGTTTTATCACGGTGTCGTCGGTTCGACAAATTAAAATCTCAAATGTAAACTATATTTATTTTATATTAGGACCTAGCTTGATAAGCAGTAACAAAGTAATAAGATAATAGATTCGTAATGTGTATCCATCCTGTACACTGTAGATTTTGAAAGCAAATTATATGTTTTGGGGTCCATTCTCATCAATGTTTCTCTACCTGATACCGTTTGGACTGTGGTATTGGAACAGACAACTCCTACTAAAATAGTACACACACACAAATTCTTGATTTATATACGATTTCTAGCTGTTTNAGCTTGACGCCTTAAGAGGCAAAGCCGTTCCCATGCTAATAGTATTTTTTCTCTTTTTTAAAAATTGTGAAAGAAGGCGTGTACGCTGTTGTATGTATGTATGTATGTATGTATGTATATACATGTATCTCTCTCGCTCCAATGTATTTCTCATGAAGATTATTTACTTTTCGCGATTTCTACCCCTTAAAATTTAAATTTTGCAAAATCCTTTCTTAGTGCACACTTACATGGTGCAACAAAGGTCCCTGCCAAATTTCAACTCTGCGGCATTAATAGTTTCGGCTCTACGTTGATCAGTCACTCAGGACATTGCCTTGTATATATAGATTGTAGAACATAAAGTCAAATATTCTTTATTCATTTACATTTCTTAGGTTTGTATTAGGTACCGAAAAGATTTGAATAGTCCCTTGCTGGAAATAAGATAGCAGGCGTTCCAGATCGTCCCGTTATGTATAACCCGCCACCGTGAGGACATTCTATAAATAATACGAGAGACTTACTTTTTTCACCAAATACCAAGATCCAAAAATTGTGCAAGCAATGAAACACACAATTTCGTGCGATGTAAACTTGTAATCCAAAATGATAAGTTTATCAGAACCACCATCTTTTTTTTCTTCTTCCGTGGCTCCACGGTCAAATTTGAGATGAAAGGGGATGTTGGGTATAAGAGCTGGGATGAGAGGTGAAATCACAGGGCTGAAAAATGGGAAAAAAATATATCGTATTATTCTTCTTAACAGTCTAAAATTATTTCCAGAAAAAGTCTATACATAAATCAAAATTGAGGGACAAATAAAAACTAATACGGTACTCTTTTAATATTTTTTCGACTCGAATGACCTTTAGATGTTAGAGACTTTAAGCAAAAAACAGTATTTAAGTAGAGCAGTAGATAACTTTGAAATATAAATAGAAAGAAAAAAAACAGGCGCAGACATTAAGCGTCGATTACTTAAGGGATTAGATATCTAAGATCATATATCTAACACCAATTCCACAATATATGTAAAATTATTTCCAAAAAATTTCTTTATGAACTCCTTCCTTCAAAAAAAATTCTTTATAGTTAGCCATTGGAGCACATTTCATTTCAAATGGCACAGCCTAAGTTTATAGAAATTAAGTCTCAAAAACGACACTTCAGTTTTGAAACTCTCTTAGACAAACAAATGAGATGTATGGCTGCCAAAATGTTTCCTAACCTCTTCCTCATTAACTAGGGAGGTTATTTACGGCAATACTCGTAGATAGTATCTCACTTTAACGACAAAATATTATTAATGAAGTTTTTGTTCATTTTGGTGTTTTCGGATACTCTATTTATGCTACAGGCCGTATCCAGATTATTTTTCTTTTCTCTTCTAGATAAAAATAATATTCAGATAGTTCACAAACTGGACACGAACATTACTGATAGTACTAATCGCGGTTTTTGCAAAACATTTTTTTTTTAGGTCGTGATTTTTTAGGTCGTCTTTAAATTTCAATGTTCAAATTGAAAGTGATACCATAAAACTTACCTTAATAAATAGCAGAGAGCAAGAACTCCTAACAAGAAGAAATATCCGGTCAGTAATAGATTGATCAAATTTTTTGAGAAAGACTGAAATCAAAAACGAATTTAATATCCTCATTTGTCTTATTTAAAATGGAGGGAAGTTTGCGAAAAGGAACAATGTCGAATATCTCAAAAAGAGACGTCAAAGTTNTGCCCTCCCAATCAGCTGATATCGATTGTCACCGTCCCTTCACTGCATGGATTGAATTAGGCAACGACATGGGTGTGCCCTCCCAATCAGCTGATATCGATTGTCACCGTCCCTTCACTGCATGGATTGAATTAGACAAGATCCTTGTCGATTAAATATTTTCCAGCTTGCAATTCCCTGTTCAATTGAGTAATTTGACAAATAATCTCTTCGTAAGAAATACTAAAGTTAAGTAACTTCCAGCAAGGTTATTCTCATGAGTTTGAACGTTCGTGATGCTGGTATTTTCGGCCCAACCCAAGAATGGGTGAGCTCTATGAGGGTAACGGGTTTGATCGTCTATGTTAAAGGGACGATATGTAAAAAAACACACTGTTCATGAATGAGTGTTCATTGTAGCAAGACATGCTAAATCACAAATCTGTGATTGATAAACATGGCCCAAATTCTGGGTACTATTTCTTGTGACTGAAATAGTCAACGATCAGATTCTTTCTGATGTAACATTAATTTTGGTCAATTTCAGAAGCATATGTCAACTAAGCGAACTGCTGGATTCTTCTCACTTGGACGTACGAATGTCTGCAGGAGAAGCCATAGCGTTACTTTTAGAACAACTGAGATCCGGGAACAGTACTTCCTACCTTGATGGTGATGAGGACGAGGAGGAAGACGGTCTCGTCTCCAACGATCTGATAGAGAAGCTCCGATCATTAGCCACGGACTCACACAAATATAGAGCGAAGAAAGATAGGAAAACTCAACGTTCTAGTTTTAGAGATATTTTAAGATATGTTGAGGTAAGTGGAGAGCTGAAATGTCAATGTAAGAGTCTAAATTAAAAGGCGCGAATTGGCCTTCTGAAGATGCGGACTTCACAGGAGTTCACTCGGTATTTTTCCAAGATCGTCTACTTTTTGTTCCGGCGACAATATCGCCTGTTTTTTTTCGAATGCTTTGAAATGGGTTACTACAGGTGCTGTCCTTAGGACTAATCAAAATAAAGCAATCGCCCTGAAATACATATCACAATAACACCATATTTAAAAAGGACCCCGCACAAAAAGATAGGGAATGGGCTTTCGGTCAAATTCGCAGAAATTTTGCAGAGAGGTTGCCTTTAGGGTGTAGATCAAAAGTGTCCATGGGCTTAAGGTAAAAAATTGACGGTTTTTTAGTTATGCAGGGTGAAACTTTAAAAATAGCATTTATCATAGCACCTTATTGGTTCTCCGGTCAAGTGTGCTGATTTTTAGATACTGGTTGAAAGTATTGCCGGTCAACAGGCTGGCAAACAATAGCCAGGGTGTCTACCAGACTGGAAAACCTGGAATTGTTAGGGAAAAGTCAGGGAATTTAGGAAAAAACGCCAAAAGTCAGGGAATTCTTCAAATTGATTTTTTTTTTATCTCAATTGCCAATTTTATGCGTGAACATGCTTTTCCTGAAAAATTTCGCCTGCGGCGCTTATTATCGTTTTTCTCTAAAATTTTGGTATACATGTTTAGGGTATGAAGGAAATTTGCTGTATAGTTTTTGGGGTCCCTTGCACTTTATCAAGACAAAATCTTGAAATGTGCGCTGGAAAATCTGGAAAAGTAGACTGAAAAACCTGGAAAAGTCAGGGAATTTCACTTTGATGATTTGGTAGACACCCTGAATAGCAAAACATTGTTCAGGTATGCAGGATGTAAAAAAAATCCAAGTTTCTCAATTTTTCACAGAACGCTAATGTGAAGTATGTTATGATTTGAAATTTTCGCTTTTTGATGGGCCGACAAACAAAAAGAACTTTTTTAGGGTATGTCTAAAAATAGCAAATAACTTCATTTTTCACAGAAGGCCAGTCATTTAAGACATCGAAGGTAGAAAAAAAAATGAAATAGTTTTGATTTTTTAATATGATTTTGGGATACATGATGGCAGCGTAAAATCGATAGACCTGTGCTCGCTGCGTGGTGGTCGAAAACATTCGATTTTTCAAACTTTTTTCAGATTTTCGAAAAAATCTCGAAAACCGTGAATTATTATTCTAATTTTATTTGGAGTTAATAATGTTTTCCACAATTTGAGTTCAATTGAAACTCTGCGGCCTTAACTGATCGCGAGATATAGCACTTCGAAAATTGTTGATTTTTTCGAAAAAACGCAAAATGTCCCTTTTAAGCCAATGTTTGAGTTAAAAATCTGCTACAATAGTCATCCTATGGGGAAGCCATGAGTAAAGAAGTTGTAGTGTATTCAGTTATAAGTAATTTAATCCCTTGGGGGAGCACATAGACCTAGTAGTATTCTTATCTCCAATAAATTGAAATCGATTTTTTTTTACATTATGATGAATTGTATATCCAAAATTGACGAAAATGGCGTAATTTTGATTTTTTTGTATGTTGTTGGGATACATGCGAGTAGTGTAAAACTACATGTCCTATTTCGAAAGACCTATGCTCGCTACGTGATGGTCTCAAACTTTCGATTTTTTTTTTCTTCAGTTTTTCGAAAAAAAAAAAATCCGAAACTGTGAATCGCACGGAAATAATTACTTTTATTGGTTTTGGAGTAAAAAATATTTGTCACAATTTGAGACCAAAGTCAGCTTCTTAACCTTAATAAATCCCGAGAGATAACACTTCGAAAATTGCCGAGTTTTTCCAAAAGGAATAAAAAAAAAAAAACTTTTAGTCATCTTTTGACATTACTTTGCCTCTAATACTCATCCCACGGGGAAGTCATGAAAAACGAAGTTACAGTCAATAATTAAGCTTTAATTTAACAAGGTTGTATTGCAACAGGTCAATACATACAAGAGGATAGCTCTTCTTAAATCGACCAACTCGCTTTGTATTTTGTCAACTGATTATATCCTATTTCCAGAATGGCGAGCCTCCAAATATTCAAATCAGATTTGGTCAAGAAACGCTCTCTCTTGATTCTTGGTGTAAGAAAAAACAGTACGATGCTTTCTGTCAAGTGCTGGGCTCTGGGACCAACTTACATTTGACAGAGAATGACTTGTTGCGGGATGTGCTTGAACTTGGCGAGAAAATCACGCCATTGAATTGTGCGGCTTTAAGAAAAAGCAAAGTAGAAAGGGTAAGTTCTAGATCAGTGGTTCTCAACCTCTTTGGCCCAGCGGCACCTTTTTTAAGAAAAAGAACCAAACTTTTGGTGGCACCCTATGAACCCAAATTGTTTTACAGAGCCTCCCCTTATAATAATACGTAGTTCTGTTCACTGTAGACTTTTTTTTTTTTTTTTTTTTTTTTTTGGCTTAACGTCTCTT
>CM022881.1:20792075-20835286 GCA_012654025.1 Pachypsylla venusta | reverse complement strand
TGGACTATAGAATATACGTAAGTTGGTGTAGGTTAGGGAGTGTTTATTAAATTTAATAATTTATTAAATTCTGGTGAACGTATGAAATTAAAATATCTAATTTTTAATATTAGTTTATTAAATGGTTTAATATTAGTCAATGTTGGTGGTGTTAAATTAATAAATTTGGGATAGAAATTAAGTGTACTTCTTTTAATCAGGTTAAGTTTGGCATGGTATAATTGAGCGGTGCCATTTTGTCTTGTGGTGGAGGATATTCTGGGGATTGTATCATATATATTGTATTTGTTGATGAGGTATAGGATTCGGTGGATATACATACTTCGGATGTCTAATACATCATACTCTCTGTACAGCAGATCAGTAGAATAGTCGGGTGGTTTGTTCAGAAGTTTTCTAATTAATATATTTTGAGCTCTACAGAGTTTATTTAGAGTTGAGTTGTATGCACCACCCCACGCTATTATTCCATATTGTAGTATCGACTGAGCCAATGCAAAGTACACCATTCTTAAAATTTTGGGATCTTTGAGTCTTTTTAATTTTGTGAAGACATTGGTCAGTGTTCTAAATTTGCCATTTATTTTGTTAATATGTTTTGACCAATTTAAGTGTTGATTGATCTCTATGCCCAAGTATTTGATATTATTAACATGATTGATTTTAGTGCATGTACAGGGTGTTTGTGTATTGTATGAGTGTGGTGTATTTGTTTGATTTTTGCAGATGGCTAGATAAGAATGTCTGGGGTTTCCATGTTCTGTGGCAGATATTGTCATATAGTTTGTTTTGTTAATATTGATATTTAGTGACATATCTTGAAACCAATTACTTATCGTATTGACATCATGAAAGGCGATCCTGTGTACATTTTCCCAGTCATCGGAGATATAAATTAGTAAGGTATCATCAGCAAATGTAAAAATCTTTGCTGAAATTACCAAACTAATTTTATTAGTGTAAATAGAGTATAATAAATAGTACTAATACTATAATAGTACGGAAAACTGTACTAGACTTTCTCTTCCTTATTCTAAAGTTTAATCTTTTGGTCTGACGTTCTAAAAAGCGAAAATATTTACTTAATTTCAATGGGTAGTCCCCCCCATTGAGCACAACGTTATTTCAGTTAGTTTTGGCAGATTTAGGCTGTTGACGTTACTCATTGGTGAAAACATTATTTTAATTAGATTTGGCTGCCTTAGGCTGCTCATTGGTTAAAATATTAGAATATTTCGGTGACCGAGTATATTTTTATGAAAGTGTCATACTTTATTTCATTGAATTTATTATGATATTCTCATTATATTTGAACGTAAACTTTAATAGTTCCATTTTTTTATAATGGTAAATAATAATAATAATAATCAAAACAGAAGCACCTATCAATATGCCGGAGTTTGTGCGATACTGAGTACCTAGTGAATCTCTGAAGTACAACGTTTTTCTTTGTCGATTTATGTATGGGTGACGACTATACCATACATAAAATGAGATTTAAAATTTTCCTCTTTAAATAACATGTTAATTTTACCTAAGTGTTGAAAATATTTATTTTTGAAATAAATTAAAACAAAACACCAGAAACACTATTCATAATTATTAAAATATTAACTGTTTTGTTTTATTTTAAAAATAAATATTTGAAATTTACTCCTGATTTTGTTTGTTTTCAGCAACTTATGAACGCTGCAGCTTTTAAAGCCAGATGTATCACCCGGGGCAAGAATCGAGACAAGCGTCTCACATTGCTCTCATCCACCTAACATTTGATCCAACGTGGTCCAATTTATCAGTATTTTCATAATGGATGACGTTCAACCAAACTTGATACAAGATGACTCTTCTTGGGGATCCGAACTGTGTTCAAATAGTCCAAATTTTAAGTACAGGGTGAACCAAAAGTCACCATGGGGTTTAAAAATTTAATAACTTTTTCAGCATCTAATACAATAGCTTATACATCTAATACAATAGTTTATATATTTTTTTATCAGATTATAAAATATACAAAATGGAAATAATGTCACATAAATGACCTCCGTTTTCAGCTTCGCAATGAGGAGCCCGTTTTAAAATTTTCCATAACATCTTTCAAATTTGTGGCTGTAGCGTTCGAATTTCTGGAACAATATTGGCCTTGAGTTCGAGGATTATCTCGGGCTTGTTCACTTATACTTGCTCCTTCAAATAACCCCAAAGAAAATAGTTGGGTGCTGACAAATCTGGCGAACAAGCTGGCCAATTCATTTCTAAAAATTATTCGCTCTTTAAAAATTTGCCTTAAAAGATAATTGATTTAAATAATAAAATTATATTATTCTGGTTCTTTGTTCAGTTGTGAATCTCTCCATTATTTATTCTCCAGATGTTATATAATCTCAAATATATATTTATATAAATATATTAACGAAAAATTTATTAAATTTTTAAACCGCATGGTGACTTTTGGCTCACCCTGTATAACATCTCCTTTCCTACCGATGGTCGATTCTACGAACTGAGACGACCTGGAGCATAGCATCACAGTTCTAGCCAAGGACAATCAAAATGTTTTCGGTCACCTCATATCAACCTATTTCTAGGATTTTAAAAACAAGAATGAATAAATTTGATAAACGGTTGATTTCGAGGGAAACACCCCTCCTGTCTCCAGTTTCATTGCATTAGACAAAAAGTCGTTCCTTTTGGGCCAGTTTTTACGAATTTTTCAATCAAATCTGTTTATTTCGTAGTGTCGAAAGGTAAGGTATTCATTGTTTCATTTGTCAATTTGACAACTTGTGTAACCCTACCGAGCATAAACATTCTGGAAAGTTACGCTATCTACTTGAAATAATGTTTTCAGACATTCAAAATTTTGATTTTGAATGTCTGAATGTCGAGTACACGGAGCACGAGCGCTAATACCTTTGAATGTGAGAAGGTAATTCTCATTTTTAGGACCAAGTTATTATTATATTGTTGTGTTACATTAATAAATATACTATTCTATTTATCTTCCGAGCCACCTTCCATACTGTGTACAATCGGTTGTATTACCCAAGTTCAGACAGTTTACTGAATGAAAGAATAACTTGTCTTTTCACACTACGAATCTCTTGAATAGATGAAATAAAACAGACAACCTATGTATGGTTTTTTTTTATAATTTTATTATCATGTAGGTTGTATATTTGTTTTAGTTAAAAATAAAATGAAACTTGTCACATTATTTTCTGTCTTCATTTTTTTCATTTCGGGCTTATTCTGACGAGGGTCAGGGGGGACCTAAAAAGACAAGAAGATTTGTCCCCGAGCGGACTCAGTACTCCAATATTGCTTAAATTATGTGTAATCAGGAGTATTCAATGTGATAGTCTTTGGAAGGTTATGTAAATTCTTTTTTCCCTCATCATAGGTTAACAGTTGTGGGGCTGGTTTGCAACAACTCGCCATGAGTTGTTGATACTTGAGAATCCTCACAGTATAATGCAGTAGCTTCTGCTTGCTTTCTGCATGGGTAATGGAGAGGATATCTTTTCCAACCATGCCCATAGTCATATTTTGCGACTGGCATGAAGTTCTGTGTCTTGAAAGTATTTTTTAAGTCCCCCTCTCCCTTTTACCTACCAGTAAAATATTGATGAAAGATCCATCAGGGACTGAATGGATCCATCCAGTCCATATATTATAATTGGAAACACAATACTTTTCTCGGAAAATTGCCGTCACCTACCAGTGAAATGATCCTTCCAGTTGTTTCAATGGCTATTCCAAACAGTAATAGTCCTTCAGGATGGGAAGGACAAAATTTGTTTCAAAAATATGCTGTCACTTGCCAGTGAAATGATCCTTCCAGTTCCTACAATGACTATTCCAAACAGTAATAGTCCTTCAGGATTGGAAGGACAATATTTATTTCAAAAAATTGCTGTCACCTACCAGTGTGATCCTTCCATTTCCTACAAGACTATTCCAAACAGTAATAGCCCTTCATGATTGGCAGGACAATATCTTAGTGGTAAATTGCTGTCACTAACCAGTTTTATGAACCGTCCAGTTCCTACAATGGTCATTCCAAACGGTAATAGCCCTTCATGATTGGCAGGACAATAATTTTATCAGAAAATTGTTGTCACCTACCAGTGAAATGATCCTTCCAGTTTCTACAATGACTATTCCAAACGGTAATAGTCCTTCAGGATTGGAAGGACAATATTTATTTACAAAAAATTGCTGTCGCCTACCAGTGTGATCCTTCCAGTTCCTACAATGGCTATTCCAAACAGTAATAGCCCTTCATGATTGGCAGAACAATATCTTAGTGGAAAATTGCTGTCACCTACCAGTCTTATGAACCGTCCAGTCCCCAAAATTGCTCAAACAATAACAATAATAGACAAAGGACAATACTTTTCCTGGGAAATTGCTGTCCAAATAAATCTTTCCATGGAGTAACCTTTATTCTACACCAGGAAGTACTTCCAAGAGAATGTTTCCCGTCCTTCCAAGGGAATATTTATCGTCCTTCAACGTATAATATCCTTTCTCATATCCTCGGAAATCCTTCCAAGAGAATATTTCTCATACTTCAGCGTAGAATGTCCTTTATCCTATTCCAGAAAGTCCTTCCATGGGAAAGCTTCAATGTCCTTTATCCTGTCATAGAAAGTCCTTCTAAGGGAATGTTTATTGTCCTTCTGCGTAGAATGTCCTTTATCCCATATCAGGGAGTCCTTCCAGAAGATGTTTCTGGTCCTTCACCAAAGAATGTCCTTTATCCTATTCCAGATTCTTCCAGGGGAAAGCTTCTCCTTCCTCTCAGAATGTCCTTTATCATATCCCAGGAAGTCCTGTCAAGGAAATGATTCTCGTCCTTCGACAAAGAATGTCCTTCGCATTCCAGAAAGTCCTTCCAAGGGAAAGCTTCTCATTTCACATAGAATGTTCTCATATCCCAGGAAGTTCTTCCAAAAGAATGTCCTTTATTCTATCTTAGCAAGGAAAAGCATACCTTTAATAGAATGTTATTAATCCAACCCGGATAGTCCTTCCAAGGGACAGCTTCTCCTTCACGTAGAACGTCCTTAATTCTGTCTTAGAAAGTCCATCCAAGGAAAAATTCATCATCCTTCAACGTAGAATATCCTATCCCAGGAATGTTTCCAAGAGAATGTTTCTCGTCCTTTCACGTACTCTTTCCATGGGAAAGGTTCAATATCCTTTATCATATCCCACGAAATCCTTCCTTCCAAGGGAAAGCTTGTCCTTCTCCACGTAGAATGTCCTTATCCCTTTCCAGAAAGTCCTTTTTTGTGAAAGCTTTAATATCCTTTATCCTATCCCAGGAAGTCCTTCCGCGTAGATTGTCTTAAAATATCCATCTCAGGACGTACTTCCAAGAAAATGATTCTCGTCCTTCAGAGGAGAATGTACTTTATCCCATTCCAGAAAGTCCTTTTATGTAGAAGCTTCAATATCGATTATCCTATCCCAGGAAGTCCTTCCAAGGGAAAACTTCTCCTTCCACGTGTCCTTTATCCTATCTCAGGACTTCCTTCCAAGGAAATGATTCTCGTCCTTCAACGAAGAATGTCCTTTATCCCATTCCAGAAAGTCCTTTCACGTGAAAACTTCAATATCCTTTATCCTATCCCAGAAGGTCCTTCCATGGGAAAGCTTCATTGTCCTTAATCCTATCCAACTAAGTCCTTCCAGTTCGAGTTCCTCTCCTTCAGTCTCAGCAAGAAGGAACTGTTTACAAACAGAAGAAAACATTTATCATTATTAGTTGTTAGTAGAATTTATTTTAAGAATTAAAAAATCTATAAATTAAATTTTAAAAAAAAACTGGCGACCTACATCCCAAAATGATTTGCCCAAAAAACATGAGTTGTTTCAGAGGGATCAACATTTCCGCTAGACTTTCACTTCGGATGCGACAAAAATATTAACCACAAGCAGGTTTAACTCGTACTTCGCCACTGTTTATTTTTGTGACTTTCTCGCTTTGAGTTGATAATAGATAATGTTAATAATTTCATTCTTTGAATTGACTTAACAACTTGCAGACGGTTAAAATAATTTTCCCGGGGTTTCAGACTATTATTTGGAGGGAGGAGGCAATTTTATATTGTTGTCTTATCGAGACGCCACGGAGAAAGTTGAGCGGCCTGTCGCAGCGGAAATGTCGCCCCATGTGAAACCTCTCCAATGTTCTGAGCATGTCGTCACTAGTGACCATTTTGTATTAATTTTCACAAGTCACGTGACTGCAGATGGGTTTATCGATTTCAATTCAGCAACGAATCTCTTGTGACGTCAGCAAGAACATATTTTGTCTCATGCTACAGTGTTTGAGAAGTTGTCATTCAATTTTAAATATTAAAGGACCATCCACACTACACAGTGAAGTGCTCTCACAGTGATTTTAATAACACCCGTCAGTATTTTCTTCGTGCTCAGCCTGACATTTTTCATGTCAAATCATTGTGAAGATCACGGTGTAGTGTCAGAGAGCACTGTCATTGACACTTTCACTGTGTAGTGTGAATGCTCATTTGCCAATATGGCACATGAGTTCATTAGTTTTCTGGCACGGAAACTTTTGTATGATGTGCCTGTCCCCTCGCTCCCACTATACGATTTTCTAGTGAATTTTGTCGTCCGCGACAAAATTGTGACCAAAAAAATGAAACGTTCATTTATACATGCCACTGGATCACTTCATGATTTCTCAACCTCTCAAAATTCAAAGTGACTATTTTTAATAGTGGACAGTAAATGGGAACACTCTAATTTAAATGTGAAAAAATTGTGAACTGGGAACAGACACAAAATACAAATCTTTTTTGTGACAGCTTATTAGACAAACTGGACTTACTAGACCAAATTTAATTAAAATCGCCAAGTGACAAGAACAGACACAAAATACAAATCTTTTTTGTGACAGCTTATTAGACAAACTGGACTTACTAGACCAAATTTAATTAAAATCGCCAAGTGACAAAAGTCTATCTTAAAACGTAAAATGTATCAATTTTCGATATTGAGAGAAAAAAAAGAACATAGAAAGGCCATCTTTCAGTTACGCCCCCCCCCCCTCACATACACACACACACACACTACATCTCTAATAAAAAATATTACTTGTCGAAAGGAAGTCTTTTTCTTGTTCACACCCAAAAACTTTCCTGCGACACAAAGTTGTTGGAGGTTGAAAGAATATAATCGTCGCGATGTTCATGAAAAAGGCTAGTGGTCAGGTGGAGGGAAACAACCAGTATTCGAATTAGTAAAAAAACAAAACATTGGACAGTTAAGTGTGAGTCTAGGATAGAAAGACAGGGGATCTCCTTATTACGACTTCATGATGCGGAGATATCAATATTCACTGACTAAACTCAATTGTACATAGGTACGCTCACATGTTTAGTTTTCAAGATGGCGGACAGAGAAAACCCATTGTGTACACTATGTGGGAAGAAGGAGGAAACAACCTCTCATGTGATCTTTGATTGCAATGCCCTACTCAATTGGAGAGTATCATCGGGTCACTAAACCCCAAAGAGGAACTTGTCCAAAACAATCTGGTAAGAAGACTGCTCAAACTCGCTGGGCAGTTGAACCTAACTAGAGAAATAAGCTTAACCCAATACACAAAAAGCCCATGAGGCGATCCCAAACTTAAGGGGTTAAAGCTTAGAGATCCCAAACCTATGGGGTTAAAGCTTAATAAAATTAAATACTACGAGATCGCCCACAACTTTCTCTGTCTAAATCTTCTTGTTGTAAAATTTGTTCCATTACCATTATTTCTTCTCTCTTATTTCTGTAATCTATAATTATACTCTCTAATGGGTGTTTTCTGAGTTACACAACTTTAAATTATAATAAAACAAAGAATATATTTTTAATATCAATTAAACGGGCTTTATTGGAAAGAGAAATTTATGACATTAATCTTCAAATATGATTTCGGCCATGTGGCCACCAAGGCTGGCGCATACAAGGCGCAATCTGGAACACCAATTTTCACAAAATTTTCGCAGCATTTGCGGCCGTATTTCGCCAATAACTCTTCGAATGTTGATTTCCGGGTGTTCAATTGTCTCTGGTTTATTTTTTCGACCTAGACAAGTGACTTTACATAACCCCAAAGAAAATAATCCAATGGGGTTAAATCACACGATCTTGGTGGCCATTTAATTGGACAATTACGCGAAATAATTCTTTCATCAAAAGTTTCTTTGAGTAAATCAATTGTAGCGGCTGTGTGGCATGTGGCTCCGTCCTGTTGGAACCGCATGTCAGCAAGATCAATGTCAGCTAATTCACTTGTCTACGTCGATAAACCAGAGACAATTGAACACCTGAAAAGCAACATTCGAAGAGTTATTGGCGAAATACGGCCGCAAATGCTGCGAAAAGTTTGTGAAAATTGGTGTTCAAAATTGCGCCTTGTACGCGCCAGCCTTGGCAGCCACATGGCCGAAATCATATTTAAACATTAATGTCATACAATTTTCTATCCAATAAAGCCCATTTCATTGATATTAAAAATATATTCTTTGTTTTATTATCATTTAAAGTTGTGAAACTCTATAAAAACACCCACCCATTAGAATTTTTTTTATTATGTCGTTCTGTATAAATGCTTGTTTTCTTTTGTTCAGTCCTATCATTTCCTTAAACAAGATGTTCCTAATTAACATGTAATCCTTTAACCACGCTTACTAGAGCATCCGCCAATGTGTAATTTCGTTTTGGGAAAACACAATATGTCCGCATCTTGCGGACGAAAACAGACTGTTCATGAAGACATATTTATTGCTGAAAATAATGGGCTCTCTTAAATCCTTCAATTTTTGCAACGTTCTTCTGAAACACTCCTTTTGTCCTTTGAATATCGTTCCTAATAATAATAAATGCTCGGACAATAATATAAATAATCAATTGAAATTCAAAGTAATTTAAACCTTTTCCTAAATTTTAAAGTTTGCAACCCTCAAGGCTAAGGAAACAAAATAACGATAAAATGGGGGCTAACGGAGTTATTGGAATGAAAAGAAACGGAAGTTTATTGCTTCTTTTGGAGGTGAATGGATGATTAGAATTAGAAGTTACTACCTAGACCCCTCAACAAAGGAATAATACTAAATGACCCACTGTCTAGATTCACCCCAGTTTACAGTACTTCGTTTAGATCCTTTTCTAAGAACCCACGTGGTTTAATCAAACATCACCAATGAATCATTAATGATATAATTCTATTGTAATCTCTTTTCACTTTTTCACCCCAGTCTTGTAGTGATTGCCATGATTCCGAGGGACAATATGTATATGTCTCCAAGAATAGAAATAGTCAGACAATTCAAAAAAAAGTCAACTTAAAAACACCGGTTGTTTTACTTCCAGGAAAACTGTGACAAAGAAAAGGTTTACAAAAGCTCAACCTTGAACAACTACGGACCTGCTTTTTATTTCGACACGTCTGAGGCCACCCTTGAGAGGGTCAACCCTTTCCTCTTTGGAATAAAGAAAAAAATATTCAATATGTAATACTGTCAAACACGTAGTGATTAGAATTTTTCAGTATTTTCCAAATTTCCAACTTTCAAGTTTGAAATATTTTTTATAATCCTGTTCGAAGCGACGGTAGACAAATGAGTCAGCTATTAAAATTTTTAATTCAATTGGCGGCTAATAATTGGTATATGCTCCCTGACCCACTTCAATCAATAATTCGGGGTGAAAGGGGAGGGAGGACTTAATGCCGAATGTATTGTTTGGATGGAGGGGTTAGTGAAATAATGAACAAATCTTACAAGGTTATCAAATTCCACAAAATATTGAGAGAAAAAATTCAACTGATGTTCATTTGAGTTCTCAGACACATTGCCATATTGCAGAGGGTCGATCTTGAGTGATGAAAAGTCGCGACATAATTTCATTCAATAGACATGTTTGCCACCATTCGACGACAAGTCGGTACAATGATCATCTACGAACGAGATCTTGAACGGGAATAGCTCACTGGACGACGAACTGGAGAATATGTCGGAGAGCCACGACGTCGTCCACCACCACTCGGGAAACTTCGAGATCTCGACCGAGATCGGCTTCGAGCTTCTTCGTCTGAATCCGGAGCAGATCCAGTGTAATCTTCTTTGACACGAATGTAGGCCACTTCACCCTGTAAACAAAATTCAGATTCTAAATAGTATCTGATATCTTTCAACACTGATTACAAGAACCAAAAATATTCTAGGAGAGATCATTGATAAAGATCTCATCTTTCAACACACATTACAATAAACAAAAGTACGATATCGGAGGGATACTGTTCACAGTTCACGACATCTTCTTTTCAGGTTGACATTACTTTAACATCTATCGTCATTCGAGACGGGCCCGGAATAGTCAGAATCACGAGGATGCAAACCTATTTGGTGATCCACTAAAAAAACCTGGCTGGTCAGTGATCACGATATTGTACGTTTCAAATAACATTCCCCTTCAAATCACCTTTAATTTCTGTTTGATGTCAGGGATCACGATATTGTACGTTTCAAATGGCATTCCCCTTCACATCACCTTTTATTTCTGTTTCATGTCAGGGATCACGATATTGTACGTTTCAAATGGCATTCCCCTTCACATCACCTTTTATTTCTGTTTCATGTCAGGGATCACGATATTGTACGTTTCAAATGGCATTCCCCTTCAAATCACCTTTTATTTCTGTTTGATGTCAGGGATCACGATATTGTACGTTTCAAATGACATTCCCCTTCAAATCACCATTTTTGTCCTTCTTGCTATCCCCTTAATCAAACCCTTCAAATCACCTTAATCTACCAAAATACGAGAAAATAAAAGTGTGGAAAAAACAATCTGGGGAACGAACCTCGTGAGAACGGAATCTTGAATCATCTAACTTTTTGTAAGCATACTTCATGTCGTCATATCGGAGGAACTCGACAACGCCTGTTCCATCCTTGTAAACATCAGCAAAACATACATCACCAGCTTCTCGCATGTGATCTTTCAAATCTTGCCAACTTCCAGACGGTGGCAAACCTAAAAAAACAAAGAATAGGTGGTTATTGTTTGTACTTGTATAGTATAGGAAGAAGAAGAATTAAGAAAGGGTATAGAGCAAAATTCTTTTCCGTCTTTGTATCTACGAGGGTCGTTTTTTTTTTCAACCTCCGATTGGCTATAAATAAAAGACAAGTTCATCTAAAACAATAATTTTATTACCAAAAGATTAGTACACTTACGGTTACTTTTCGACATAATCACCGAAGAGATTGAGGCATTTGTCATATCTGTGGACAAGCTTTGCAATACCCTCTTCAAAGAAAGTTGCCGCCAATGAATTCAAGTAGTCCTTGACGTTGGTTTGAAGGTCGTCATTGGTTTGAAAGCGCTTCCCACCAAGCCACGCCTTCAGTTCAGGAAAAAGATAAAAGTCACTGGGTGCTAAGTCAGGATGATCGAAAATGTCCCATCCAATTTGTTCGAGAAGCCGTTGAGTTGCTCCAGCAGTGTGTGGACGGGCATTGCCATGGATCAGAACAACTCCAGCGGTCATCTTTCCTCTTCGTTTGTTCTGAATGGCTTTACGCAAACGTTGTAAAGTTTCACAGTAAACAGCTGCAGTGACTGTGGTTCCGGGCTCCATAAACTCCACAAGCAACACACTTTGTTGATCCCAAAACACAGTAGGGACTACTTGAATTTATTGGCGGCAACTTTCTTTGAAGAGGGTATTTCAAAGCTTGTCCACAGATATGACAAATGCCTCAATCTCTTCGGTGATTATGTTGAAAAGTAACCGTAAGTGTACTAATCTTTTGGTAAGAAAATTATTGTTTTAGATGAACTTGTCTTTTATTTATAACCAATCGGAGGTTGAAAAAAAACGGCCCTCGTATATCGGTGCTTATGCTAGTAGTTTCGTAAATTGCAGACTTCTCTTAAGTAAAGGGTCACTATCGGGTGTCCAACAAATGATCAGCTAATTGTACAACGCAATAAATGTTCATACTAGGTTCATCACAATCTGATAAGAGATTCGAGAGTTATCATGAAAAAACAAACTTTTGAAGAAAACACGTGGAGTTAAAACTAGACCTAGGTTTAAGGGGTCCCTCCTTGAAATCCATCGCCAATTGACTATCTTGTCAGTTACGACGCAGAAACTCGCGAATACTTTTCATGTGCTCCTATTTGTGTTCATCAGTGATCATCCGCCTCACCCACCTGGCATACAACTTGTGATACATACTTTCATCAAAATCTTGTCCACGGTTGACTTAGGAACGTCCCCTATCAGTTACGCAATCTCTGGCACAGTCTCACGTCGATCCACAAATAGAAGTTCCTCAACTTGTTTCACAGTGCACGTGTGAGTTTATATGGGCTTCAGATTTTAATAGCAGTGGGTATCACACTGTTCCTGGATTAAATTCCCGGCGGGGACAGAAATTGTTCGACTTTTGTCTTGCGATTGCGGGGGTGCACTCAGGTTCGTGAGGACGTTGAAGTAGCTACCTGAATGTGAGTACCAACCAGAGAAGATTTAAGATATTATCAATACATGAGACTGTTAGTAATGCTGTGATACCCTCAAACATTGTCAGAGAGAAATTCTACATTTACACATTAATTTGAATAATTATTATTTACGACAGAGCAGAGCTCTTTAAAAGGTGTTCATTTAAAAAAAAACAAGCCTAAGAAACTTACCTGTCACAAGAACCCTATATTGTGATCTGCGGGCTGGAGGTCCTCTGCCTTTGCCTCTATCTCCTCCACTAAAACCACCACCATTGCTGAATGGTTTTCTTCCTGCTCCACCACTACTACCACCGCCGCCTGAAGAAGGACCTCCACCTCTAGGGAACTCGACACGGAGTCTATAGCCATCATAATCATATCCATCTCTAGCATGGACTGCGTCCTCAGCATCCCTAAAAAAATGAAAATTCAAACTGATATTATCGATGTTCACTGTCACACTTCTTTCTTGAGGAAGAAACATGCAAAATGTCTAGTCACAGAATTAGAAACTAACATGTGACATTGTCAAAATGGACGTGCTTAATAACAAAACATTCTTATTAATTTTTGCAATTTTTGATTTCCATAAGAATTTTAAATATTGGATTTTCTTCGGATCGACTTTTTCAAATTAGATAAAAATCAGATTTTTATCTAATTTGAAAACGTCGATCCGACGAAAATTAAATATTTAAAATTCTTTACTAAAAAAAAAAGAAAACTTAAAGTCACCATGTCACCAAAGACATTCATTTACCATAGTTATGATTTCCCTAAGAGTAAAATTTGTGGCTTCTTAAATTTAGAGAACGGTTTGTAAGGATGGTATGGCGGATTTATTTTTCATAATTTTTGGATTCTACACATCTTGAACGTANGTTGGGGGGGGGGGGAGTTTTTTTTTTAACCAGTAAAATAATAAACCCATGCGTTTTTTTGATTATCAGATTTTTAAAGAGGAATATTGAATTAGATTTTTATTGAAATAATCTTTATAGGTGAAATCAATATACGAATTGGGGTGGCACAAATTCCAACAAAATGTTTTTTGACGGTTTTTGGTAGTACTAGGTGTCCTATTACGGAAAAAAAAGTTGACCAAAATCGGTCAAAATCCAAAATAGAGGACGTTTTAGTGCCTATTTCGAATTTTTACTCGGAATAAGTTCTAGAAATCCGATAAAACAATTAAGGTCGCAAAAAAATCGTTTAGCTCCCTATAATTTTAAAAGCAATCATATAAGTGATTTTATACTTCGATACTTTTTGACGTACAATATGAAAAGCTGTTAGACGATATGTGGATTGTCGAAATCGGTTAAGCCAACCTTTGGCAAACCAGATTTTAAATATTCCCGACATGGAGACCGCTTTTGGTACTAACTTCAAGTATGCACTGCGACCTGAGTTCTGCCAATTATCAAGTTTCAATTTAAAGTTATGGGGGTTACTCTTTTTCCTGTTAATTTCTTGGAGGGGGGCTATTCTGTTTGAGGGAGAGTGATCCAACAATAGGTTTGGAAGGTGATAAATAAGCCAAATATATAATACAGAAAACAGTTTTCTTTTTCCTTTGAAGGTTTTTTTTTTTTAAAAAAAAAAAGTTATGCACGGAACCGCTTTTGAATTAACTACTTTTTTTTTAAATAATAATTTGACTTTTATTTATTGAAGTTTTCATTACAAAATGTTTACATGAACTTGTTCCTAGAATACAAATTGAAACAAATGATTCTTTTAACCAAGCATACCATGATTTTAATTTAAGTAACTGTAGGGTAGAATGATCTTTTAGTCCGAAGATAATTGACTGGAGTAAAATTTAACGAAAATCCCCAGGAACAAATGGGAGTAGGAACTAAAAAGTTAACCTACAACAGATTCTTTATAGTTAATTTGTTTAAGAAAAGAAAAATTAACTATTTTTTATTGAAGCTATTTTTGTAATTGTCAAAAATAATTTAGTCAAACATAAATTGCTTGACTCGCCTGTACTTGATTTTTTTTATATTTTCTGATGAACTCAGTCATGCACCCGGAGTTTAAATCTCGCAGACATTTATTTTCATTTAACTTAAGATTATCGAAGAACTTAACTGACAACCTCTTAATAAAGGTGTCAATATATTCAATGTCAAGCTCCTGGTGCATGACAGATATTCTTTTGGAATATTCATAGTTCCCAATAATGCGAAGTGCAATGTTCTGAAGAACTTGCAGCTTATTTATGTTTGTCTTTGACATGATATTGAATAAAGGACAGGCATATGTTATAATTGGTCTCAGACAAGATTTATACAGAGTCATTTTATTTCTAGCACTTAGTCCAGATTTTTTTTTATTAAAAATTGGATAAATTATTTTCAAACCCAATTTTTTGGGTTTGAAAAATTTTTCCTGCATTTTTTCAAGTTATAGTTTAGCAGTAATTTGGAGCCCAGATGAACACCCAGGTATTTGATATGATTGCTGAAAGGTACCTCACTGTCCATTAATTTTAAGGATTTTGGTAATATTGGGCGTCGCCGCGTGAACATAATTAGTTTTGTCAGTATTTAATTTGATTTTCCACTTTTTGAAATAATTTTGAAGCTGACTGAATGCATCTCGTATCCGATTTTGTATGGTGTCAATGCGCCACGACGACACATAGACGGCACGTTTAACAAATTTAAAATCCGGCATATCGTAGAGATAGAGGATAAATAAAATCGGGCCAGCAAGACTTCCTTGAGGCACACCAGCAAGTAGGATAAAAGTAGGATTCAAGTAGGATAAAATTATAAATATGAGATAAGTAGGAAAACCTAGTTTTAGCATTTTGAAAATAATACCTGTGTGTCAAACACGGTCAAAACACTTTTCAACATCGAAAATAGCCATTCCAGTATGTTTTTTCAAATTAAAACCGTCAATAATTGAATCTCCGACACGGGCTATCTGGCCAGTTGTCGAGTGGGATTTACGGAATCCAAATTGTTCTGGCGTTATAGACATAAAATTTTGAATTCTATTTATAAAAACTTTTTCTGCTACTTTACTTATGCCACTAAGCAGACTAATGATTCTATAGCTTGACACGAGATTTGATTGCTTACCCGCCTTGTGAACAGCTATAACTTTGGCACACTTTCAAGTTTCGGGAAAGTATCTATGCAAAAACATATTGTTAATTATAATAGAGAGAAACTTAAGGAATCTTAAATTCAATTTCTTTAGGATAAAGTTTGAAACTCCATCCATTCCTGGAGCCTTTTTGGTTTTAAGTTTTTTAACCACATGTAGCAACTCAAAACAGTCACAGTTATTTATTTCACTTTGACTAAAATTTTCGTTCATCACAAAGTCACGAACCCTATTTTCAATAACTTATTCAAATTAATGCGAACCCTATTTTCAATAACTAATTCAATTAACTACTTAAGAAAGGAGGGTCTAATGGGGAAAAACTTTACTTTTTCGACTTTCTCCTTTATTTATACACTAATTCCAATCATACTGCCAAATTTCAGGTTTCTACCTACACTGGAAGCCAAATCTATATTTATAAAATACAAAGCCCCCAGTTGGTATACGCAAAACCCAATTCAAAAATTTTTTTTAGGGGTTTCTTGTAGAAACGTAAAATTTTGATATGTTATGGCTGATGTTAAGGGCTTTTCAATATTGAAAATTTTAAAGGCCCTACCCCCGCGCCGGGGGGGGGGAGCAATATTGTTTTTTAAAAATGATTTTTATCTTTTTAGCGGTTTGTTGTAGAAACGTAAAATTTTGATATGTTAAGGGCTTTTCGATTTTGAAAATTGGGGAGCAGGGGCCCAATATGTAGTCACATTTTTACTACAAATTTATGTAGTATCACAAAATTTAATATAAAAAAAAAATTATTATAATGACTACATACACCCAACTAGTTAAATATTCAATTATTTATATTTAATTATTGAAACACATTGATTAATGACAAATTGATTTGGACTAAAAAATGTATCTGGGAATCTGAAAATTTAGACCAGAAAATGCTTAGCGCACTTCAGGAAATCATTGGATGGAACTTGGGTCCACCGTTAAGCTCTGCCTAATAGTATCATTTGGGGTGTCAAAACTGTTCTTACGATTTCAGAATTTTAGTCTGATTTCCTCACTCTTCCACCAACACGCAGTCTTGGTAGGGTACCTCTGATCATTATTAAACGTACCAAATTTAGGATCCGCTAAAGTAGAACAGAGTAGTCTCTATCTCCTGGTGGTTAAACGAACCGAGGTACCCCAAGGAAGAGTGGACATAGTAAGGACATAGTTATGAGGGGGGGTAAAAAAACATGGCGAAATTTTTCGTGTAAATATACACACTGCGTGCGATAGCCGGAACTCGGTTCGGCGTAATTGATTTAGTGATGTGCGGACTCGGGTACATCGTACATCGCCGACTCGAGTATTTGGTTGTCGAGTCCAGGGGACTCGTTATGGTATTGAAATATTGGAGTATTATCTTTATTTCTCAACATAGTCTAGCTTCTAGCAGTCTAGCACTACCTTAATGTTTCGTAAAAGATCGCCTTCCTTCCTAAGGTATGTCAAGGCCAACGAGTAAAGGCAAGGGGGAGGTAGAAGATTGAGAGCGGGACTTCTTCGACTCGGGTTGAGTTTTAACTCGAGTCCCAGGTACTCGTGAGTAAATTTCTTCCATACTATTAATGGACTCATTAATACTCCCTGAGTAGATACACTTATGTCACATACATTAGTAGACTTGAGTCCCAGATTGCCAGACTCGAGTACAGCGGGACTCGAGTAAATTACCCGATTCCGCACATCACTAAATTAATAAGAACCAAGGAACGGTTTTAAAATACCCAAGGTTTCTAGCTTTAAAAAAAGATTTGATCAAAACATCATTGAACCCAACGTTCAAACCGATACACCACTAAACAAGCTCGATCTGTTTTTATGAAAGAAAGAAAAACAAACGAACAATCAGGCAAACACAATTACGCATTCGTGGTATACTATTATGTAAGTTTTAAATAACTGGTTACCTACCTTGGATCTTCAAATTCAACAAATGCAAAAGGTGGTCCTTTTCTGTTTTTCAAATCAACAAATGAAACTTTTCCAAATTTGTAAAATAAATCTTGAATATCTTTTGTGCGAATATCAGGAGGTAAATTTCCAACATAGATGCGGCACTCATTGCGTGAACCCATTTTCGAACAAACAAAAATGAAAAGAAAAGATCTCCAATGTAACAGCTAATATAATGATGAGGTATTTCACTTCAATATTTATACAAAAATTAATTCTCAATTCATAATGAACTATTCAAAATTATATTAAAATAAAACGGTACGGTCGTGTCGGCACAACAAAACAGCATTACAGCACCACAACACAGAAAATGAGAAAAACAAAACACTTCAAAATACACATAATATAAAATGGAAGAATCGGGATTTGGCACAAAGCCCGAATAGAGCAACAGTTTTAGCCGAATTAAGTTTTTAGGGATCAGCGAACTTCATGAGAAGAACAAGTTTTTTTCTTCTATCAATATAAGCATTAAGAAGAACGTCTCTCCCAGAGAGGTTAGGAAAAGTTTTGATCAGCCTTGCCTCGACGATGAAGTTAATTTTCCGGTAAAAAAAAAAAATTGATCCCCAAAAACTCTTGNAGGAGTAAATTGGCTTCCCCTTTTTTTTTAAAAAAAAACTCGCTTTTTTATTGGCCGTCATGGGTTCATGTTGGACGGTTGTACATACTCCATAGAGGCATGGCCGTAAAAACGTTTCCTAACCTCTCTAAAAAAAATAGTTGAAAATTTTCAAAGGGTTCCAGAACCTCGCATTCTGGAGTGCGGCATATCACAGAGAATAGTAGACAAGAAACGAGGAATTTTAGGACTCGCGAGATTTTTCCCATTTGCGGTTACGGTTTGACTTTTTATGTTTACACGTTGCTATTCTTGCTAACTAAATTAGGAAACGTTTTTACGGCCATGCTTTGATACCTGATGATGAGCAATCTCAAGCAATCTTGCTTGAGCACCACACTTTTTGAAAGTGATTAAAAATGTGAAAAATATTAAGGAAATATATTTTTATTTTAAACTTATTGAAAGTGGCTAGCTGTAAAATAATAATCCCATCTGCTAAATTGGATAAAAATTAAAAAGTTTTTATAAATGTGTTAATATTTGAATTAAAAAGGCATAATATTGCATTGTCACAACAACCTAGATTTGTGGGTATCACAGCATTGCAAGGGCTACTACTCTTAACTATCACGGCACTACATATTTCTTTGCTATTATAAATGCCGCCACTAGTCGCTACTAACATTAAAGTAGCAACTAAATTGTCCCCACGAGGCTGAGTACACCTTGAACAACCAAACACAGTTTCGAAAAAAATCCGGATGGAATTCGGGAAAACGACTGACAAAATGTACCCAAGCAAGATTTGAACCAAAGATGGTAATACGCTAATGAACATCATTAGCTTACCTAATGTCCCTTAAGGCTATTGTTCTGCCAGCAGTAAGCCCAAGTCATATTATTATGTGGTCAAAATCTCATATAGAGGATACCATAACAGCCCCGGCTAGGATTCGAATCCACGACCCCTGGATTACCAGGCAGACGCCTCGACCATTGAGCTACCGTGGTGGTAATGTAATTTCAATATTTTCACCTTACGGCTGATATTTGTTATGATTGGAAAGATTTGGTCTTTTCAGATACAAAAATAATAACACCACCAAATAAAACATTTAAGACACAAAGTTAGATAATTAATAATAAACATTATATAAAGGTAGGTACAAATATTTTGATTAAACGTCGCACAACCAAAATAATTAATTTAAGAAAAAATGAAATAACGTTATTACGTAAAAATAATAATTAATAAATAGGTACATGAAATTAGCAATTAAATAAATTAAAAAAAATCTTTGGACCATTACAATTTCAGACCCGCATTACTTAAAAGTATTGGGTAACAAGAAATACACTTTTGAAAGATGAACACTAGACTAGGGTAATGTCAACCATTTAACCATTAGAGCACTATTTTTATTTGGCTAACCCTTAAAGCCCGCAATAATTTTGTCCGAAAAAAAAAAATTGGTCCCTTTCAGAAATTCTGGAAACTATTGTATAACTCCATCATTTAGGCCGTCCTCACGATGGCCGGCTACCAGAACGCCTTGACTACATAACATCACAGTTCCAACTAAGGGCCATCAAAACCTTTTTGGTAACCTCATATCTTCTGTTTCTACCATTTTTTAAAACATGAATAGGTACTTTACATGAACGGTTGATTTCGAAAGAAAACCAGCTACGACAAAACTAACTCTGTCGACAAAATTCAAAATTAGCCAGATGTATAAGAATCTGGCTCTAAAAAGTTGATGTTAGCTCACAATCTAAAGCCGAACCTAATTTCACTAGGGGCGTTAGTGAGTCATAATTGGATTAGAAAAATAGGCCTTCGGGTTTTAATTACGTTCAGACGAATTTACTGACTATATAGGGTGTTTCAAAAGGTTATGCAAAACAAGAAACCACGTACAGTAGAGCACAAATAAAGGTCACTTTGCTTAATAAACCCTATACGGAAATGGACCCCAAGATAGCTAGGGCCACCCAAATTTGGCACTTAAAAATCGCTTGAACAGTAAAGGAAAATAATTTATGAATTGAAAAACCTAAAAACACGTGTTGAAGCTTGCATCTCCAGGAAATTCATCAAGTACGAGACCCAGATTGGGCAATTTTTTTGGAATTTTTATTTGCAATAAACTAACGTCAGATTAATACTTCATATTTAGAATCGTCCTACGCTTAATTTTTGTGATTCTAAAAGGTCTACGGTTGGTTTTAGACAAGAGTTATTCCGGTCTTTTTTGTAGCAAAACAAGTTTTAGAAGACATGGCATACCTTAAAACACCAAAAAATATGCATCAAAAAGTTTTAGGCATTTTCATTTCATGACCTCTTTTGAATTTTGTATTTAAAATCAAATCGATATGAACGGTACAAGGGTTATGGTGTCATGCTGCCTCAAGACAATATAATACAGGTCCTACTAATGAATTCTAGATGCCGAACAGGACATCTATTTCGACGAGAAGTTAAACAGGATTGCCATAAAGAAAATTTAAGACATTGGTGAAAAAAACAAACTAGATGTTTATTTATCTACATCGAAAATCAGATACGGTAGCAGATAGCGAAAAATGTATGGGAATGGACCCCCCAACAAATCATAGTCTAAAACTAAAAATGTCAAACCGTTTTTGAGTACGGCCAAATTTTCAATTTATTGAAATATACTCGTATATGATTTTATACTTCTATAATTCTTGACGTACAATATAAAAATCTGACAGACGATATGTAGATCGTCGAAATCGGTTAAGCCCATCTTTGGCAATCCAGATTTTCAATATTCCTGACATAGCGGCCGCTTTTGGTACCAATTTGGAGTTTTCATTCTGGCATGAGTTCTAGAAACCCGATAGAGACAATTGAGGTATCTGTTTGATCCAGAATTGGACGAGTATTTCAAAAAATTAAGAATTCTGAAAATCGGTGATGCCGATTTTTTAACAATCGACCATACTTTATGAGCTGGGTTTTCAAGGAAAAAATCGTTTAACTATAATAACATTAAAAGGAACTTAATATATGATTTTATAGCTTCATACTTTTTGACATACAATATAAAAGTCTGTCAGATGATATATAGATCGTCGAAATCGGTTAAGCCAATCTTTGACAATCCACATATACAAGGTTTGCACTTTCTAGTTGTCCCAAAGAATTTAAGTGATATTGTAAATATCACTTAAATTATTTATTTAAGTAAATATAAGTGATAGTGGTTTTTCGTGTATTGCAACAATTAACACGAAAATTGGACTTACGGATCTGGACTTAGAACCGATCTAGTGGACTATGGTTTCTTCACGGGATAATGGTTAATACTTTCATCCCCAGTTTGAGGATTCATTTCACTAGCCATACTCATCCATACCGTAATCTGATAGTGGACAGTCATTTGGAGGAAGAAGTTATGGATTAACAGACTGACAACAACAAAAAGCCCATAAGAGGCTTAGGTGCAGGGTCTTACATAGCCCCNAGTTTAATCGAGGCATGGCCGATCAAAACGTTTCCTAACCTCTCTGGGGGGGGGGGCGTTCATCTTAACGCTTATATTGATAAAATAAACAATCTTGCACTGGTCATTAAAACCTAGTAACTTTTTCAACTTTATTCATGTTGGTACAACTATGGCTTCCGAACAAAACAAAGATGTCTACTTCAGTTCAATATATTCAAATTCTTCAATAAATTAAAGTGAATTAATTAATCTCCCACCCCGAAAACGTTTAAAAAGACTTTTTAAATTATATTAAACCACATTTTAAGTTTGTAACTTGCTCCAAAAAAAATTAATAATTAATAATACCTTGGGACTATGTTCACATGACCGCGCGGTACGACGAACCGCACGGCACAAGATCTATCTAAATAGTGCATATTGACTTCATGACCGCGCGGTCATGTGAACATAGGCTAATTGTCTTAATCGAATTTTTTGAACTTATTAAATTGGCACAAAAAACGGCCGCCATTTTTTAGTACATGTGAACATAGCCTAATTGTCTTAATCGAATTTTTTGAACTTATTAAATTGGCACAAAAAACGGCCGCCATTTTTTAGTACTACTAAAAAATGGCCACTTAGTACTACTAAAAACCGTCAAAAAAATTTATTGGAATTTGTTCCACCTTTTGCCACTTATTCTCGTATATTGACTCGCCTACAGAACCGCCATGACAAGGTAGGTGCCTGGCGAAAAAAGAGGGAAATCTTTTTTTAAGGCTACAACACAGATGGGTGGTACTCTGTTTTGAACTAATAAGAGTAACCAGCCAGTGTGTACATTTTAAATCCTTGATAGGTGGGTACCTGTTTTTTGCTTGGTTCGAAAACAGATATTTCCACAAACGATTTAAAACGGCATATCCGGAGTTCCATTTTTTCACCCAGTTTGTCCTCTTTTTCAGTGTTGGTAATATGACAATCCTGAAGTTTATTTGAGCCATTTTTTGTTCTACCAAAAGAAGATTTATGCACAAAAAACGGACAATATTTTAAAACAAATATCATATTTAAAAAAAATTGGCTTACAACTTTTTGATTTGATTATTATATACCCTGAAATTTTTTGTTGTTGTTAATATTCACGTGTTTTTAGATCAAAATGGTCATAGTCTAAGAGTATTTAACATCGATTTCGTGTTTTCACATTCTTCTGGTAAACAAAAAAAAATCGTCTTTTCCAAAACAAAAACAAAAAAAGTTGGCATCAAAAACACAGAACATGAAAAATAATATAGGTACAATATTGAACATCTAAAAATATAAAAATCATTGCCAGACATGAGGTTAGCATTTGATAAACTGGGTCTACGATAGATAGAATTTTAGTATGGAACTCTTGACAATTGGGACCCCTATACCAAATTTCATCAAAATCTGTCAAAAGTGTCGATTACAGAGGACATCTTGCGTTATAAATGGTATGCGGGTCGGGACGGCATGACGCGATGGACGAACAAATTTTTTGTTTATTCGACTTTTGTAAAATATCGACGGGTGGTATTTTTTTTAGCCGGTGAAATAATAAACCCATGTGTCACATGGTTTGCCTCATTCTGGGACAGCAGACATCCTGATAGTTACATTTACCCCAATTTTCTCTAACCCCATTATTCTGTCAGATGAAGTATATTGCTTATGACAGAGAATACAGACGTCGAAAAAAAAAAAAAAANAAAAAAAAAAAAAAAAAAAAAAAAAAAAAAAAAAAAAAAAAAAAATGGATTCTCCAAACTGTACAGATTATATTGACGGATTTCCAGGAAGAAAACACCTATAACACAACTATGTACATATTGTACATGGTGGTCCATTTTGATTTACACAATCTAAATATCTCCGAAACTGTTGGGAATATAAAAAAAAATATTCTGACCAAAATGTCACGATATCAAGAGGGACATATTATGGCGGTGATCTTAGTAGATCTGTCCGGGTGTCCTTCATTATGGCGGTGATCTTAGTAGATCTGTCCGGGTGTCCTTCAAGGTTATTCCAAGGTTAACTTTTGATTTTTAAATAGGATGAACTATTTTTTTTTTTACATTGTTGAATTTCCCATCAAATTCAATGGAATATCGAATTTTTTTAGAGCATGAAAGCATTTCCATAGTAAATCATAATCCGAATCGTGTCTCACTCTCACCCCATTCATGCTTTAAAATTTGGGAAAGAATAATTATTTTATTTTTCATTGTTGCCATACGATTCAGAATAATGAGTCCTATTTCTAACATTTTTTAGTTTTGCAAAAATGGTAGATAAGGTTTGATGCACATAAGCTGGAACTGTAATGGTATGCATTCCAGGTTGTCGTCCTTGTGTCTATTCAACACAGGGGCCCCGCCCCCTGTGTTGAACATTCCTCGTGATAATTTTGTTACCGAAGATCCGTCAAAACACTCTGGCAGAGTAGAGAATACGTCAAATAAAAATTACAACCTTAGTTTGAAAACACACATCGCACACCAAACAACGCACCATGGTTGAAGATATTTAGGGAACAAACACTTGCGAGGGGTCAGATTCGCATTCATATTTTCAGATTTTTTTATGTATTCGTTCCAGCCTTGGCTAAGATCAGACTAAAAACAAACCATTCGAAATATTTGTAATTTCGAAAAAAGCTGAAACACGAATTTTTTGTAGAAAAGGGAAAAAAAAATTCGGGTGGTTTACAAATTTGATGCATTTTTAGGGGTGACCCAATAGGTTCAACTTTGAAATCGTAAATAGAACTATATCTTTTTAATACTCTTTTGAAAAGTAATGAAAATGAAAGTAATTTGATATTTGTATTCAAAACAGGTCTGAATTCATTTCAAGGTGAAGCAACCATAACTCTGCTGTTGCATGAAATTGAAGTCTCAAGTTTGTGTAAAAATGATTCCAATGGAACGAATTATCAATTTGAAGAGAAAAAAGATTGGTCCGACGCTGAGTGAAGCTCATATGTGAAGCATGATTTTACAGCTCAAAAACACTGAAACACTCTTTTTGCTTTACTTCAAGAAAGAAAGCGGTTCACTTTTATTGCAATTTTTTTTGTCAAAACTGAAGGGCTACGGCCATATAAAGGTATACAAAAACTCAACTGCAACTTGGAATAACTCCGGCCTTGTTTTGATGTACTCAAAACAGGACCGGAGTTTTTTTTTTGAGAAATAAAGTAGAATGAAAGTATTTTGAGATTCATTTTGAGATCTGTAATTAAAATAGGGCCAGAATTATTTAAAGTTTAAGTTTAATTTATTTATACCTTTGTTGAGACTGCGATCTACAGTTTTGTAAAAATTTGAAAAGGGGGAAGCCCACTTTCTCGAAGTACAGCAAACAGAGTTTCAGTGTTTACTGAACTTTGCAATCGTACTTATTATTTTCAAATTGATAACCATCAGTGGGAAGACAATAAAATTGGAGTAATTATTACCTATGTAGGTTTTTATTTCAAACAGACGAAGAGTTGTTTGCAGAGGTAATCATGGAATAACTTCGGTTTTGTTTTGAATTCCGCTCTCAAATAAATCCCTGGCACTTTCCTCCGTTGTATGAAAATTCCTCTCCTAAATAAAGCAACAGGTGTTTCAGCATTTTTCAAAATTCCAAATCCGTTCTCTGGATATTTTGAGTGGCTGGTTCGTTTTTACTTTCTCTTGCATGCTTGTAAAGCATATAAAACATTGTATTCGTGCAGATCTTTTTTTCAAACATCCTGTATAAGTTAGTAGGATTTGATATTGACTAGATTAGAATTCACCAAAAAACAAGTTAGGTGGACTAGATGAGATGACTAGAATAGTATTATTCAACCAAGAAGACAAGGTATATTCTTGGACAGAAAATGCTGACGTTATGTGTGCTGCGGAATTTGGCGAGAAATTAAAAAAGTATTTTCTTTGGAATCAAAAATTCTCCATCTATGATGTGTTTTTTTAAATATGAAAAAGACCTTTACAGTTATCCAAATTCATCAGCTGTAGAGGAAAAAATAGACTGATCTTCATCAAATACATTTCTACAATCGGTCATGGGAATATTTAGGTGGCAAGGAGTGCTGGTTTCTGTCAAGATCAGTACTCCTTGCCCTTTCGGACTGAAATACTACACCCCCACATGGTATTGTGACAGTTTGTATCTCCCTCAAAAATGAAATCCTTGAAATCTTTCAAACAATATTGACTACTCATTGGTGGTGATAATAGTCTCAGGATTATTGTAAAGGTAAATAATATTAAGGGGTATTTCAGACTTCTGAACACAAACAATCAAAATATAAATCAAAGTTATGGCATAAATATAGATTTCTTTATTCATCTATATATTCGGTTAGAATCGGTTAGATAATTCAAATATACAATATTGAAAATAAAAGAAAGAAATATGGTACCTCACTTGAAAACTCATTTATGGATATAAATGAGTTTGCGTTCAGTACCGTTGGCGTTTTTTCCGCTTTTTAGCAGTTTTAATTTATCCTGTCTAAAAAAGGAATGGTGCTAGAAACTCGAACTTTGGTATACGTATCGTATTTGGGATTTAATTGTGCCCGGAAACTTTGCGTCTCTTTGACTCACAAATGTCAGATATGACGTCATGCACAGAACTTGACGAATAAGCTGACACGCATAACACCAGTATTTTCTTTTCAAGAACATACCTGGTGTTGTTAATATTATGGTTCATGATGGTAAACCCTATGGACTACTTAGAAATTCAACGTTTTCCACCATCGCTCTGATTGTACGAACACTGTTTGTAAAAAGTTGGTCTTAAGGTATAAATCCTCCGAGAACAGGAGATTCCTTCTCAATTTCGGGGTTTTCTCCTAAAACAAAACACAAACATATTATTATTGTTGTTACCGTTTCCACAGACATTCAATCTGTTTCAGACCAAACAATGCCGTACCCTCAGAGGAACGATATTAGGTATTGACTCCACTTATAGCAACGGAACACATTAAAATAATTGAAACTATGTTCTAGATTGGTAGTGTCTACATTCAAATAGATTTTTTACGTTGAGAACCTTTTTCTTCTATTATTTTAAAGTGGCGCGTGTCAACTGAATTTGTTATATACACACATTGTGTACCAATTTGCGATATAGACAGATTCCGATGTAACATTCTTTATCCTTGACGATCAAAATAACTGTAAAAATGCACTTTCGACATCATGCAACTTATGTTTAGTTTTATAATTAATTGACAAAAAAAAAAANAAAGCACTGGAATTTCACTTTGGGGACCCAGATTCAATTCCCAGCGGTGTCGGAAAATTTTCGACTTACTGCTTGTGATTTCGGGGCGCACTCAGCTTCGTAAGGACGATTGAGTAGCTAATACATGTGAGTAGTGACCAGTGGCGCCGCCATTACAACCCAAGTAATTCATACTAGGTACAGCATTATGTCCACGTTGCGTCAACTCCAAGCCGAATTGCTCAGCAAAGTGTATTTTTCCTGTGTCTCAATTCTCGTAAATCAAATAATAATCGGCAGGCTGTATGGTTAATAGCACTCAAAATTTGATGATTTACCCTTTAAGGTAGGTTCGTAGAATCTAAAGACCGAACAAACCTGATCGTACGTGCTAGTTTTACTATTTAGCTTTGAACTATCTTGGTTGATTATTTTCAATTAAAAACTTTATCAGCAAACAACAACTTATTTCGAGCTGCACCCTCACACATTCGGCTACCATCGGACACGATGATGCCACTATTGAAAGAAAAAGAAGTAAAATAATAAACCCATGTGTCAGATTGGCTAAATCTGACCTTCTTTGTCCTTGGTACGCTGAATACACCAGTTCCCGTAACATCAATAAAGTTAAGCAATATTCAGCGGGGTTTTACATGGTGGGTGACCGCGTAAGTGTGAGCCCTCGTGATGTTGGCTATTCCCAGCCTAGCCCAGGCTGAGTAAGGTCAATGTGGGTATCTGGTTTGTAAGTTGCCAGTGAATGGAGGGTAAAACCCCTTCTCGACTTACCTTAGAATTTAAAGATACGTTAGGCATAAAATAAGATATACATATGTAAATAAATAAATGAAAAAAATGGATAAAAAGCGGACACGCACACACAGGGTTCCGTTCATTCAGTGTTCTTCCTACCTGTTTGTGCTGATTGTCAAGACACTGTGTCACTATCCTGATCCATGTTCAAATCAGCAAGTGTTGGTCCCGGCGTTGTTGCTGAATGACTGCTCTGCTGATGTTGAATGATTCGTTTCATAATTTTTCCGCTCGTAATCAATCGCCCAAAACCTTCTTGATGTGCGAAAGCATATCCCGACCTTATCGATCGTCTCGGTCTTTTAATAGGAGTTGTCGAGCTATACTGATCCGAATCTTTTGTATCATCTTTGAATTGAGACATAATTCTTTGTCTCAATCTTAATCGATCTGATAAAGTAGGTGACACAATTATTAAATAGAATCGTCTCGAAATAACAGGAAGGACGTCAAGAATTACAATAACTAATAAACACAACCAGAAATTAATTTCCATCATAGCACGTTTCAAACTAACAATATACGTGTCTTTCAAGAGTAAGCTAAAAATATAGGTGAAACCAAAATAACTTCCTAGTGACACAACTATAGATACTGTATTAATATAAGTCCAATAACTTGTCTCAAAAAAAATCTGTACAGTTACAACAGCTACTAATATAAAAGCGAGAATAGTTGCTACAAATACATAATCACTTATGATCAGTCCATCTGACGAGATTCCATTTAGAAATGTACCATATATAACAAAGAACATAATGGCAGATGTAAAAAATCCATGTAGAGCGCAATACACGAATTCTTTTTCATTGAAAAGTAAATTACGAATTCCTGGTTCGTACAGTTTCGGATATCGAACACTGTTCTCATCATTTACATCCTGGTCACACACAGCAATTGTAAGGATAGGCAGACATGTGTAGAACAAATTGAACACACTAATGTACATTGGATCAAAAATTGTTTGAGCTGAAAAACCACAAAAAAGAGCGTACCAAAAATGACATAAAGTAAACGTAACATTTTTGTAGAAAAAATATCGAAGAAATTTACAGATTCTGTAATATGACCAACGACCATGTACAAGAAGGAGACGCTCGAGAAATCGAAATTGAGCGATCGAATAGTCGGATGCAAGCATGGCTTGGTTTCCTTCTAAACCGCTGATACCAATGCCGACATGCGCAGTTTTAATCATTGAAACATCATTGGCACCGTCACCTGGAACAGTTTATAATTATTTAAATATAATTCTTTAAATATAAAGGCAATGTCCTGAGTGACTGATCATTGATCAACGTAGAGCCGAAACTATTAATGCTACAGACTTGAAATCTGGCAGGGACCTTCGTTGCACCATGTAAGTGTGCAATAAGAAAGGATTTTGCAAAATTTTAATTTTGAGGGGTAGAAATCGCGAAAAGTAAAAAATCCCTATAAGAAATACACTGGAGAGATAGCATGATACATCATTTAAAATATGCGCGGGCGAAGCCGCGATCGGGGGATGCTAGTGCAAGTATAAAAATCTGGTGTGAACGTCACACGACTTCCCTTATACTGAATGTCCAAGTTAACGTTGGCAATACTTAAGGGGCTGAATATAGATTCCAACATCTGCCAAAACTGAACATACTGCCATGGTCAGAACGTTTGAGTAAATGCCTCGTGTTGGAGCTAATTGAGTTAATGGTAAAATGATTTTTTTAAAAAAAATTGTAAACTACTTACTCTTCCACAGTTGCTTTATTATTTTTGTTATGGACAAAAAAATATCACAAAATTAATGTGATTTCAACAGTATATCACATATCACAATTTCCGATAACTTCTACTGGAGAAATTTCTATTTTAATATAACAAAATTACGAAAATTATGCGACATAGCTACTATGCCATATATTCATTTTATATTTTTAATAAATTGCTTTATCAATGTTTTTTTAAATGTAAATGCTATGATCGCACGGAAAAGGGCAATTTTAATTAAAATAAAGTTAAACAATTGAATTAAAAAGAAGATATTAATATTTTACCGGGTTTTGCAGGCCGTCAGATATTTTGAACATACATTCCGTAGTATATAGTACAATACTAAAGGATAAATTTCAAAAGTTAATGTTAACCCGTGCAGGAGATAGGTAATTTCAAAGTTTGCACTTTTGGATACTGACTGACAGATTCACCCATAAACAAAAGTTTTAGGCACTTCCCCTATATCTAGAGGGCTGAAACATTGCTTGGAGTTAGCAATTGACATCCAAGTAAAGGGAAAAATCTGGAAATTTGACTTTTTAACCCTAAGTGTTCCAAAACGGTGTCGCTTTAGGGAAGACAATAAAACGTATTGTAATGTAGTTTTAACTGATAAAACACTTGAACCTTGCATAAAGTTTGATATTTACCCACATGAAATTAAGAGGGATGGTTCAGGCATGGGAGATATCCTGCCCATTTGTATAAACTGGGAATGAAAGAAAATGATCAGTGTGAATGTGGTATGTATGGGGATATAGAGCATATGGTATTTGGATGCAAGATGAGAAAGAATGTGAGTGTATTATATCGGGAGCTTTTGCCTTTAATTGTCTATTAATATTTAATATCAAATTTATTTAAATTATTATAAGATTAATAATGTCAAACTTTAATGTCTAAAATATACTGGTTGGCCAGAAGTGGGTGGTTCACTCACTCAGGCCATTTATATTTTAAAAAAAATCAAGAGGGAAATTATTTACATTCACTCTTTTACTAACAATGCTCCAAAACGTTTCAGCCTCAGGGAAGAAACTGCACGAAATCTAGTTTTAACTGCTAAGACGCTGAATGCATGAAGGTAAAGAAAATTAAATTAAACCCGCAAATATCAAAATTCCAACTCGTTAACTCTCAGTGCTATAACTTCAGGGAAGAAGATACACAATAATATTGCTGTTTTTATTTGCTTTTTAGTGTTTATTACTTTATTAATACTTTGGTGTTAGATCTTATTGCATTTGGGTCCGAATTACACTGAAATTTCCTGGTTTCCGATATGTTGTGTAATAGAAAAGAATAAATAAAAAACGGCTACCTACATAATCAGTTACATATAGTAATCTTCAACTAAAGTATTGATATCTCACAAAAAAATTATCATTGAAAGAAGGACAAGTTCCACCCACTCTTCCAAAAAATTCCGCCTACGAAAGTAGTGATATCTATTATTGAGGCCAAGTTTATTCTTGCTGCTGTTCATCCCACACTTAAATTTATTATTGCACTTTTTTCTGTCTCAATTCTCTTAAAGCAATACCGACTTTCGGTATTACTTTGAGAGAATTGAGACAGAAGAACGTGCAATAATAAATTTAAGTNCCACTCTTCCAAAAAATTCCGCCTACGAAAGTAGTGATATCTATTATTGAGGCCAAGTTTATTCTTGCTGCTGTTCATCCCACACTTAAATTTATTATTGCACTTTTTTCTGTCTCAATTATCTTAAAGCAATACCGACTTTCGTTCGGTATTACTTTGAGAGAATTGAGACAGAAGAACGTGCAATAATACATTTAAGTGCGGGATACACAAACAACAAGAATAAACTTGGCCCCAATAATTGATATCACTACTTTCATAGGCGGAATTTTTTGGAAGAGTGGGTAGCCTTTTTTCAATGATATTTTTTTTGTGAAATTATCAATTTAAAACAATAATTGTTCAATGTGATTTCCAAACATTTGTTGTGGTTCAATAACAATTTAGCACCTCGGCAAANAAAAAAAAAAAAAAAAAAAAAAAAAAAAAAAAAAAAAAAAAAACTGCACCGTACACCTTTGCTTTGTAAGGCAAGTTCCGAAAATATTACAGAATTTTTGAAAAGATTCTGGGGCCCGATTCAATTATTTTTTTGCCTCCAATGTTAAATGTACATGACAATTAAACAGAATAGCGACAGACGACAATTTATTTACATCTGCAGTCTCATACATCTGACAACCATCAAACGCGATGATGTCACGGGATGGGGTTGTGAAAATCAATAATTTACTAACAAATGCCATGCATGTTACCTATTGCCAAAGTTCTCGCTTTCTCATAATGTTGGATGATCTGCACCACCATAGCTTTTTGTAGCGGAGTTACTCGACAGCAAATGCAGCTTTTACATCGAGTGCATATGTCGACAAATATTTTCTCATATTGTGAGCTGAGAGCATGGACCAAAGCGTGACCTGAAAACATACTCAGAGGGATGAGAAAATTCTATGGTTTAAATAAAAATTACCCCATAAATATTTGGGATCTAAATTCTAGGCGATCCAAGAAAGTTGGCGATACTTTCAGGAGTTCCAAAAATGAAAGTCTTTCAAACACAGGACTGACCGAGACAATAGTAATACCATAGGATTTGTCTTTCCTTACACTTTTTCTTCTTTGCCCATGTGCTAAGTCGGCGGACTTTTGGTTTATTAATTTCTATAATGAACTTGTGGAATAGACCAGGGGAAAACTTTTTACGTACTTGTCACAATGTTTTCCTTTAAACACTCTGCTCAATTCAATTTCAATATTTTACATTTCAAAATACGTACAATCCAAAATCGAGTAAAATAATCTGGTGTAAACATCGCACGACTTACCTAATCGATAAAAAGAGAAGAATGTATTGGGTTGAAATTTTCGATCTTGAGATTTCAAGATTGAAAACCCGCATTACGAGGCCATACGAAGCTGTTTCGTTGTTATTAGTCACTATGCTCACGTGTTCTTAAGATAAGAATGAGATAAGAATGTAATTTCAGATCGTGTTCATTCTTACCTTGAATTACGAGGCCAAACGAAGCTGTTTCGATGTTATTCGTCATTATGCTCAGATTTGTTCATTCTTATCTTAAATTAAAAAAAAAAGAGTTCATTCTTATCTCAGATCGTGTTCATTCTTACCTTGAATTACGAGGCCAAACGAAGCTGTTTCGATGTTATTCGTCACTATGCTCAGATTTGTTCATTCTTATCTTAAATTACGAGGACATACGTTCGTTGTTATTCGTCACTACGCTCAGATCGTGTTCATTCTTACCTTGAATTACGATGACAAACGAACCTGTTTCTATATTATTATTCGTCACTATACTCCAGAGGGTCCCAAAACGGGGGGGGGGGCGTGAAGCCAAGCCAAGGGAAGCGCGAGACCAGTTGAATTGAAATATAGGTATATTATGTACACAATTTTTTTACAAAGATAATTTTATTGAACATGATGTTTAGAAAATTTGAATGAGAAAGCATTGAGCAACACATTAACATTTTGTTTGAGATAGCATTCAGCAACACATTAGCATTTTGTTTGAGATAGCATTCAGCAACACATTAGCGTTTTGAATGAGATAGCATTCAGCAACACCCATACCCATTCATACTTTATAATGTAAAGGGAAGGGGGGCGTGGAAGGCTTTCATTTCAAGAAAAGGGGGCGCGGTACCAAAAATTTGGGAACCCCTGCTATACTCAGAGCGTGTTCATTCTTACCTTATATTACGAGGTCATACGAAGCTGTTTCGTTGTTATTCGTCACTATGCTCAGATCGTGTTCATTCTTACCTTGAATTACGAGGTCAAACGAAGCTGTTTCGATATTATTCGTCACTATGCTCAGAAGGTGTTTATTCTTACCTTAAATTACGAGAGCATACGAAGCTGTTTCGATGTTATTCGTCACTATGCTGATATTTGATCATGCTTACCTTGAATTACGAGGGCATACGAAGTTGTTTCGTTATTATTTGGATGTTTACCAAAATCATTAATAATGGTGGTGTCATCATTGAAGGTGACGATGCTCAGATCGTGTTCATTGTATACATCAATGCTGTTGTTCTTCACTTTGCCGCTCTTGTAGTGGTCGCCTATGAAAAAAATAAAAATGTTACACAGGGTCTGCACTTCAAGAGCATTTTTGACATATATTTCCTGACCTTAGGACTGATTTTTCCTGATTCGTAACCTTGGTGATCCACTCTCTCTTTAAATATACTCAAGAAAAGTATAAATGAAAATGGTCAGAGATACGAAAAAATGAATAGCTCTTAGCTTGTAGGAAATTTAATTGTCGTTCAAAATAGTACTATAACAATCTCTACAACTTTTCATAATATTGTTTTCATAATACTCCACAACTTTCCCGCCTCGAAATTTTCATAATATTGTTGAGGGAGGTCTACTTTAAAATTTCCAGCAAAATTTAAAACTTTATCACTACCTATTTTTTATTTTAACCCATTCGTAAATCTACATTTTCTGGACTATCTCCATATCTCGAAAACGGTCTGAGATACGGTAAAAATATACTGAACTAATTTTGTGGGAAATCTAATTGTCGTTTATTAAGGTCAAATAAAATTAGCCTTCTCGAGATATTCGCACCAAAAAGTGAGATAAAAGTCAAAATGGCGGATGGTTCCACAATTTTCTATGGCGGATGAACTTTTATATCATATTGAAGAGGTAGGTATAAGCTAACATTCTCAGCAAAATTTAGAACTACATCATTCAATGTTTTTTAACCCATTTTTCATCTAAAATTCTGTTCTATTTAAATATTCAGATATAAATACCATTCGTCGACTTCAAATGTGTATCTTCCCCTTGAGGTTTAATTTTGAATAGACTCCTCATTTTTTCCATTTCGTTGTACACTTCGGTCGGAGTGGTTCCTTCAATGATCAACAATTCCATATCATCAGTCAGAAGTTCACACGAGTAACCAATATTAATAGCGGTTTCTTGTTTGTCGCCAGTTAGAACCCACATTTTAATTCCTGTTAGAAATAAAGAAGAATAAAAAGAGTTTGTACCAATAGGAAACAGACCACACAGACGATTGGTTATAAAGTATCAAAGATCGCTTATCGACGAAGTATCAAATATCGCTTACCATTCGTTCCTACGACATCATCTTGTTTGTTTTGATATACTTACATCTAAATCAAAACGTCAGTAAGTACTTTTTTTTTTGGCTTAACTAACGTCCCTTTAACATCAATCTATTGGTCATTCAAGACGGGGGTTTTACCCTCCATTCGATGGAAACTTGCAAACCAGCTATTCACATTGACCTCACCCAGCCTGGGTTGGGCCGGAAAAATAGCCAGCATCATGAGGGCGCGAACCCACATGGCATAACCTCACTGGACGTTGCTTAACTTCAGTGATTCAAAGAGAACTAGTGTATTTAATGTGCCATAGACATTGGCTAAATCTTCAGTACTAATATGGCCCAAAATAATCAGATAATTCTATGAAAATGATGAATGTCCATAACAAATTTTATAAAAATCGGACAAGGCGTTCGAGAGTTATCGCGGGCCAATATAAAAAGTGTATTAAAACTAGACCTCATTTATTTTTGTGAAATATGAAAATTAGAAAACAAAAAATATTTATAAAAACAAATATTATTTATAACCATACCGTTTTTACCAAACATTTTTTGGTTATAATATATATTTATAACCACATAAGTATTATTAATATCAAACTGAAATCATACTTGAAATAATTACTTGTGCCAAGTAGTTATTATTTTTTAAAAAACCTTGCGGCCCAGGTTTTTTTTACATAAAACTGAATTTAATGCTGATTCTTGTCTACGATTACATTTTTTTTTTGGGATCGTGTCCCTCATTTGGTTCCCAATGTTAGATGGATGGGGCTGCAGCTCCAAGTAAATACAAAACAGGTTTCGCCCAATAGATGAACAATCGTACGCGCGCTCGCACACACACACACACACAAAGGGCCGGATTAACAATAGTAGCTTGCACTTGTAGCTCGTGCCCCGGGCTTTGACAACTTACACTAGATATTTCGACATTTCTGGATTGACAATTGAAAAAACATATCATTTTTACGGGGCTCCTACACTTCGAAGTATGTAGTAAAATCTAATTTAGGAAAGTACAACTAGTATTGTAACATAAGCAAATTGTTTTTTTTTTTAGCATGTGCGGTAACCATGTTTTATCGATGTTGGTATACTCAAATTTTAATTTCACTTTTCTCTACCAGCTGTAGGTACTAGACCAAAAGGCCAAAATAAAATCAATCAATTTTTGTACTTGTTCCAAAAAGTAGACTAGTTAGACGGCGCCGGTGGATGGAGCCCCGCTCTGTGAAAGTGCTACGGGCCCCGCGGAAGTTTAATCCGGCCCTGCACACACACTTACCAGCTAACAATAAATTGGAAATTGTCTTCGGAACACCATCTTGTAGTTTGTCCTCAATCGCGGTCACTCCCACAAGCATCATATCCGATTCTAATTCATCATAGAGCTGGCAAAGCTTCTCTTCCCGGACGTCTGTTGGTTCGTTTTCAAGTATAATTTGACCATGTTTTAATTTCCACCGATTATAGAAATTCTCATCTACATCTCGTACAGCTAAAACTAAAGTTCGTAGTCCATCCGAAGCAAAGTTGTTCAGATCAAACATGGTTTTCTCTTTCAATTGATCTTGATTTGATTTTAGACGTTGATAGATGACACTATCTGCGCCTGAAAAAAAAAACTCTGTCAATTTAGCACATGTGTTTAATATCTTACTAATGTCCATTCTGGATTTTCCAAAAAGATGACAAAAAGCCAAATAGTCAATAAAGTTTGGGATTCAAAGGAGAATGAAGACAATAAAAGAATAATTCAGACACATTAAAATATATCAAATCAAAATTTATCCGGACCCAAAGTCCTTAAAGTGGATTATGCAATGAACAGGACAAAAAGATGTTGGAATAATATCACTCGTAGTCCTTATTTATACTGCCTGTATGGTTGGTAACGCCAAGTAAACAGATCCGTGATTGAGAGTGTCAATATAAAATAAAAGGGTATGTCCCTTGTTCTGAGAGAGCATTCTAGTTTTTCTTCTTCTTCTTCTCCTTCTTCTTTCTTCTATTATTTTAAAGTGGTGCGTGTCAACTGGATTTGTTATATACACCACTTTTTTTTTTTTTAATGATATATCAATAAAACTCATGATATCAATATTATTTGTCATCTGGTTTCTCAGTCCACGTTCCCTGCTGTGAAAGAATTGAAGAAATTAATTTATTCTAATTATTTTATTTCGACTACATTTCACTGTTTTTCCTAACAATGGACATGCGTCATCATAGTCTAACTAGTGGACGCAGCACTTGGAATTCCCAAATAATAATAATAATAATAATAATTGTTTATTTTTATAAGGTACAATATACAAATTTGCTACTTCTCTAACACATTATACCTTAAAACTAATATAAGAACTATAGTAACATTTTATAAGACAAAGGAAAGACCGCGACAATTAATCTTACAATAATAATTTATTATCTTGTTTCAACACAAATGACAAGCGTTATCTTACCTTTACTGCAGAGTCGTGTTTTATTATCGTGTTTCAGCATAACTGACGAGCGTCATCTTACCCTGACAGTGGAGTCGTATTTTATCATCAACACAACTGTCAAGAGTCATCTTATCTTTACAAATGAGTCATAATTTACTATCCTGTTTTAACAAAAATGACAAGCGTTATCTTACCTTTACAGTAGAGTCGTGTTTTATTATCGTGTTTCAGCACAACTGACAAGCGTCATCTTACCCTGACAGTGGAGTCGTATTATATCATCGTGTATCAACACAACTGTCAAGCGTCATCTTACCTTTACAGTAAAGACGTATTTTATTATCGTGTTTCAACACAACTGATAAGCGTCATCTTACCCTGACAGTGGAGTCGTATTTTATCATCGTGTATCAACACAACTGTCAAAAGCGTCATCTTACCTTTACAGTAAAGACGTATTTTATTATCGTATTTCAACACAAATGACTAGCGTCATCTTACCTTTACAGTAGAGTCGTGTTTTATTATCGTGTTTCAGCACAACTGACGAGCGTCATCTTACCCTGACAGTGGAGTCGTATTTTATCATCAACACAACTGTCAAGCGTCATCTTATCTTTACAGTGGAGTCATAATTTACTATCCTGTTTCAACACAAATGACAAGCGTTATCTTACCTTTACAGTAGAGTCGTATTTTATTATCGTGTTTCAGCACAACTGACAAGCGTCATCTTACCCTTACAGTAGAGTCTTATTTTAATATCGTGTGTTCAACACAACTGATAAGCGTCATCTTACCTTTACAGTAAAGACTTATTTTATTATCGTGTTTCAACACAACTGACATGCGTTTTCTTATATTGTTAAAATCTAAAATACAAAGCAATTGATGAACCTCCTCCTGTCCATGGACCTGAAGAAAACAAAAACAAAAAGTTCAAACTAAATTTTACCTCATGGTGAGGTTGACCAACATTTTTACTCTCCTTATAAAGATCAAAGTATTTCAATTGGTCTGAAATTTTTGATGTAGAGTTTTTAATGTCAAAAGATGTTTTGTGTTCCCCAGATCCCAAATCTCAAGTTTCAGTCATTGGTCCATGTGTGTGTGCGACTACTAGAGACTTGAAATTTGGCAGAAATGTCAGTATTATATGTCCCATTTGGGATTTTGGTTGAGTTATGATAGCGGCTCGATTTCATAGAAAAATGTTAAAAAAGACACCCACCCAAAGCCACATCTATTAAAAATATAAAATCTATTGTATCTTGATTCGTAGCCTCCCAGGCCTAGTGGGTATCACATTGACTTTGCAAGCGGTAGTCACGGGTTTCCCGGCGGACCCGGATTTTTTTCTCCAAACTGTGCTTGTTTGTTCAAGGTGCACACAGCCTCGTGAGAAAAATTGTGTAGCTACTTATTGTGTGAGTAGCTACTAGTGGCACTATTACAAGAGCAAACATTTAGTGACCCCTGTAGGTAATAATGTGATAACCACAATAGTAAGATGCTCACAATCTAACATTATGCGTATAATAACGTATTGAATTAGCCAGCGTCTATGGCACGTTGAATACACCAGTTCCCAACAGATCACTGAAGTTTAGCAACGTCGAACGAGGTTGTACCATGTGGGTGTCCACGTGGGTTCGCGCCCTCGTAATTTTGGCTATTTTTCCGGCCCAACCCAGGCTGGGTGAGGTCGAGTTTCATAAAAAAAACATATTTAAATTTTTTTTATCTTGGTTTGTAGCTCTATATATCGCACAAAGTTTCGGGACTCAGTTTGTTTGATTATAATTTTTGCCATTTACAAGAGAAAAACTCCTGGTTTTCTTACCTCAACCGTAATTGAATTAGGGCTTCTTTCTTTGAACACAAATCCAAAATTTCTTGCCGCCGATACCAAAGCAGATTCGTCCGGTGACTGGGCCTGATAGACTAACTTTTCTAAACAAAATTAAATAAGTAAAACAATTTTTGAAGGGTTCCAAGGCTCCAGGGTTAAAATGTTACGCCAGTGGTTGTACGTTGTACTAGCTTTGGAGAGCATTAGATTATTAATAAGGCCGAGATTAGTGGTGCTCACTGCAGCTTTGTAGCAATTGTAGCATTTTGGCAATATCTATCATCATCCAATTACTTTGAATTATCAAATTTATCGATAATGCTTTGAATAATCAAATTTATCTATAATGCTAACACCGGTCGCTATGTGCATTCATCTCCATTTTTTTTTCTTTTTTTTAAAAAAATAGCCTTTATTTATTGAGTATATATCTTTCAATACAAAAAGAAAATCAGTTACAAAATAAAAAATTTCTCTCAGAACTGTTTGTTATCTTATTTGTATTTAAAAGACTTCTTGTAAAAAATACATATGGTATAACAACCCTATGGAAGCTATTATATGCTAAATAATAGCTTCTGTATCCATACTTACACATTGTCCTCACGAGGCTGAGTGGGCCCCGTAACATCCAAATTATTGCTCCTGCCAGGATTCAAACCCGGGTCTCCAGAATGCACGACTAGTGCAGTGAGCACTGAGCCCAGCAAGAACAAATATTTTTTAGACTTTAGATGGCTGCCTTTTGGTTCACACACTTTATTTCGAAATTCTAATTTAACAGTAATGTCCAAGACTTCAATTTGAGCTTACTTCATCACAATCGTATGAGTTCGAATTTTCAATATTTTTTTTTTCACAAAAAGTGTTCGAAAAAGAAGCACTTTTCATATGTCGAATCACATTTGAAAACGGAAAAAATAGCCAAATTTCAGGATTTTCCCTATTTTGCTTTTTGTAATAAGTTAAACTTATTTCGTAAAAAAAGTTCCATTTGATTTCAGCTACCCACCATATTCAGGGTTCCCATTTATAACAAAACACCCTGTATATGTTCAGATAGTTCAGGTTTCCTTTGATAAACACCACTCTGTATATGTTCAAGTTTCCTTTGATAAACATGGTTGACAAATTTTAAGTTGAGTTTATCAACTCGCTTCAGTAGCATTTGTTGCAAGAACAAAAAATGAATACCTCTACATCATACCTGACTTCATTTCCGCCATCACTGTATGACACAATGCTAAAGTTTTGAAGAAAATCCATATCTTTGGATTATTAATTTCTGCCGAAACATCACGAACTTTGTCGAGTAACTTCTTATCAAACCAAACGAAGTTAGACTCCAAATATTGATTCCAAGAGAAATCAGAAGGGAGAGCAATCTAAAAAAAATAAATCAAATATGAGCAGCGCTCTGTCAAATCTGACGCTAAAATAACAAAACACATTCATTTTACAGAACATCATCTATTAATGTTTTTTGGCACTTCACATACTAAGGCCACGACTAAAACGAGAGTGTGGAGTGTATATCGTCTAGTATTATCTACCAGCCACGATTTTTCCTGACTTCTTCTTTAACTTCAACCTTTCCCAATTCTATTTGGGGTTGACACTGTTTCCTTGATTATACCATGCCACAACCTTTTGTTGGGTGCCTACTCTATCTAGCTGTAACCCTTTCCTGGCACGGTAACTCTGGCTTGCTTCTCACAGTATCAATTAATACAACGTAGAAACTAGCTTTTTGCTGATGATCTCTCATCTTTGTTTTGAAGCAGAGTTTTTTAAAGGTAGGATGCCCTTCCTAACACCAAACCTTCTATATTGATTTGGGCTTAGAACCGTCACCTGACTAAAATTCATAAATCATGTTCGAAGTTTGCTAGTTTTTATTTGAATCAAACGACCTTCCTGACTTTACAGACAATTGGTTCTAAGAAGTTCACTCGAGTTTTTTTCAGAAATATCTTCCAACGTAAACATCGAAATAGGATCAATCAAGCAATTGCCTGAAATACAGACTACAATAAAAGTATTTATTTGAATTCAGACCCTACTAACCTAGAACATCATATAATATTCTGGAGTGACCCTGCTGGGACGAGTACCCTATCTCCTTACTTTCGCCAATCACGAATCTTCTGGAATCGCTCATACTTCCACACATCAACAGCAACATAGAACTTAAGGAACATCAACATGGCTTTAGAAAAATCAAAAGCACAACAACCGCACTCCATCATATATACAGCAAAATAAGTGTAGGCTTCAATCAAAACAGATCATTCTCTCGTACCTTAATGGTAGCGCTTGATCTCAGCAGAGCCTTTGACACGGTCTCAACAGAAATTCTGCACCGAGATATAAATTATATTAACATCAGTCATAAAATCAGACGCTGGATTGCTGGATACTTGGGTGGAAGACAAACTTATGTGGAGTTTCAGAATGCTAAGTCGCGCTACAGGCGTATGAAGCAGGGCGTCCCACAAGGTGGAGTCCTCTCACCCAACCTCTTCAATCTGTACCTATCAAAAATGCCCGGGCCAATAGACCTTAAGCTCATCACATACGCAGATGACTGCACAATTCTGGCGATATGGATGAAATATGCATTAACATAAAAAACTATCTAGTCACACTTGGAGAATGGTTTATTGAACGTAACTTCATATTGTCCTCCGAAAAATAATATTCATGCTAACGGACAACTCCTTCCAACTGATAAAACTTGAAAATTTTAGGCCTCAATTTAGACCCGCTTCTGACCTTTAATAAACATTCAACTTGTATTGTGGACAAAGTCAAGAACAGAAACAACGCAATTAAACTATCGAGTGGCAAAAGCTGGGGTAAAGACAAGGAGACGATTATCGTGGCCTACAAAGCGATCGTTACACCAATACTAAATTACGCCGCTCCTATATAGACTTCAAAGTTAGCTAAAACAAACTGGACCAAGCTTCCAACTACGCAGAACACATCCTTGAGGATCGCAACAGGATGTCATATGATAACTAACATCGACCATCTACACAATGAATACACCATCCTGTCAGGTCAGAAATGAAATCATTTCACAACAATATTTTTTCCAATGCAGGAGATCCGAACATCCATGCAACCAGATCATTAGGAAACCACCTCCACCCAGAACGATTCGAAAGTAACTAGTTGGGTCTCCAGAGCTAATGTCTGGCGTGCAGTCCTCTGCAGACCTGAGTTCAGAACAACATAAGTCAGGAGTCACACTCATCCACAATAACGCCGTCGACCTAGCAATGAGGAGTTTTGAGCCCAACAGGATACTCAACTCACATACGCCAGAGTTTAGCCCTGAGGAAATCAAGTTTCCTAGGTCAATGAGATGTACACTGGCACAGCTCAGATCAGGATGGTGCGGGATACTCAATTCTTACCTCAGATTGGATCCCGGCATACAAGACACATGCCCAAAATGCGGTATTGGACCCCACACTGTGCAGCATCTCTTTCCCTGCCCTACCTCCCCAACAACCATATCCATCGACCTATGGATGAGGCCCAGATATGCTGCAATTCACTTGGGGCTTCTAGTTGAAGAGACTGATGATGGTGGCTGACGATGAAGGATCGCTACAACAACAAGTATCCTATTCGGTCTGAACTGAATAGCGTATAAGCCGTCGTAATCGTTAAAAACAAAAACCTTTCCTGACCATAAGTTGAAATTTCTGACCTCTATGAATAATCAAGTCTATAGGAACCTTGTATTTGAAAGCCATCATCAGGGATGAGACCACACCAAACTTACATCAGTTTTTTCGTACACTTCTCCTGTTTCTGGATTAAAAGTTTCACCATACACTAATCCATCAATTGAACATTTATTAAAGGTCATAATATTTTGAGTAAGGGTACCCGTTTTATCAGAGAATATATATTCAATTTGTCCCAACTCTTCGTTCAAAGTTGTTGTGCGAGCATGTGCGTGCATTTGTCGTTTCTCACAATACATTTTCGGATCGTTATTAATGAGCAAACTTTGAGCAAATCGAATAACTTCGACACTGAAAAAAAAATGAGATCTCGCAATTACAAACCTATTGCTCAGTAGTGGAAGGTGGAGAGATTATTGGGCGGTTAATGAGATCTCACAGTTACAAACATATTGCTCAGTAGTGGAAGGTGGAGAGAATATTGGGCGGTTAATGAGATCTAGCAATTACAAACATATCGCTCAGTAGTGGAAGG
>CM022881.1:20776659-20789187 GCA_012654025.1 Pachypsylla venusta | reverse complement strand
TAGAACTAGTACCGCGCGGATCAACTGAACAAATCGATACAAGGTTGTAGGACTAGTACCGCCCGATTCAACTGAACAAATCGATACAAGGTTGTAGAACTAGTATCGCGCAGATCAACTGAACAAATCGATACAAGGTTGTAGAACTAGTACCGCGCGGATCAACTGAACAAATCGATACAAGGTTTTAGAATTAGTACCTCGCGGTAATGTAGACAATATGCAGTTCACATGACCGCGCGGTATCATATGAACAAATCGATGCAAGTTTGTAGAACTAGTACCGCGCGGCACCGCGCGGTAATGTAGACAATATGCACTATTTAGATAGATCTTGTGCCGCGCGGATCGTCGTACCGCGCGTTCATCTGAACATAAACTTAGGCTTTGTATCTTTAAGATTAGGTAATGAAAAGCATAAGCGGGGCCACTAATGTACAAAGACAAAAGTTCTTCAGGGACCCTTTAGGCTGGTTGTATCGGTTAACAAATGATCTTGCGGTGACCAAAATGATATTACCAAGTCCCCTAACTCAATGCGTTCAATTATCCCTAAAGAGTCGTTTAGATGTACATACTTAATGCCCGGGATTAATGCTGATATAAATTCTTTTAAGAAAAAATAGCTACAGCCCAAACGTACAGTTTTGATATTTCTCGTCTGAAAAACATCTGCAGAGAGAATTGGTGGGAAATGACAGCAGACATGCGCAGATGTTTACACGTTCATTTCTTGCACGCGCATGGAGAGACATGAAAAAAAAATCTTTGACAAGTTGAAGATTTTTTAAAACTGACGAGTGAACTGTAGTCTGTACATGCGGTCAGTTCTGTGACGGCAGGTGTAGACGCTCATTTCTTCATCATTTTCGGCATTAATGCCAAACATGAACGGCCCTCAAAAAAAGAGATTTAGGTACACCAGGTCCAGAGATACTTAGATTCGGAGATATGATATGATTCAATGTCAGATCTAAGTAACAGCATTTGGAGTAAACCAGTTAAAAACCAGTCGAGATAATCAGGGGATGATGTCGTATGAGGGACAGTGATACTTAGACAGAAAAAAATCTAGAAAGGTACAACCAATCGTCTGATTTTCACATTTTTTTCCGTTTCTCCGTTAGGATCAATCTGCGCATGTTTAGAGAGAAAAACTCTTTATGACCTGAAAAATTTGGCGTTTTAACAACTTTTAACTTTTTTCGCGTAAACATAAGTACAAGTAAAATAGTAGTCTTCTATTATAATTATTCTGTTACAAACAAAACAAAACTCATGAACTAAAATGTAAGAGATAATTTTCTTAAAAGAACCTTTTGGGTCTCAAAACTTACTATGTCATCATAAGCGTCCTTAATTGCAGTCAAAGAAAGTACTCCCACCAGAGGAATAATGGTAGTGATTGGCGTCAGAGAAGAAATGACAGATATCATTTGTAAAAGCATAAGACATAGAAAATAGAAGTTGGCAAGTCTTTGAAATTGTTCAAATAAATTGAGAGGTAAAAATGTGAGCAAAGTGTACTTAGAAGTTTTAATATAATTATTCTGTAACAAACAAAACAAAATGGCAGTTGGCATTTCAGTAATATCATTGTAAATTTAGAGATTTTACATACACTTACTTTTGTTTTTTAAATACGAACCCCATCTTGTGATACATTTTCGGAAGAAAATAGAATTAGAAGTATTTTGCAAAAGAATTTACACGTCTAACGTGTTTGGTTTCAAAATGGCGGCTATTTGAAATTTCCAAGATATGACTTCAAAGAGTGTCTAAAACTAGGCGAATTTTTTGCAATGGGATATTGAATGATTGCATAGAATACCAATGTTGAGGAACCTGCTTTTTAGACACAATTTGCCTAGTTTTGGACACTTCGTCAACTTTTAGAAATAGTTCGCATAGTTTTAGACACTCTTGGAAAAATTTACACGTCTAGGGTCTTTGGTTTCCAAATTGCGGCCATTTGAAATTTCCAAGATTTGACTTCCAAGAGTGTCTAAAACTAGGCAAATTTTTTCTAAAAGTAGGCGAAGTGTCTTAAACTAGGCGAATTATGCCTAAAAAGCCACTACACCACCATCATACTTGGAAGTCATCTTGGAAATTTCGAATGGCCGCCATTTTGAAACCAACCACGCTAGATGTGTAAATTTTTTTGCAAAGTACTTCTAATTCTATTGCCTTTCTGAAAATGTATCACAAGATGGAGGTTCGTATTTAAAAAACAAAAGTTGGACCCCTGGGGGCCACATGGGATCCGCCCCTGAAAAATTGGTCAAACCATCAGGTGGTTTAATTTGGGGTATAATACCATGCAAAATTTCAAAACTCCACATAAAGCCGTTCAAAAGATATTCTGGCGGTCTCGGACTTTTGGGACACCTTATATATAAATTATGATGAGCTTACTTCTGGTGCATCTGATGTAATGAACAAAGCAAATCATGTGTTTGTATTAAGGATATGGTGATTATTATTTATTATTACTTCAGTTCATCAAATTAAAGGGGCTTCGCGCTGTAAAAATGCCATATAATATAAATATTATCATGTTCTCCTTATCAGCACCATTGGTGGCCTGGTCATACCAACCCAGTGTCCAATGTAAATATACACCATACTAAAAGAGACCCATATTGAGTTCTTTTGTTTGATGATGGGGTAGTGACAAAATATGAAATAAAAATTTACAATCTACCTTTAACAGAAAAAAAGAGGTACAGGAAAGAAGAAAGGGAAAATACAGAAATTCATAGATGAAGTAATACGCTAGTTGTCCAATGCCAAGAAAAACAACGAGCTTGCTATATACAACAATAGAATGGGGTAAATGGGGGGGGNAGAAGAACTTTAAAATAAAGGAACGTTTTGAAATTCTCTCTTAGAGTTTCTGTAAAATACCATGAAAATTTAAGAAGAACTTTAAAATAAAGGAACGTTTTGAAATTCTCTCTTAGAGTTTCTGTAAAATACCATGAAAATTTAAGAAGAACTTTAAAATAAAGGAACGTTTTGAAATTCTCTCTTAGAGTTTCTGTAAAATACCATGAAAATTTAAGAAGAACTTTAAAATAAAGGAACGTTTTGAAATTCTCTCTTAGAGTTTCTGTAAAATACCATGAAAATTTAAGAAGAACTTTAAAATAAAGGAACGTTTTGAAATTCTCTCTTAGAGTTTCTGTAAAATACCATGAAAATTTAAGAAGAACTTTAAAATAAAGGAACGTTTTGAAATTCTCTCTTAGAGTTTCTGTAAAATACCATGAAAATTTAAGAAGAACTTTAAAATAAAGGAACGTTTTGAAATTCTCTCTTAGAGTTTCTGTAAAATACCATGAAAATTTAAGAAGAACTTTAAAATAAAGGAACGTTTTGAAATTCTCTCTTAGAGTTTCTGTAAAATACCATGAAAATTTAAGAAGAACTTTAAAATAAAGGAACGTTTTGAAATTCTCTCTTAGAGTTTCTGTAAAATACCATGAAAATTTAAGAAGAACTTTAAAATAAAGGAACGTTTTGAAATTCTCTCTTAGAGTTTCTGTAAAATACCATGAAAATTTAAGAAGAACTTTAAAATAAAGGAACGTTTTGAAATTCTCTCTTAGAGTTTCTGTAAAATACCATGAAAATTTAAGAAGAACTTTAAAATAAAGGAACGTTTTGAAATTCTCTCTTAGAGTTTCTGTAAAATACCATGAAAATTTAAGAAGAACTTTAAAATAAAGGAACGTTTTGAAATTCTCTCTTAGAGTTTCTGTAAAATACCATGAAAATTTAAGAAGAACTTTAAAATAAAGGAACGTTTTGAAATTCTCTCTTAGAGTTTCTGTAAAATACCATGAAAATTTAAGAAGAACTTTAAAATAAAGGAACGTTTTGAAATTCTCTCTTAGAGTTTCTGTAAAATACCATGAAAATTTAAGAAGAACTTTAAAATAAAGGAACGTTTTGAAATTCTCTCTTAGAGTTTCTGTAAAATACCATGAAAATTTAAGAAGAACTTTAAAATAAAGGAACGTTTTGAAATTCTCTCTTAGAGTTTCTGTAAAATACCATGAAAATTTAAGAAGAACTTTAAAATAAAGGAACGTTTTGAAATTCTCTCTTAGAGTTTCTGTAAAATACCATGAAAATTTAAGAAGAACTTTAAAATAAAGGAACGTTTTGAAATTCTCTCTTAGAGTTTCTGTAAAATACCATGAAAATTTAAGAAGAACTTTAAAATAAAGGAACGTTTTGAAATTCTCTCTTAGAGTTTCTGTAAAATACCATGAAAATTTAAGAAGAACTTTAAAATAAAGGAACGTTTTGAAATTCTCTCTTAGAGTTTCTGTAAAATACCATGAAAATTTAAGAAGAACTTTAAAATAAAGGAACGTTTTGAAATTCTCTCTTAGAGTTTCTGTAAAATACCATGAAAATTTAAGAAGAACTTTAAAATAAAGGAACGTTTTGAAATTCTCTCTTAGAGTTTCTGTAAAATACCATGAAAATTTAAGAAGAACTTTAAAATAAAGGAACGTTTTGAAATTCTCTCTTAGAGTTTCTGTAAAATACCATGAAAATTTAAGAAGAACTTTAAAATAAAGGAACGTTTTGAAATTCTCTCTTAGAGTTTCTGTAAAATACCATGAAAATTTAAGAAGAACTTTAAAATAAAGGAACGTTTTGAAATTCTCTCTTAGAGTTTCTGTAAAATACCATGAAAATTTAAGAAGAACTTTAAAATAAAGGAACGTTTTGAAATTCTCTCTTAGAGTTTCTGTAAAATACCATGAAAATTTAAAAAGAACTTTAAAATAAAGGAACGTTTTGAAATTCTCTCTAGACTTACAGTTAAATACCATGAAAATTTAGGGCCAACTTTAAAATAAAGGAACGTTTTGGAATTCTCTCTAGACTTACAGTTAAATACCATGAAAATTTAGGGCCAACTTTAAAATGAAGGAGCGTTTTGAAAATCTCACTAGAGTTGTAGTTAAATACCATGAAAATTTGAGGCCAACTTTAAAATAAAGGACCTTTTGAAAATCTCTCTAGACTTACAGTTAAATACCCTGAAAATTTGAGGCCAAACTTTGTTACCTCATATAACAGCAGTCAGATTTTCTCATCTTTTTCCCCTTTTCCTACTCTTTGCTTGTCTCTGTTGGCCCACAAAGACGTCCGACGTAGAAGAGGCGGAGTCTGTTAGTTTCGATAGGAATGAAAAACACAATCTAGGGTTATGAGGGATGAGGGGATAAGTATTTCAACAAAAAGAATTTCCCTGGGCAACATATAATTTTCTCTTTTCACCACGCACCAACAATGAATATTTTCCCACGCAAACATGTATGGGTAAAATTTCACCTGTGGATTTAGGTCATATCATGAACTTTGTTAGACGAGATAGTTAACCCTTGGTTGGTCAGTCAATAAAGTTAGTTTTGAATCATTAAAATAATTAGACAATATCGTTTCGGAATAATACAATGCCTACTTTTTAATGCATATTTTCAATGTATGAAACAAAATAAGAACTTTCTATAATGATCGATTAAAGAAAAAAATTGGAACCCATTTGAATGCATGGCCATAAACAGGGTAGGAGATTTTGAATGACTTCTTTAGGTATTAAAAAAATCATCAACAGTACCTTAGCCCCCTTCAAAACAAGTGAGTTTTTGTATGGCTCAAAGATTGAAATAAAAATGGGAAACAAAATAATTAAAGTGAAGATACAACATACAGAAATCGAGAAAGTAAGTTTTTTAATACTTACGGCATAGTTAAATTGAGCATTGAATTCCCGGTCATTGGCCTTGATTTTCCGGTAGGCACCTGAAAGAAATGTCAGAATTATTTTTAAAAAAATGCTTGAAGAATCGTTAGATATTAAAAAAAATGGATTTTTTTCCCAGCACAGAATTGTTTAGTTGGTTTTCTTCTCCTTGTCAACCATCAATCAGGACTTGATGCACTTGGGGAACCAAATCCAGCCCATTTCAATACTTTCCAAATTACAGAATGAGGAAAATAAAAGTCAAAATCAACAACGTCGATTCAGAGTTTGATTAAACTACAGAATGAGGCTAGGTTCACATGACCACGCGGTATCATATGAACAAATCGATACATGTTTGTAGAACTAGTACCGCGCGGTCATGTAAACAATATGCACTATTTAGATAGATGCCGCACGGTACCGCGCGGTCATGTGAACATAGTCTTAGGAAAGTAAAAACTGCACTTAACAATTGTAAAAAAAAAGAAACACTTTCCTTGTTACAGAATAGAGAAAATCAAAATCAACAACGTCGATTCAGAGTTTGATTAAACTTTTTAAGTGCACTTAACAATTGTAAAAAAAAAAACAATTTCCTTTTTACACAATATTGAACTGATCTTTGTTTTGTTTGAAAACCATAGTTGTACCAACATGAAAAAAGTAGTAAAAGATACTATTTGAATGTCCAGTGCAAGTTTGTTTATTTTATCAATATTAGCGTTAAGATGAACGCCCCCCCCCCCAGAGAGGTTAGGAAACGTTTTGATCGGCCATGCCTCGATTAAACTTGTTCTTCTCATAAAGTCGCTCCCTAAAAACTCTTGCGCCATTCGGAAAAAAACTAAAATAAATTAAATCGTAGTGATTTTTTTTTTTCATGTTACCTAACCTGAAACTAAAATTTTAAATAAAAAAAAAAATCTCTGCATATTTAAAAAAAATCCGAATAAACATTTGATTTCTCCAAAGATTCGCCGATTTTCAAGCAATAAAATTGTAAATTAAACGTTTAAAAGTGAGTTTTCTCGTATTTCCCACCATTTAATCGTGAAAATTGAACCTTCTACATTCAATTGATCCATATTTTAAGTTAGGTTAGTTGCTCAGAAAAAAATTAATAGTATCTGTCTGCTCCCCTTAATTTAACAACCCACTTCCCACAATACAATTTCGACCAGATTCTTACCTTTAATACTACATTTCGCACACGATTTTCTTCTTGATTCTAAAACTTCAATGTGACTTGTACGCTCAAATTTATTTCGGTGAAAAAATTTATATTTGGCTTTACCGAAAGTTACAAATTTTTGTTTAAATTCTGAGCTCATTTGACGAGTAATCAAATGTTCAGCTGTTCAAAAAGTCACCGACATGAAGAAGGGAAATAACATACATTATACACAAAAGTAATCGTCGCAGGTACAAAATTTCAAAAAGTTCTTTTTTCCGATTTTATTCTACTTATGGTTTGACTATCTAAATACTATACAGTATTATAGGTCTTCTATTAAGAAAACTAGAAGTAGAATACGCCATACACACACCAGACCAGCAAAATCAATAAAATATTACTCCCCGTTAGGAGGAAGCATTTACATGCTTTGATAACTTTTAATTTGTTTAATTATGTATATTTTAAGTGAACTAGTCCCCCCCCCCCTCCCGAAGGTATCAAAAAGTCACCGACAAGAAGCTTGAAGAGGAGAAATAGCATATATTCTACACAAGANGGAAGGTTTACAAAGGGAGAAAAAGATATACAATTGAGGCGGGCACTGTTTTGATTTCAGTGCTTTTTGTGACTAATGACTTGGCGGGAACTTTTTACCGCGAAGTGGTTTTTTGGGGGGTCTAAATACTATACAGTATACGCAGAGATGGGATTTTCGACTCACTTAGGTGAGTCCGACTTGATTGACTCACAAATATGAGTCGACTCTCGATCTCTACTCACATCGATTGACAATTTTTAAAAACATCTTATTCGATCAGAAAGACATAATAAAACCAATTGACAAGGGGGGCATCTACCAAATAAACGTCCCCAACATCGGCGAATACAGTAAAAAGACATTACAATATTTTCCTTCAGTAAACAACAAACACCCAGGAAAATATTTCTCCGTTTATTATCTTTATCAGCCAATAAAAAAAAAAAAAAAAAAAAAAAAAAAAAAAACTACGAGTAGTTTTTTTCGTCTCTTTGAAGAGTCGATCATTTCAAAAAGATTTGACTCGTGAATGAGTCGAGTCGTGAGTCGACTCGTGGATGACTAGCCATCCCTAGTATACAGCTGCATGTGTAACTCACCTCACCTATCAAAATGTTTTTTCTAAAGAAAAAATGGTAAAGCCGGAAACCGTTTTTGCATTACTTCAAGTCACTTCTTTTTACAGCCGTACAACCATTCCGGAAACGATAAAATTTAATCAGAAAATTTTGTCTCAGAACGGGATTCGAACGCAAAAACCTCCACACCAAGAGTCACCTGGTCTTAACAACTCGGCCACCGGGATCGGCAAAACGTTTGGGCTAAACGGCGCTAGCTAACGAAAAATGTCTTAGAATACACCCTTCCAAACATGAAGTCAAAACTATCATCACACTTACGAAATTCGTAAGTGTGATGATAGTTGTGATGACCAAACCGTGTTTACGTTACGACTCTATTTTCATTCTGAAATATCTCGGGATCCATTGAACCCAGAAGTCTTAAAATTAAAGGGATAAGAGAAACATTATGATACATTACAGAAACATCATTAAAATTAGTTGTTGCTAACGTTGATTTAGCAACGCCTCAAATATCTCATCTACTCGTTTTAGAAAACTGTTTAATGTTTACTCTGTCAATGTAACGCATGGATTTATTAATTTACTCTGCCAACGTAACACATAGATTTATTAATTTCAATGACACATGGGTTTATTAATTTACTCTGTCAATTTAACACATGGATTTATTAATTTCAATGAAACATGGATTTATTAATTTCAATGAAACATGGGTTTATTAATTTACTCTGTCAATTTAACACATAGATTTATTAATTTCAATGACACATGGGTTTATTAATTTACTCTGTCAATTTAACACATGGATTTATTAATTTAGTCTGTTTTTTGTCGGAAAAAAATATCTTCTACAGAAACAAAATGGCGACCACTTAAAGTTAAAACCTTGAATAGCCAGGGCGAGAACCCACATGGTCACCCAACGAGTAAATCTTTGCTTAACTTCAGTGATCTTACGGGAACTGGTGTATTCAACGTGCCACAGATGCTAGCTAGTGGATTTAAATTGACGCGAAAAGTATTCTAGAACTACTGAAATCAGTAGAACTTTTATTTTACAACAGGAAAAATTTGTTTGTAATAAAATAAGTATTTCACTTTTTGAACACGTCAAAAATTTGATACCACTTGTGAACTAAAATGTATTTACAACAAACTAAACGAAAACTATTTTATAAGTACCTATCTGGGAACAGTATGGCAGGGAGTACTTAATGTTCAAAGTACATTTAAACCCACCTCCCCTAGAGTCCATTCAAGTAACAGTATAATAATGAGCTTTTATGAACGGGCATTTTCACTCGTTTTCATTAGGGGGAAAATGTGGAAAAAATCAACATTTTTAAAATGAATGACAATAATGTGCATTGTTATGTTTAATGCACGTTGCTTACTCCAAAATGTTTCTTGTCTGAAGTGTCCAACACTCTAGTTGGAATTATAAGAGTTGAGACATAAGAGAAATACGGAAATACGTTTTGTACAGACGAGAGACTACTCTTTGTTTACAAATATGAATTATAAGAGTTGAGACATAAGAGAAATACGGAAATACGTTCTGTAGAGACGAGAGACTACTCTTTGTTTACAAATATGAATTATAAGAGAAATACGGAAATACGTTTTGTACAGACGAGAGAATACTCTTTGTTTACAAATATGTGCAGAACGAGAGGCAATATTGTCGTTGTTACTTTTCAATACATGATAGGACGCATTGCTATCATCATCCACTAACGTTTTTGTCACATTGTCTAATTCTAAGGCTATGTTCACATGACCGCGCGGTACGACGAACCGTGCGGCAGAAGATCTATCCAAATAGTGTATATCATCTACATGACCACGCGGTGCTGCGCGGTACTAGTTCTACAACCTTGTATCGATTTGTTCATTTGATCCCGCGCGGTCATTTGAACATATCCTAATTTTCAGCCTATACAGTATGACCCAGGAGTTTTTACCATTTAATGTCTATTATTTCCAAATTGTGGTTATACATTAAAACAAATGTATTAAAATTAAGGAACGTTGATAATAGTTTCAGTCAAACACCGTAAACAGTTCAGGTCGTTTAATCGATTCGACAATGAATTAATCTCGAACGTTAACAAGATTTGAAAACAAAAAAGTGATATAAAAAAAGTGGCAGAAGTCCAAAGTTAGGTCTAAACTTGAAATAATAATAAAATAGAAAGAAAATTGCTCGACTTACCTCTTGTGCGACTGCGCACAGAAGATAGTTTTCTCATTTTCTAGATTCAGTTAGGATCCTCTCGAGCCGGAAGTAGTCCATTTACAAACAGGTTTTCTTCGGTCTGAAATTAAAAGAAAATCGTTTCAAATTTTAAAGGGGCGATCAGCTAGACTAATCATGATTTATATTCTCAAAAGAAAAGTTCATTCTAACAAATGAACTTGGCAACAAGACAGAGAACGTGGCTCCGGCTTGATATGCGCGTATCGTGCAAGAACATCTCAATGAAAAGACGTATGCACATGAACCAGGTAAGACAAAATGCATTGCTAGAGTGTTTTTTTTTAATAACAAGTGAAAAAAGTAAACCATCATATAGGAAATGGCGAGAGCTGTCATTCAATATGCCACACGGGTATGTCACACCCAAAATCATTCCCAAAAAAAGTGCAACGAAAACATGAAGTGAATATTCAGATGAACGTAGAATTAAATGGGGAATCCGAAAATGTAATAAAATTCAGGTCGTCTCATATAAGAAAATGAAGTTGATCTTCATCTGACCTTGAAGGAAAACCTTGACAAGTCAGCCAAAGGCCATCATAATACGTCCCCCTTTTTTTATGAACATTCGGTCAGAATAATTTTTTTTGTGACTCTAACAGTTTCGAAATAAATTGAGTTGGTCACTTAAAATGGGACACCCTGTACAGAGGTGACAAACCTTTTGTGTTGTTTATGGAAAATATAATTCGGATCAACGTTTAATCGGAGAGTAAGGAAGTATGTAGTCATCAGTGGGAACCTTGTGGTTGCATGTTGTTTATGGAAAATATAATTGGATCAACGTTTAATCGGAGAGTTAGGAAGTATGTAGTCATCAGTGGGAACCTTGTGGTTGCATGTTGTTTATGAAAAATATAATTGGATCAACGTTTAATCGGAGAGTTAGGAAGTATGTAGTCATCAGTGGGAACCTTGTGGTTGTATGTTGTTTATGGAAAATATAATTCGGATCAACGTTTAAGCGGAGAGTTAGGAAGTATGTAGTCATCAGTGGGAACCTTGTGGCTGCATGTTGTTTATCGAAGATATAATTCGGATCAACGTTTAATCGGAGAGTTAGGAAGTATGTAGTCATCAGTGGGAACCTTGTGGTTGCATGTTGTTTATGGAAAATATAATTCGGATCAACGTTTAATCGGAAAGTTAGGAAGTATGTAGTCATCAGTGGGAACCTTGTGGTTGCATGTTGTTTATGGAAAATATAATTCGGATCAACGTTTAATCGGAGAGTTGGGAAGTATGTAGTCATCAGTGGGAACCTTGTGGTTGCATGTTGTTTATGGAAAATATAATTCGGATCAACGTTTAATCGGAGAGTTAGGAAGGTTAAACACAACTGGACATGCACTAGAAAATTGTAAACGCAGGCACGATCATGAAAAATACAAACAATAGGAAGTATTCTGGGCGGGAAATAAGATTTCAATCGAAAATTTAAAAGAAAGGGGAAACAAATTGCTTTCGACCTCGATGCCCATTGGGCCGGGCTTATCGGATAAATACCTACGGATTTCATTGAAAAATGAATTATAGCATCGAGTTTTGACCCCCCAGGTTGGGAACCCCTGATTTGTGAGTAAAAGTGGGTGGGTAACCTGGTAGGTCCATTTGATGCTCTTTTATTATATGACAACACTTACCAATTTTCATATTCGATTAGATGTGCAGAACAATTCGCCAAGAAATGCAGCCATCATCATGATGTGTAAGACACAGATATCCTGCAACATAATATAAAACTAAAGTTTGAACTTATCAGACAAAAAAAGTCTTACTGTATTTCTTTGACGATCGGATGATCTCGTGTTTTCCGATTGTCAGTGGAATAGCTGTAACACACACAAAAATAAACATACTCTCTCTCTCTTCTTCTACTACTCTCAGTATTCGACCAACCTCCTCCGATGATGTGCTCAGGAGAGTACGGCACTAGTCAGCTTTAACACCTTTTTATTTTTGTGACTTCTTAATGAGTCAGAGTTGTTAAGAAGTCACACCGCCAAAGGTGTGAAAGTGAGTTTCTAAAGTGCGAAAAGTTGCGAACAAAGGGCGTAAAAAAGAGGTTTGCAAGAATTGTGAGATTTTTAAAATTAGTGAAAATAATGTAAAAAAGGAAGGTTCAAAAAGGGAGAAAAATGATATACAATTGAGGCGGGCACTGTTTTGATTTCAGTGCTTTTTGTGACTAAT
>CM022881.1:20752761-20774977 GCA_012654025.1 Pachypsylla venusta | reverse complement strand
TCACTCCACATATTTTTCTCGTGGCTGTGGAGAGACCTGAAAAGTGCACTTTGTGACGTGAAGTAATATATCACTTGTGCAACGCTCATTGTATTTGACTTGGCGGGCGGAGCGCTGCCGCGCTCCTCAATCCTACTTAAATTGACTGAAAATTATAAAACATGTTAAATTGAGCTACCCAGTTTGGTCCCCTCCAGAGAAATTCTAACGTGTTTAGCTTTCGTGAGAACATCGTCAGAGCTTGTCAGGCTACATCTCAGGAGTCTCCTGAGAACATATCGGGTGTCTAGCTACATCTCAGGTGTCTTGCTCTCATGAGAACATCGTCAGAGCTTGTCAAGCTATTTCTCAGGAGTCTAGCTTTCCTGAGAAGATCGCCAGAGCTTGTCTAGGTAAATGTCAAGATGAATCATTTAGATATGAATGTGCGCTGGTGCAAGCTTCTTTATAAAATCTATTTTGAAAATTATTTATTTATTCGGAGGAACTGAGTAAAGTCTACATTTCATCGAATCACTAGTTCAATAATACGTAATACCACACGTAATTTAGTGGGCCTGGAGTACAGCTAAGTTGATTATTAAACCAGTATACCACAACTAGAATTACTAGTTCAATAATACGTAATACCACACGTAGTTTAGTGGGCCTGGGGGTACAGCTAAGTTGATTATTAAACCAGTATACCACAACTAGAATTACTAGTTCAATAATACGTAATACTACTCGTAGTTTAGTGGGCCTGGGGTACAGCTAAGTTCATTATTAAATCAGTATACCACAACTAGAATTACTAGTTCAATAATACGTAATACCACACGTAGTTTAGTGGGCCTGGGGTACAGCTAAGTTGATTACTAAACCAGTATACCACAACTAGAATTACTAGTTCAATAATACGTAATACTACTCGTAGTTTAGTGAGCTTGGGGTACAGCTAAGTTGATTATTAAATCAGTATACCACAACTAGAATTACTAGTTCAATAATACGTAATACTACTCGTAGTTTAGTGAGTCTAGGGTACAACTAACTTGATTATTAAATCAGTATACCACAACTAGAATTACTAGTTCAATATTCAATAATACGTTATACTACTCGTAGTTTAGTGGGCCTGGGGTACAACTAAGTTGATTATTAAACCAGTATACAACAACTAGGCTTTTAACATCTATTGGTCATTCGAGATGGGGGGCTTACCCTCCATTCCCTGGAAACTTGCAAACCAGCCACCCTCATTGACCTCACCCAGCTTGGGTTGAACCGAAAAAATAGTCAGCATCATGAGGGCGCGAATCCACATGGACTCCCACATGGTACAGTCTGGCAGGACGTTGCTTAGCTTCTGTGATCTAACGGGCTTTAGATTTGGCCATTGCATCGCATAGCTACGTTTATTAATTATGAGTTTGTGAGTGAGTCTGTACTTAACGTCCTGTTTAGCCACACGCTTGACGTTGCTATCAACTTGATTGTCAATTATCTATGAATTTTAGATGGGAGTAATTTAGTTTGAAAGTCATTTAAGTTGAAGTTCATATCATTAACCAGACCCTGACCCACGTAATGAAATAAATTCATTTTTACTTTCAATGGGTCATTTTAAATAGAACAGTCAAATAACTCACAAATATCTCGGATCCTGTTAGCACATTACTTTTAATGGGTAATTTTAAATAGAACAGCCAAATATCTCGGATCCTGTTACCACATTCCTTGTAATGGGTCATTTGAAATAGAGTAGTTAAATAACTCGGATCCTGTTACCACATTCCTATCAATGGGTCATTTTAAATAGGACAGTCAAATAACTCGAATCCTGTTACTCCATTACTTTCAATGGGTCATTTTAAATAGGACAGTCAAGTAACTCGGATCCTGTTATCACATTTCTTTCAATGGGCCATTTTAATAACTCGGATCCTGTTACTACATTACTTTCAATTGGTCATTTGAAATAGAACAGTTAAATAACTCGGATCCTGTTACTACATTACTTTCAATGGGTCATTTGAAATAGAACAGTAAAATAACTCGGATCCTGTTATAACATTTCTTTCAATGGGCCATTTTAATAACTCGGATCCTGTTACTACATTACTTTCAATTGGTCATTTGAAATAGAACAGTTAAATAACTCGGATCCTGTTATCACATTTCTTTCAATGGGCCATTTTAATAACTCGGATCCTGTTACTACATTACTTTCAATTGGTCATTTGAAATAGAACAGTTAAATAACTCGGATCCTGTTACTACATTACTTTCAATGGGTCATTTGAAATAGATCAGTCAAATAACTCGGATCCTGTTACTACATTACTTTCAATGGGTCATTTGAAATAGAACAGTTAAATAACTGGGATCCTGTTACCACATTCCTATCAATGGGTCATTTGCAATAGAACAGTTAAATAACTCGGATCCTGTTACTACATTACTTTTAATGGTTCATTTGAAATAGAACAGTTAAATAACTCGGATCCTGTTACCACATTCCTATCAATGGGTCATTTTAAATAGGATAGTCAAAAACTCGGATCCTGTTACTACATTCCTATCAATGGGTCATTTTAAATAGAACAGTTAAATAACTCGGATCCTGTTAATACATTACTTTCAATGGGTCATTTTAAATAGGACAGTCAAGTAACTCGGATCATGTTATCACATTTCTTTCAATGGGCCATTTTAAATAGAACAGTCAAATAACTCGGATCCACTCCTTCTAAATAGAACAGTCAAATAACTCGGATCCTGTTACCACATTCCTATCAATGGGTCATTTTAAATAGGACAGTCAAAAACTTGGTTCCTGTTACTCCATTCCTATCAATGGGTCATTTTAAATAGAACAGTTAAATAACTCGGATCCTGTTAATACATTACTTTCAAAGGGTCATTTTAAATAGGACAGTCAAGTAATTCGGATCATGTTATACATTTCTTTCAATGGGCCATTTTAAATAGAACAGTCAAATAACTCGGATCCACTCCTTCTAAATAGAACAGTCAAATAACTCGGATCCTGTTACCACATTCCTATCAATGGGTCATTTTAAATAGGACAGTCAAAAACTTGGTTCCTGTTACTCCATTACTTTCAATAGGTCATTTTAAATAGAACAGTCAAATAACTTGGATCCACTCCTTCTAAATAGAACAGTCAAATAACTCGGATCCACTCCTTCACATCAGTTCTTCACACCAATTCCACTTCAATCTTCTCAACGAAAACTTTGACTTAATTTGTATTGTAGAAACATGGCTGTCCCCTGATATCAACTCCAGGAAATTATTCGGCCCCAACTACCAGGTGGTTCGACAGGATAGAGATCCTGTAAAGTAAAAAAATTGGAGGGGGGGTTACTCATTGTAATAAAAAATGATTATTCCATTACTTTTGTACAGGGCAAAATTATATGCAACCCAAACACTGAGACAATGTTGGTGAGGAGTAGTGTCCATCACCAGGACATCTACATTGCCTTGTGCTATTTTCCCCCACCAACATCTCAGCAGACACTGGAGGATTTTATGAGCGAGTTGGATGCCGATGACACCCTCGCTAATAAAAAACTTATGGTTCTGGGTGATTTTAACATCCCACAGTGGGGCAATCCGGGGTATCGCCACCTGGGGACGGTACATCATTTGCGCCTCATTATGAACAGATACGATCTTGAATCCCACAATCGAGTGGTGAACTCAAATGATCGTACGTTGGACCTGTGTCTGAGCAATATCAAAAAATACAAGATTGCGAGAAACAAAACCGCATCCCTTGATACTGAAAAGGCCGAAGGCCTTGTCCATCCCGATCCTCACCATCCACCACTGCTCATCACTATTCAATGTGAAAGATTCAGTCCGAACACCAAAACGAATACCACAACCACACAACATACAATTTCAACAAGATGCACCCACCCACACTCACAGCAGAAATAAATAACACCGACTGGAATGCACTTGATTCAAAACACACATCCGACGAAAAGATAACTGATTTCTATGAACGGTTGTGTGAAATTTTTGACAAATGCATTCCAAGAAAACAAACAAAGAAATATACAAATTCCCAAAATGGTGGACTAAAAATACAGTTAAACACAAGGAAAGACTACGAAAAATTAACCATAAATCCAACAATCAAATAGAAAACTATAAACAACCGAGAAAAACCTCAAAGAAAAACAAACAAAATGATTTCAACGCATACATGGCTGAAATCACTGAAAGTATTAAAAGAGGAAACAGTAAACCATTTTGGGAATACACCAAAAACAACAAAAAAACCGACACTCAGAAAACACTAAAATACAAACAAAAAAACATATCCGAACCACAAAAAATAACCGACACGTTTGCAATACACTTCAAAAACGCTTACAATCCAAAAATTTCAAAATATCAAATAAACACAACTAACACCAACAACATCAACAGCGACTATACACCTAACACCAACAACATCAACAGCGACTATCTTCACATCGGCGCGGTATCGGTGGCGGATGTTGAAAACTGCGAAATCCCTACTAGGTTTAAAGAATCCATTGTAGTCCCTGTCCCTACGGAGGGTAATGACCAGGAGATTGAGAATCATCGACCCATATCCAACCTCAATGTCACAGCAAACATTTTTGAGGGCAGTGGAATATCCCCCGTACAACATGGCTTCGTGAGAGGAAGATCTGCTGTGGGAAACCTCATTGAGTTTTCCGATCACGTGGCCAGATCGGTTTGTGAACGAGGAGAGGTCCATTGTGTGTATACTGACATTGAGAAATGCTTCGATAAAATAGAACATGACGCCATTTTGAATAGTCTACTTCAAAATGACTTCTCAATTCCCCTCGTTCAACTATTCCCTAACTATTTACGAGACAGGAAAGTATACGTTCGGTTTCTTGGCCATATATAAATCTGCTCCCATTACGCCAACATTCGGGGTGGTCCAGGGATCGAAATTAAGCAGCCTTTTGTTTATATTAACGTATAACGACCTACTGAACAACATTAAACACTCGCAAGTGTTCTTATATGTAGATGATCTCAAAATATAAGAAGTAATTCATGACCAAAGGGACTGTGAGCTCTTACAAGAGGATCTAACCTCTCTGTCTGAATGGCTCCAAAAAATTGGTCTAAATTTTCACCCTAAAAAATGTTACGCCATGATATATACGAATAAAACTAACCCACATAGACATACGTACTACATAAATAATACCCGGATTGATTATACAGATCAATACAAAGATTTGGGCGTAACATTTCTGTCAAACCTAAATTTCAACAACCATAAACAAGAGATCATAGAAAAAGGCTATAAAAAACTTGGTATGGTGATCAGGTATGCCAAATACATCTGGGATCCTGATGCCATTAAACTTTTATACCAAGCCTATGTAAGATCTGTGCTTGAATACGGATCTGTCATATGGACACCATCCACCCAGGTTGGATCTAAGAGACTTGAAAGTGTACAATCAAAATTTGTTCGTTAATACCTATTTTGAAAGTTAAATGGTTTCTACCCAAAATTCCCACACTAAATTGAGTACACTTTACTCTGTGAACATCTTCTGCTGAAGCCTCTTGAAGCAAGAAGACAGAACGAACAAATTAAATTTCTAAAAAAATGTCCTAAATAATAAAATATCCAGTCCCTACATAACAGAAAAAAATTCAAATTCAAGTTCCGCAACCCAGACTAAGACTCACAAACACTAAGGGACAGTTATTCCATACACCGCACAGGAAAAACACTTTCATATTTCACTCTTCTATTGTAAGAGCCATGGATCTTTATAACACGATAGATCCGGGCCCAGCCCTCTTCGAATGATTCATTCTCAAACAACATATCACGAGTTATCCCAAATTCACACATAATTCACTAAATCCCTCATACACACTCATCATTCACTGTCTCTCATACACACTCATCATCTATCTTCCATTCAAACTCATCTTTTTACTTCTCATTCATACCTCCACCCGACACTCATCTTTCACTTACTCACACAGCGTCAGTAATTGCTCCACACTACTTGAAATACAGAAGTGATGGGGCGTAGACGACTTTATATAAAAAAAATCAGTAATCTACCTCCTTTTCTTCTGCAAATCCTCTGCATAACATATAATCCCGGTCCACTCCTTCACATCAGTAATCTACCCCCCTTTCCTCTGCAAATCCTCTGCATAACATATAATCCCGGTCCACTCCTTCACATTAGTAATCTACCCCCTTTTCCTCTGCAACCTAATCCACTGGAAGCGTATAACATATAATCCCGGTCCAAATTTTGAGGAGATATTTTTTTTCTTCCCCGATCAAATTCCAAGGGGTCAGCATTGAATATCAATCAAAACGGTCGCTTTGCGAACGCCAAGAAAAAAACGACCGTGTTATAATAACACGAGCCAAGATTCCTATGTAAAATCAATATTTTGAAACTAATTTTTGATAATAAACCAAACGCGCCATATGTCCCAACTTACCTCGGGTATCGGGTAAAACAAATAATATATACGCCTAGATATAGAATCTAGATGATAGTGACTGATCTCAAGTTTTTCTTTTGTTTTCCTAGACCTTGTCGTGACACTTAACTATCGAACGCCCGATAATAACTGGTGACTTGCTTGTCACGAAACACGGAATATAGACAAAATGATGAATACAGGAATTAAAAATTATGCACACGAAAATTCCAGCATTTGTTTGCTCAGTGTTGGTGACAAAAATGGAAGAGTTGTAGCTTTGGAATAAATGAAAATGGAAAGGGGTTGCTGTAGCTATTGGAATAAATAAATATGAGAGCGTGGCTGTTGCTTTGGTATCAATTTCTAGGTCATGTTAGGACAGCCACGGTACATACTGTATGGGCATGAGCGTTATAAGAAAAATAAACGACCGAGCGTACTCACCGAAGATTCATAACAATCGTATATAATCAAACAAATAAAATTTTGATACATTAATTTGAAAAGATATTGGCTGATAAGATATTATCTTATCGTATGAAGTTATGCAGAGACTGTTGAGTGTACGTGTACGCTCATAACAGCTGCCTGCTGTGTACTACTTGATATTGGAGAGAAAAAAGGCGCACGCCCCATAAGGTGTCATACATGCTACAACCAACCCTGTCTACTGAAGAGCCGGACAACCTTATTGAAAGGGGCGTGGTGTCAATATTATCCATTTTTTTACAGCGCACCGAGGAATGAAGGACATAAGCTCAACCAAGTTTTCAACAATGTGGTCATCAATATACAGGGTGTTTCATTAAGAACGCCGGATTTAATCTTGCTATAACTTTATTAAAAAAATATTTTGAACAAAAAAATTATATCAACCTGTAGTATATATTCTCCGATTTAAGTGCGAAATATCAAATCTGACATATGTCCATCCCGGCTTCGCTGGCAAACTTCTGGTCGGATCACAACATTAGCTGACACTCTGACACTTCACCGAGTCTAGTTCACCAATGACACGAAGAATTTCATCTTTCAGTTCTTCAATTGTTCGTGGCTTGTTTTCGTAGACATCAGCTTTGCGTAACCTCATTGGAGTTAGATCACGCGATCTGGGAGGCCAGTTCAGATCACCAAAACCATTTCTTGATTCAAAAGATCTGCGACTGCGTTGACGCGTAGGATTTTTCACATCTTGCACTGAGCCAATTTCTTTGAACTTAACCATCAATCGACAAAATGTTGACTCATTAGGAGCCTCATTTCGACCCATGATCATCTTAGATCGTGCAATGTTTCGGCATAACTTTCACTATGGCAATTCTTGTAAACTCAGTCGCACTATGGTTAAAAACAGAACGTTAGAAACAATCAAAATAAACGAATAAAACCAAATATGATCGCTAAAACCTTTACAGCGTTTTATTGCGGAGAGTTTATAGATAACAATGATAAAAGAAACAGGTCAGCCACACAAAACAAAAAATACCGGCCAAATTAAATCCGGCGTTCTTAATGAAACACTCTATAGAATAGAAATAAAATACGCCCAATCATCGACCAATCAGAATCGTTTATTTCTCGTAAATAATTGAAAGGATTTTTAGGGTCTTCGAGTTTCTCGATGTTTTTTATGCTGTATTTTAATTTTCAATTTAAATCTTAGGTAAAATGTAACTTCGCCATTGAACCCAGGAGACTCGGACAACTAAGTAGACGTATCGATTTGCTGCAATCGACACGCCTATTCAGTTGTCCCCTCGAGGCTGAGGAGTGCACATAAAAATAGTATTTGATTTTAGCAGCAGCCTCCCATATAAATACTTAAAATATCTCAACCTGTTTAACTACAGGGATGTGATGTACTTAACGTTGTAAAATCGTTAGCTGATGTGTTGGTTTTAAATATTTTATGGGGGTCCATCTCCCCCATACAAAATGTGTTGCTGGGTGTAATACAGACCTCCTGACAATGTTCTTAATTATTTCCAGGTACCCCCCCTCGTCCTCAGCATTAAACCGTCCCTGCTGTTTTAGTTCAAGGTAACGCTGAACAAACGACAATACAGCGTATCCCGAAAGTCCGAGACCACCTGAATATCTTTTGATATTCAAAACGGCTTTATGTGGAGTTTTTAAATTTTGCATGGTATTATATTTCAAATTAAACTAACTGATGGTGTAACTAATTATTCAGGGGCGGTTCCCATGTGACCCCCAGGAGGTCCAACCTTTGATTTTTAAATGCAAACCCACATTTTGTGATACATTTTCAGAAAGACAATAAAATTAGAAGTACTTTGCAAAAAAATTCACACGTCTAGCTTGTTTGGTTTCAAAATGGCGGCCTTTGAAATTTCCAAAACATGACTTCCAAGAGTGTCTAAAACTAGGCGAATTATTATTTTTCTCTCTGACTCTCGTTGATCACGGTACGTACACATCCCCGATAAAAAAATAGGAGCCATAGAGAAATTTACCTAGAAGTTATAACTCTTCTATCAATAATATCCTGATGGGGTGCGTTCAGTAACAAGTGGCTCCTCAGGGTCACATAGATTCCGCCCGAAAAAAATGTATGCCTAAAAAACAGGTTCCTCGACATTGGTGTCCTATGCAATTAATCAATATCCCATTGCAAATAATTCGCCTAGTTTTAGACACTCTTGAAAGTCATGTCTTGGAAATTTCAAATGGCCGCCATTTTGAAACCAAACACGCTAGGCGTGTGAAATTTTTTGCAAAGCTAATTTTATTGTCTTTCTGCAAATGTATCACAAGATGGGGGTTCGTATTTAAGAAACAAAAGTTAGACTCCCTGGGGGGGCCACATGGGACCCGCCCCTAAAAAATTGGTCACACCATCAGGTGGTTTAATTCGAAATATAATACCATGCAAAATTTAAAAACTCAACATAAAGCCGTTCAAAAGATAGTCAGGTGGTCTCGGACTTTTGGGACACGCAGTAGGTATAATTTTCAAAAAGTTTTATGTTTTAAGCTGCATCTAAAATTTATAAATCCAATCAAATATTAAATAAAGTGACTCCTTATTTCGTGTAGTTCGAGGGATTTTAGATTCAGATGAGAACAAGCATATTGCTTCCACACTAAATTTTATTTTCTATGTTATTTGAGTGAGAGAGAGAGAGAGAGAGAGAGAGAGAGCACAAAATCAGATGAAAACAAGCACATTGCTTCTACACGAATTATTCAGAAAAACAATCTTGGCATGTGGGTTTATTGTTTTACTAATAATTTTATTCATATTGATGGTAGGTATTTTATTCATTGACCGAACGGAGTGAGTTTTAGATTTGTCTATTGATGATTTGAGCCCCGTTGGACCAAATTTCGAGTGAGGTCTACAGTCCACAGAGCTAATACTTCTGTCTCATTTGTTATTTTTTACTTTCCTTATCCTATAAAAATGAAAGTACTACTACGCTCCTCAAATTTAATATTTTTTTTTCCGTAAAATATTAATTTATTCATGAATTTCTATGTTCCATTTGAAGTAATCCCCTCGCATGGAATACACTTGTGCCTGCGTTTTTTCAATGACGAGTGAGCAGGGTCATGCGACGGTTTTTGTCGTCAAACTTTATTAATTTTGGAACGGACTTCGCTTCCACGCTCCAAACACAAAATATCCGAAAATTTTACATGACAATTTGGCGATTTGTAGTCAAATTTTCAAATCTCAAGGTCACTACGCGAACGAAAGTTGACGTCAAAATATATCTTTTTTTGGTTTTACAGTTTCATTTGGTCTATTGAAAGCTTAAATTTGCTATAGGGAGTTTAACAAATTTGGCTACCTATTTTTTGATTTTTGTCGAAAAAGGGCCTATTTTTCTCAAAAATTTAAATTTCAAGGTCGATTTTTTGGCTTAAAAGTATTAACTCGATCACCCACAACTTTTCCACGCTATAGCTTAATTAAAAAAAATATTTTTGTTTTTTGACCCAATATAGCCGACATCCTAAACTTCTCTAATAGTTATTCGAGGATTCTCCATAACATTTTTCTTCACTGCTTCTGTGTTCATTGTTTGTTGACGTCCAGGGCTTCTCGATCTTGTGCGAAGAGGTTGTACCACTTGTAAACGCATGGGCTTACGCAAAGGGGGCAGCTGCCCCCCCCTAGAAAATAAATCCAACTTACACTAGATATTATGACTTTTCGGCGTAACTTACACTAGATACTCGTATTATGATTTTTCGACCCAACTTACACTAGATAAAAATACTTTTCACCCCTAACTTAAAATAAATGGTACGAACAACCGTACTAGACTTTCTCTTCCTTAATCATTCTATCAGACTACCATAGAATGTAGATGTTGTTCTTCTAAATGTATTTCTTATGGGGATTGTTTACTTTTCGCGATTTCTACCCCTTAAAATTAAAATTTTGCAAAATCCTTTTTCAGTGCACACTTACATGGTGCAACGAAGGTCCCTGCCAAATTTCAAGTTAGTAGCACTGATAGTTTCGGCTCTACGTTGATCGGTCACAGGACATTGCCTATAAATAAAGATTTTTTCTGCTGCCGTTGACCTTTATTTTAAAAAGATTTTTGTGCCTTCGGCAGTGGACTTTGTTCTTTAGTGATGGTATTAGTTTAAAAAGTTTTGGCAGCCTTCGGCTGTGGACATTGCTCTTTAGTGACAGTATTATTTTGAAATTTTGCAGCCTTCGGCTGTGTGGACTTTGCTCTTTAGTGATGGTATTATTTCAAAAAAATTTGGCATCCTTCGGCTGTGAACTTTGACCTTTATTTTAAAAAGATTTTCGTGCCTTCGGCGGTGCACCTTGTTCTTTAGTGATGGTATTAGTTTAAAAAGCTTTGGCAGCCTTCGGCTGTGGACATTGCTCTTTAGTGATAATATTAGTTCAAAAAGTTTTGGCTCTTTAGTTAGTTGGCTCTGTGGACTTTACTCTTTAGTAAGATTTCACAACCTACGGCTGCTGACGTGGCTCTTTAGTGATAGTATTTTTTTTTAAAAAAAATCCCATATGTTCCAACTAATGTTTTTTTTATTTTTAGAATTATAGAAGGCAGTAGCTGAGTAGACTGGAGCCAAAGTTTCTACAAAATACCAAAAATTGCCAATTAAAATGTGCATACCAAATTTTATCAAAATCAGACAACTTTTCTGGGTTTTTTCATTTTTGAGCCCCTACCGGGGGCCCCAAAACCATTATTACTACAAAATACTAAAAATCGTCAAATATAATTTGCCGATCTTGAGGAATCTTGTTCACAGACAGACACACGGGCCAATGGCTGAAACTCGAGATTTGGGCTCTGGGGACCCCAAAACGTGTTTTGGCATTGAAAACTCGACATCGATTGTGCATACCAAATTTTATCAAAAACAGACAAATTTTATGTTTTTCCATTTATGGCCCCCTGCTGGGACCCCAAAAGCAAAAATTCTCCAAAAATTATCAAATATAATAAAGACTTTGGTGACTGTGCATTCCAAAATGTATCAAAATCAGACAAATTTTATGTTATTTCATTTTTGGGCTCTTACCGGGACCCCAAGACCAAAATTAATTAGCGGCCAACAACAATATATTACACTTCAACCTAAGTTGTATTCTTCAATTTCTTGTATGAAATTGATATGAATAGGCACCAAGTTTAAAATTCTAGCTATTACCGTTTTAAGCAGGATATGCGAAAACCCCTAAAAAACGGCATAAAACCGCCAACAGTATATTCAATTTCCAACAAAAGCTTATTTTGCTGTTAATGGCATACAACTGACATGCATACCAAATTTCAAGTCTCTAGCACTTGCCGATCTTGTGATATCTTGTTCACAGACAGACACACGGGTCAATGGCTGAAACTCGAGATATGGGCTCTGGGGACCCCAAAACGTGTTTTGGCATTGATAACTCGACATCGAAAATTTCAGCCAATTACAATACTTGTCTTTTTATAGGATAAGGAAAGTAAAAAAAATCGCCTGTAGCAAAAAGGTGACCCCCCCCCCGGGTCACAAACTCGGCTGCCTCCCCCTAGACGAGATGCTGCGTACGCCCATGTGTAAACGCTTTTTTGACTTGAAAGTACACTCACGGTATGCCATTTTCAGTGTTTTTGAGCACATAATTCAATTTCTTACACAAAATTTGATGCATATTCTTTGATCCATTTTTTTTGACGGAAGAAAATCGCCAACACACCCAAAAAATTCTAACCTTTATACCTCTCACAAACAAATAAAAATGTTATATTGCTGAAACTGTGAACATCGTGCGCTCAATTATCATTAGCTCTACTAACCCGGACAAAACTAACAAAAAACAATTGGGGAATGATTTTTTTCGTTCTTCAAACGATGTACCTGCTACTGTGTCTCGTTCATTCAATCAATTTACCGCTAGTCCGTTGGTTTCAGTCAATCTACTGATCCAGAGTAGACATAAAGGAGGCGTTATATTAAGATTGTCCAATCTAAATTAAACTTATAGATCAAACAAATTGAGGACACGATTTTTCTTTATTTTTTCTTTCTAAAGGCCCCGCCTAGTGGCAATTTAAAAAAAAATATATAAAGATTTAAGTCAGTGGAGACTACAGTATCCATCAATTTTTAAGGTTTTGTTTAGAATATTGCTTTAATGATCAAATTTAAAATGTTTTAAACATTTAAAATGTTCATAAGGTTCTGTTTGATGAATAGGTACGGCCATGCCTCGCTGTCATGAAAACAAATAGGTAAATATTTATGAGTGTTAGGTTACGTTTATGAGACCATGTCTCGTTGACAAAATCACCATGTTTGTTTACAAAAATGAGTGTTGAAGCTAAATGAGCAAAATCCATCCCTCGGTAGAATTGAACAAGCGTCCCAGGGATCCAAGACAATGCTCAACACAGTTAAACTATCTCAGTTCTGATTTGATCACTTGATAAGCGGAAACACGAACCACTATCTTCTTGTATCCCGGGGTCATAGTTCTAATACTAATGGTAAGAATCTTACCTGCAATCCAAATATAAAAATTGCCAATATCTGATTCACATCCCGCCCGTTTTCTCATTATTCAAAAATAATAAATTTCCACAAACCTAAAACACGATAACACCATGTATTTAAAAAATTGCATTTAATCAATGCATATATTATCGTGTATCGCATTAATTCTATTTTTTAAAGTTTTAAAGTAAAAGCTGATAAGGGATAAGACCTAACTACTAGAACTACTAGTACTAGCTACTACAAGAGATTTATCACTATCACAAAACTAGATAGACGCTTTTATTGGAGTGCGGCATATCACAGAGAACCCTGGACAAAAAAATCCCTTTTTTTAAGATCCCACCATTTTTAATCCCGTGATATTCTGATATTTTTTCTCTTTTTAATCTATCCATCTATACTTATAAAACGCAAAGCCCAGTTGGTATAGCCCAGTTGAAATTTGGCACACACATCCCTTTTAGTATGCAGGTCCGTAATAAGGAAGGGAAAAATCGAAAGTTCAAGTGGGAGCAAGTTACCGCCAAAAATGACGCTATTTAGCGGGTCTTATTGCAATTTTTTTCTGGGCAAACTAAAGGAGATAACGAAAAATGACCGAGAATAGACCCCCCCAAAATAGTATATAAGGACCCCATAAAAAATATAAAATTTGAAAATTTCCGGTTTCTATCCGATTTATGGACGGTTTTCACCACCAAAAAATCGGAATTGAGAAGTACCACTTCGGGATGAGCGAGAAAGCTGAAATTTGATACAAAGGTGTTCCGAAGTACAAAAAGTCATATCCTTGAATAAAATATTGAATTTTCTAACTAGGAGCGGTGCTCACTCTGGGGGTCGGTTCCACCAAAAACCCATAGTTAAGAAGTATCACTTCGGGATGAGCGAGAAAGCTGAAATTTTATACGAAGGTGTTCCGCAGTGCAAAAAGTAATATCTTTGAGTAAAATATTGAATTTTCTAAATAGGAGCCGTGTTCACTCTGGGGGTCGGTTCCACCAAAAATCTAAAATTGAGGAGATTTAATTCCGCGATCTCGAAATTGTTGTTGAATTTTGTAACCGTAGCGAAGCACGGGAAAACAGCTAGTCTATCTATAGATTCTATAGGTAAAAATGCGAAGCCCAGTTGGTATACTCACTGATAATCAACGTAGCTCCACGATGGCTAAACCTAGAGACTTGAAATTTGGCACACAGATCCCTTTTAGTATGCAGGGCCGTAATAAGGAAGGAAAAAATCGAGTGGGAGCTAGTTAACGTTTTTTAGCGGTTTTTAGCGGGTCTCATTGTAATTTTTTTTGGGCAAATTAACGGAGATAAAAAAAATGACCGACAACGGACCACCCTAAAATAGTACAAATTTTTAAAAGGGTCCTTACCCTTTTAAAAATTTGAAATTTACCAACTTCTCCCCGATTTATGGACGGTTTTCACAACCTTTTGGAAATCTGAATTGAGAAGTACAAAAAGTCATATCCTTGAATAAAATATTTAATTTTCTAAATAAGAGCGGTGCTCACTCTGTGGGTCGATTCTACCAAAAATCCACAATTGAGAAGTATCACTTCGAGATGAGCGAGAAAATTGAAATTTAATAAGAAGGTGTTTACAAAAAGTAAAATCTTTGAGTAAAATATTGAATTTTCTAAATTGGAGTCATGCGCACCCTGGGGTCGGTTGTCGGTTTTCCAAAATTCCAAACTTGAGAAAATTTAATGAAATTGTTGTTGATAGTGGTAAATAAATGCTCTATAGTGGTACAAAAAACATTTGAATTACTTTTGACAACCTTCGGCTGTTGTCGCAGCTCCCTAGAAAAAATATTATTTGAATAAGAATTGGCAGCCTCGGCTGTTGTCACAGACCTCTGCTGAAAAAACTTAACTTTAGCAGCCTTCGGTTGTTGTCACAGCTCTCTAATGTAATTATTATATTTCTAGTGAAAATATTGTATGAATTAGATTTGCCAGCCTTCGGCTGTTGTCGCAGCCCATTAGTGAAAAACATATTTGAATTACCTTTGACAACCTAGGTTGTTGTCACAGCTCCTAGTGAAAATATTTTAAGGCCCCCCAGTGAACATAGCTTTATGGAAGCCAAAATTTGTTGATAATATGTTTCACAGAGTATCTGGTTCAAATTTAATCAAATTTGAAGTGATATTGCCACTTTTAGATAAGTGATCCGAATTTAAGGTTTGATGCCCTAAAGATCTCCCAGAAGAAAATGAATTCATGGGATCCAAAATTTGTCGATGATATGTTACAAAGAGTGTCTGCTTTATATTTCATCAAATTTGAAGTGATTTTGCCACTTTTAGTTAGGTGGCCCGAATTTAAGTTTTGGTGCCCTAAAGGCCCCCAGATGAAGATGACTTCATGGGATCCAAAATTTGTCGATGATATGTTACAAAGAGTGTCTGTTCGAAATTTTATGAAAAGGCCACCATCTCGAAAACGAAGCGAAAACGGCAATTGCTGAATAGAATAATTTGTTTTGGAAATGACGTGTTATATCTACCCTAGTTTTTTGGTAACCTTTTCAGGTTCACCCTGTAGCTATTCCTAGTTGTTAATGAACAAATTAATCTAGCTCCAAACTTCAAACTCCATTCTGATTTTCTGATCAAATGCACGCGACATCCAAAATTTGTCGATGGGATCCAAAATTTGTCGATGATATGTTACAAAGAGTGTCTGTTCGAAATTTTATGAAAAGGCCACCATCTCGAAAACGAAGCGAAAACGGCAATTGCTGAATAGAATAATTTGTTTTGGAAATGACGTGTTATATCTACCCTAGTTTTTTGGTAACCTCTTCAGATTCACCCTGTAGCTATTCCTAGTTGTTAATGAACAAATTAATCTAGCTCCAAACTTCAAACTCCATTCTGATTTTCTGATCAAATGCACGCGACAAAAATCCCCAAAAATCCCACAACTATGGGACCCTACGGTTCTCCCCGGAGTAATATTCAAATGTGGGTATGAGAAGTGAGAAGTTATGAGAACAGAGAACCGGCAACATTGCTAAAATTGAGTTATTTTAAAATATTATTATTCTATCTAGGTATTATTATTAGGTATATTATTTATGAAAAAATAAGTGGAAATAGTTAAATTCAATCTTCTAGTTATTTATAGACAGAATAAAACAATAAACGAGACAAGTTTATATTGATTAAAAATTAACTCAAATCCTATCCAAACAGATAATATTACCGGTAATTTTTTGTTCTTTCATCATTTTGTTTTATTGTTCAATATTTTACCGGCAATCGGTTAATAATTTTAAAGTTTCTGCAGACTGGCAGGCTCTAAACACTCCGCTTGGAGCCTTGAGGCACTAACATAACTTCTACAATAAAATATCAAAATCGTTGTCTTCGTTCCTTTGCCTATCAAAAAGGTCTATGCAATACTATGCATTAGCATTCACGAATCTATCGTGTAACGTTAACTTTATCCCATACTGAACAAAGACATACATATAGAATTAACAATTCTGGTAATTTTTCTGCTAATAGAAGTGATGATTCAAAAGTATTCGACTTAATAACGCATGTCATCAACCCCAAATGGGAGTCTTGTTCATAGGGGTTATCGGGTTATTGATAAATGTGTCTCAAAGAATGACTTATCTTCTCGCAAAGAGTTACTATACCTTCAGTTATAAATTCTTGAACAATACATTAAAAAAAGTTGTCCTAGTCTAGTCTGCGGGCTTATTTCAAATCAAATTTCTCTCTCTCCAGTTACGAAGGGTCAGCTTTGGAAAATTGCTAGAACTTTTTAATGTATTTTATTAAGTCCTTTATATTATTTTTTAAAAAATAAGTGGAAATAGGTAAATTTAATCTTCTACTTATAGACAGAATAAAACAATAAACAAGAAAAGTTTATATTGATAAAAAAATTAACTCAAATCCTATCCAATTATGGTATTGTAGAAATATTATATGGTAGAATACTATAATTTGTTATAATGTAGAAAATTGTATTTCTTACGTAATGTTCTTAACTGTCCTTCTGTAAAAGAAACGATTTGAAAAATTAATGTGATATTTGTTTACCTTGGAATGATAAAATATTTGGTTTTCAAAAGAAAATGTTGATTGTGGTCTAAATTTATTAGACAAATCATTAAAAAGACAACTTGATTCAACGAGGATCTAATAAAGACTGAACTCTATACTGTATACAACTAGCTCCAATAAAATTTTCTAATCATTTAGGGTACATCGAAAGTCTAAAACTTTTCTCTATCCGCGATATGTATATTTTTACAGAGTCCGCCTTTTTTAAAAAAAAAAAAAAAATATTCTAAAAGATAAACAAAAACCGTCTTTGCTAAAAAAGTTTCAATTTTTGTGATTCAAGAAATAATGTCTGCCGAAGAAGAGAACTCAATGGATGTTGACAAAAGCTTGGGAGACAGTGATGAGGAGAGCGATGATTCTTCTATGGACGACACAAACAATGAAGAAATGGTGAAAAAAGCTTCCGATTTAGAACTCAAGGTGCTTGAACATATTTCATAGGCATTATAGATAAGCACAAAAAGGTGCAAAGACTTTAATATCCCTAAAAAGGAATTGAGTTTTTAGTCACCGTAGTCTAGTACAGTGATATTCAACATAGGCAATTTCGCCCCTTTTTGTGAGATATTTGAGATTCTCAGGAGGTCGTTAGAGAGAGGGAGATGGGCGATTCACATTTCGATAGACATCAACAGTCGTTAAGCGTTCGTTAGGAGAGCGTGAGTTCAATCCCTCAACAGAGGCTGCATTATTTTTTTTGGAGTAAAATTTTTGTGTGGGGATCTGTTTGAGATGACTTATAATAAAATTTCGGAGTAGAGGCCTATCTGTTTGGGATAGGTTAAGACCGATTTTGGTTTGGTTTGACAATGTCTCAGTGTCTTCTTATTCATCCTTCCGGGGTCATTATGCATTTTAGGGTAACTTTTCAAAAATGGTCGAAAAAAAAACTTTTTTTTTTCTTTCAATTTTAACCCAATTAGAGAGGTTACGAAAAGTTTTTACGGTCATGCCTCTATTGCGTATGTATCACCGTCCAACATGGACCCATAACGGCCAATAAAAAAGAGTGTTTAAAAAAAATTTAGATTTTTTTTTGAAAAGTTACCCTAAAATACATATTTACCTCTTCCGGAAGTTGGTCTATCTGTTTGAGATAGATTAAGACCGATTTTGGTTTGATGTGTCAATGAGTGTCCTCTCTTATACATTCTTCCGGCAGTTGGATATCTTGGGCATTGGAACAATACTTCTGCGGCAAATATAATTGATTTAATATAAAGCAGATCAAATATTTTGGCCGCAAACCATAACGAAAAGAACAGAAAGTGAGTAATTTCCATAATTTATCTCGTGCGGTCTATCTCGAGCGCTATTCCGGGACACGATTTAGACACAAGACACCAATGTCTATATCGTTATCGTGAAAGATAAAGTCGCTCATGGTATGTAATTAATTATTATAACCTAATCTAAACCCTCTGGGGATAGGGGGACATAATAAGAATACTTCCAAGACACCCAAGTCCATTCCAGTCGTAAAAGGCCACTAAGGGCAAGGGTAGGAAACGATATATTTTCCATTACCCATGCAGAAAGCAAGGAGAAGCTTTGCATTATATCCTTTCTATGTCCCCTGTGGATAGAGGGACATAAAATAAATACTTCCAAGGCACCCAAGTCCATGCCAATCGTAAAAGGCGACTAAGGGAAGGGTCAGAAACGATATCTTTTCCATTACCCATGTAGAAGGCAAGGAGAAGCTACTACATTATCCGTAAGGATTCTCAAGTATCAACAACTCACAGTGAGTTGTTGCAAACCAGCCCCATGTCTGTTAACCTATGATGATGACTAAACCGGGGCTGCGGAGCCCGGCGCCAAGGGGCCGTGTGATTCTGTATAAAGGAGCCGGAGCCCCTTTTTCTTATAAAGAGGAGCCGGAGCCCCGCGCCGTGGAGCCGTGTGATTTTGTATAAAGGAGCCGGAGCCCCTTTTTCTGGACCTGGACTAAACATGGGTATTTTTTTATTTTATGTAGAGTAAAATTTTTGGTCGGTAATTGACTTCACAAGGTCTGATAACCATCAAGAAAAAAAATGTCGACCAATTTTGGTTGGTTCGTTAATGGCTCAGTGTCTTCTCTAGACTTGTGCATTATTGGGGTTGAAAACCCCTCTATCTCCCTGAAACGCTCATTAGAGTGTACCACAGCATACTCATCAACCTTCATGACTATCGGGTATTTTTTTTTGCAGATTACAGAAGATGTGTTCAGTTATGCTAACCATGTGGAACTTATCAAAACGTATTCTCAGCTGGGTGAACTGGATCAACTCCGGTCTGCGAGAATCAGAATGAGTCAACATTTTCCTCTAACTTCAGGTACAATGGCGGATGACGGCGCTCTATCAACTGTTTGAGTTGTTAGCCATTGAAAATGCGGTAACCGGTCCTATGCTAGGAAAGGGTGTAAAAACGACCATATTCTAGAATCTTAGATGCAAATTGCAAAGTAATACCGACAAAGTAATACATCTCATTAAATGCAAAGTTAAACCTTTCATTAGATAACCATTATTTGTTGATAGTTATTTTACCCGTGTTATTTTCTCATGATATTTTCTTTGAAATATTCCTCTTTTATTTGGATCCTTTTTGAGAACCCTTCGACAAATAATTCTCATCGTGTGGGTGGTGGGGGGGGGGTCGATCACTGCGATTTTTTGAGACTTTAGTAGATCTTCTTGTGTAAAGGTTGGACACCCCTGTCCTAGATCATCAAATATTTTTCGGTTTGCGGAACAAAAAGATTGTCAAGGAATGAACGAAGTGAAGTTTAATCATTTGTTAGCATGAAATTAGTAACATTATTTATCAACTCAAATCAAGAAAGTTATGTGGTTGAAAAAAAAGAAAGATTAAAAATTAAAATTGAACCGTGGTAAAACAGAGAGTATACCTGCTAGTCAACTAATAAGAATCAAAATTTGGAGCCAGAAAAAAAAATTAAATTGTGATTCCCTCAATCTGTTTTAGAACTATGGCTGAGCTGGCTCCGTGATGAAATAAAAGTGAGCTCCACTGACGAAGAGAAACTCAAAGTCGTTGACCTTTTTGAACAAGCAGTCAAAGATTATTTGTGTGAGTAGAAGTGAACACTTGTCCCGTAAAATATCGACATCAAATCAATTTACAAAATTTACAGTTTTTGCGTTATAGAGGGTAAAAGTTTGAAAATGTAACTATTTTTCCTTATCCTATAAAAAGGAAAGTATTGTAATGGGCTGAAATTTTCGATGTTGAATTTTCAATGCCAAAATAAGTTTTGGGGTAACCAGAGCCCAAATCCTGTTTTTTAGACATTGGTCTGTGTGCATGTGTCTGTCTGTCCGTTTCTCTGTAAACAAGATATCTCAAGAACGGTAAGTCCGAGAGACTTGAAATGACGTCAAGTTTATAAATTTTATGCATTAATTGAGCGTAGACACCATTAGCTGCAGTCTGATCTACCGTTGGTGGTTTTTGACCGCTTTTTGGCGGTTCCTGCCTAAAAAGAGAACGGTAAGTGCTAGTGCTATTTATATCAATATTATGCATGAAATGCAAAATGACACTTTTGGTTGACAAGTCTGGTATAAAAAGAAAACGGTAAGATCTAGAAACTTGAATTTTTATTGCTATGTCAATTTTATGTATTGTATAGGTCTCGAATTTTAAGTAGAATGTATAGTTGGCGATTTTGGCGGCTTTCACGAATCCTGCCAGGAGAGAGAACAGTAGATGGTGCCAGAGACTTGAAATTTGGTATCTATATCTATGTTAATTATATACATAGAACACGATAAATCCTACTGAGAAATAATGTTCACAACACATAGACCTATGGCTGAAACTCGAGATATTGGCTCCGGGGACCTCAAAACTTGTTTTGGCATTGAAAACTCGACATCGAAATCGAAATTTTCTGCCCATTATTATATTTTTTTATATATAGATAAGGATAGTCGTGTGATGTCACACCAGATTTTTATTTTACATTCCAAGGTACGTAGAATCTAAAAATCGACTAAAAAATTCCGTTCATCCGTCATCCTTTGTACATCGTTCGCCGTGAACGGCTCAAGTTGTGGGGCACAATTTCACCACTCCTACATACTAAAGTTTATCAAAATCGGTCTACGCTTTGGGGCAAAAGTGCCGCCCACGGCGGACGTTGGAGGAGGGGTCGTGACGGTCGAACGGATTTTTTGGATTCTACGTAGGTACCTTGAAATATGAAATACCAAATTTGAGGGTAGGTTATTTTTTGGTGGATAATCTAAATAGTTTTAAACAAACTATTTTTATTATTCATCATACAAATCAGTTCTTGAAATATTTTTTGGTGGATAATCTAAATAGTTTTAAACAAACTATTTTTATTATTCATCATACAAATCAGTTCTTGAAATATTTTTTGGTGGATAATCTAAATAGTTTTAAACAAACTATTTTTATTATTCATCATACAAATCAGTTCTTGAAATATTTTTTGGTGGATAATCTAAATAGTTTTAAACAAACTATTTTTATTATTCATCATACAAATCAGTTCTTGAAATATTTTTTGGTGGATAATCTAAATAGTTTTAAACAAACTATTTTTATTATTCATCATACAAAT
>CM022881.1:20737257-20748730 GCA_012654025.1 Pachypsylla venusta | reverse complement strand
GTTAGAGTTCTGCTAACACCTCCTTCCCACTTAATATTTTTCATTTTTTGAGTTTCAACTTGTTAGAGTTCTGCTAACACCTCCTTCCCACTTAATATTTTTCATTTTTTGAGTTTTTGTTTCAACTTGTTAGAGTTCTGCTAACACCTCCTTCCCACTTTATATTTTTCATTTTTTGACTTTTTTTTGTTTCAGCTTGTTAGAGTTGTGCTAACACTAACAGTGTTTTCTAAAGTTACCAATAGGATGTGTAATATACATTTGTTGATTAATAATAATCCACGATAACTCTGGAACGTCTTGTTCGATTCGGATGAAACTTGTTATAGACATTTATTATGTTCTTGGGTCCTGTTGGACTCGGGAGTCTATATAACGCGCCCCAGATCTACTAGTTTAGAATAACCCTGCTCACTCTCGGTTATAATATTCTCTTTCAGATGAGCTCTGAACCCGAGTCTCGACTTCCGATTTATGAAAATTATTTGACTTATGAAAAAAACGAGAAAGAAGGTGGCAACAATCCTGCGAGGGTTAAATGTTTGTATGAGCGAGCTGTAGCAGACCTACCATTAAACGGTATGTTATACAGGGGGCTTTTTAAAAAATAGAAATAACGGGGTAATAATATATTCTCATAATGAAGTCCCATTTCTATAATTTAGTAAAAATAAAACTTTATTTTTTTCAAATGTTGTTCTCAAGATCATTTTTGATATTCCAACAGCTTTATCTGCCAGACCGATGCTTTAACTGTGGTATTGACTAGTGTTAATAATTTCAAAATTGAATTCCTTCGCAAATTTTGACATATCATATCTTCCAGACCGATAGCTGATATGTCATATTTGGAAGTTACAAATCCAGAGAAAATAGATATCAACGCAGACTCAACTGCTCTTGAAATTTTACTTGTTTATTTTACAACTTCTAGCCATCAAGAATAGTAGTTGATTAGAACGAGATAAGCATTGCCAGCATGTCAATTCCAACTTTAAACAATGGAATTGGATATATTCGTTATTTATCATTGTTTGTTTGAAATTCCTTCTGAAGTATTTTTGACAAATACTCGTATTACAATTAGAAAAACTATTCCAAATTTATTAATTCATCTGAGCTCAGAAAAAAAAAATCATTTGCTTTCTCAACGCACACTTTATTATAAAGTGTGTAAGATTATCGTACATACAAAACACAATGATTTTAGCTGAATGTGTGATAAGGGACCCATATATTTTCCCCCGAGCCAGGAGTTTCTCTCTACAGCCTTGCGAGAAATGCATAACGTCATTATGTGAACAACTTTTTGGTGGTTATATTTATCAAAAAATACTCAACAGCATGCTCTTTTTCAATTAATTCAAAATTAGATTTTTGGTACGAAAAATTCAGACACCGAAATTCACCTTATTTTTAAATTGTTTCAGACTCTCTGTGGATTTCCTACATTAAATATTTGATCTCTGTAATTCACTCAGAAGAACCTGTTCTAAGTGTAATCCAAGAAGCCGTTCGAAATTGTCCGTGGGTATTTCAACTTTGGGTCTTGTACATCGAACAGCTTGAAACATATGACAAATCTATGATTGATATCAGTGGTAAGGTAGTATTTAAATAAAGAGAGTAAGAAATGAACGATCTCCATAGCAATAATTTTATCAAGGTTAGAATCTAAGAGAGTTGACATTTGCTTTTAGTTAAAAAAAAACAGTTAAAAAAATTGTCAGTTTTTGAAAACAAATACCCAGACCATGTAAAACTAATTTTGGTTTATTTTAATAATAAACCTCCGAAATCCACCACAAAAAATATATACCCCCTCAAAATTTTATATTTTACGTTTCAAGGTACGGATTTAGAATCCAGAAATAGAATAAAAAATTTGTTCGTCCACGGCGCCGTGAATGAGCCACTTAGCATTGACCGTTTTTAAAAATTTTTGGTATATAGGTCCCATTTTCCACTTGGAATTGTTGCTGTTCCTCTTAAAATTCAACTCTGCTATCTATTTCTATTCTCATATTTTTTAAAATGATAGAATCAGGTTGCTAAGAGGTTACCGAAAAAATTTTGGTGGCCCTTGACTGGAACTGGGATGATATAGGTTCCAGGTTTCCCTGGTATAAATGCAGAACTGGATATTGTGAGGACTTTCATTTGGACTCTAAATGTTTACCGAAATTGTTCGCTGCCCTCTGTTACATATAAAGTGTTATTTAAAAAAATTTAGGGGTAGAATTTTTTAAGGATTAATTGTTTGTATGTTTTCCGGATTGCTTAGAACGGCTTACTGTTAGCCCTTAGACTATCGCGTAAAATGAAATGATCAAAACTCAAATCTGAAAACTATATTATTACACCTTAGAAAAATTATTCGGAACTCAAAAATATTATCTATTCCTGAGTTACGGCTATTTTCCGGCAAACTGGCGAAATTTGTAAAATTATTTACTCAAAAAGGTGATTAAATGTCACATTAAGGCATTTTTTCTGTCTTTCAAATAATTACAAATCAAGGAATATACCCCCCCCCCCCTAAAANATACCCCCCCCCCCCCTAAAAATATATCGGGTGTCCGTACTAACATGAACACTTTTGGCTATTTTAGTTGTTCTAGAGAAGGCGTTATCTGCTGGATTCGTTGAGGGCCATGAGTATTTATCCGTATGGATGACTTACATAGTTTATATTAGAAGACTTTACGATTCAACTCGGGAGAAAAGTCAAAATGACGCAACTGAAAATGAAGTACAAAAGTTGGAGGAGAAAATACGGACAGTGCTGGAGAAAAGCTACGAATTTGTTGTGGGGCGTAAGTATCTACAGAAAAGTTCAGTATTTATGTTAGCCCAAGGAGAAAAGCTACGAATTTGTTGTGGGGCGTAAGTATCTACAGAAAGGTTCAGTATTTATGTTAACCAAAGGGGAAAAGTTATGAATTTGTTGTGAAGCGTAAGTATCTACAGAAAGGTTCAGTATTTATGTTAACCAAAGGGGAAAAGTTATGAATTTGTTGTGGGGCGTAAGTATCTACAGAAAGGTTCAGTATTTATGTTAACCAAAGGGGAAAAGTTATGAATTTGTTGTGAAGCGTAAGTATCTACAGAAAGGTTCAGTATTTATGTTAACCAAAGGGGAAAAGTTATGAATTTGTTGTGAAGCGTAAGTATCTACAGAAAGGTTCAGTACTTATGTTAACCAAAGGGGAAAAGTTATGAATTTGTTGTGAAGCGTAAGTATCTACAGAAAGGTTCAGTACTTATGTTAACCAAAGGGGAAAAGTTATGAATTTGTTGTGAAGCGTAAGTATCTACAGAAAGGTTCAGTACTTATGTTAACCAAAGGGGAAAAGTTATGAATTTGTTGTGAAGCGTAAGTATCTACAGAAAGGTTCAGTACTTATGTTAACCAAAGGGGAAAAGTTATGAATTTGTTGTGAAGCGTAAGTATCTACAGAAAGGTTCAGTACTTATGTTAACCAAAGGGGAAAAGTTATGAATTTGTTGTGAAGCGTAAGTATCTACAGAAAGGTTCAGTACTTATGTTAACCAAAGGGGAAAAGTTATGAATTTGTTGTGAAGCGTAAGTATCTACAGAAAGGTTCAGTACTTATGTTAACCAAAGGGGAAAAGTTATGAATTTGTTGTGAAGCGTAAGTATCTACAGAAAGGTTCAGTACTTATGTTAACCAAAGGGGAAAAGTTATGAATTTGTTGTGAAGCGTAAGTATCTACAGAAAGGTTCAGTACTTATGTTAACCAAAGGGGAAAAGTTATGAATTTGTTGTGAAGCGTAAGTATCTACAGAAAGGTTCAGTACTTATGTTAACCAAAGGGGAAAAGTTATGAATTTGTTGTGAAGCGTAAGTATCTACAGAAAGGTTCAGTACTTATGTTAACCAAAGGGGAAAAGTTATGAATTTGTTGTGAAGCGTAAGTATCTACAGAAAGGTTCAGTANAGACCATGATTTTGGGGGGGGGGGGTCCATTCCCATCAATTTTTCGTTATCTGCTACCGTTTGGGGTGTAGTATTGTAACAGACAACCCCTCATAACTAGGTACAAATTTCTGATTTATATATTAAGATTTGAATTATAGCCAAGCACGAGTGAAGTAGCTAGTTTAATTTAACATACAATAATAACAGAAAGTTTCTTGCAAAATTCGCGACAACTACTGAATCACGTGATGATAGTAAGTAGTTTCTTTAAATTTGGGTGAATTTGACAATTGAAAATTAAATAAAATCATAGGAAAACAAATGTTACTACGTGACACAGCAGGTGTCACACAGACAAATTAATTTGTCTTGATTTTTAAATTGTAATTTCTGTTTTTTTTTTTTTTTTTTTTTTTTTTTTTTTTTTTTTTTGTAAAAACGAGAATCGTAAAAAAAATCAGTAGTAAGTTCAAAGCAACTTTTTTAGTGTTTAGTGAATATTGATTACATGATTACCATTGTATTCGTCATTACTTTAATAGCATTGAGAGAAGAAAGTGACATAATAAATTTAGGTGTGTTTAATAGCAGCAAAAATAATTTTGGCCGCAATAATAGATATCACTAGGTTTATGCTCGCATGTTTACCCTAGATTAGTGGTTGATATTTTTTGTGACATTAGTCTAACTAACCCTGTGGATTTTCCAATGATAGTGAGTTTTTTTGTTTTTTAATTTACAGAATTCGGCATTGAAGCGGACCCTAATTTTGAAATTTTACAATTTTGGGCATACTTTGAAGCTACCCGGACTCACAATTTAGAAAAAATGAGACTTATCTGGAATGATATACTTCGAGATTATGGGTCAGATAACGCTGCTGTTTGGTGCAGTTATATTGCAATGGAAAGGTGAGGATTTTACGCGGAGCGGCCCCAGGTTGATTTTGGATCAGATAGCACCACTGTTTGGTGCAGTTATATTGCTGCAATGGGTTGGTGAGGATTTTAAGGTTCGCGGCTTCAGGGTGATTATGGGCCAGATAGCAACACTATTTGGTGCACAGTTATATTGCAATGGATTGGTGGGTTTTTTAAGGGGCGCGGTTCCAGGTTGAAGATATGGGTCAGATATAGTTTCATCAAAATCGAAAAAGGCGTTGAGAGTTTTTAGCACAGACGTTCAAAAACCACCTCTTAAAAAACTGAAATTTTGAGACATAATTTTTCATGGTCAAATAACAAATGTGCTTTATTCTCCCTAAATTACTAAGAATTCAAAAACATCTTCTGCCTTATTTCAGACAATTTGGTGATAAGAAACATTTAAGAAAACTTTATCAACGAGCTCTATCAAGTAAAACGTCTTGGCCAGAATCTATTTGTACGGATTGGTTGGTTTACGAGAAACAAGAAGGAACCCTCGCCACCTATCAGTTTGCTTTGAAGAAAGTGGAAGACAAATTGAAGACTGTGGCCAAAGAAAGGGAAGAGAGTGGAAAGAAGAATAAAGTCAAAGAAAAAGAAAACAACAAAGATGACTCGCATAAGAGAAAGGTAAGGGAAGTACTGGACAAATAAAATCAACTTAGAGCCTGATCCTACTTGGCATCTTGTGGGATCTTGCTTTTACCGAAAGATCTAGTGGCAACACATTTTAAATGAGATGCGTTTTTTTTCTGTATACGGAGCAAACTGTACCCCGAGAAAGCCATAAGCGTCTTTAGAATTATTCATGCAGTAAAAATAAATTATTATATTATTTGTTTTAACGCAAAATATTGCATTGTTACACCTTACTTTTGTGGGAACCACAACATTACAAGGGCCACTACAGTAAACCATTACAGTATTGTATATACATTTTTTCTTTTAATGCCGCAACAAATCGTTACTCACACCATGAGTGACACCCACTATGCCAGCGAGACTGCTCAGAATATTGTTAGGGCAAAGTCAACAGCAACAGCAGTAAAAGTAAAATATTCTCTTCCTTCATTTTTTCAGATGAACAGTACCAGTTCACCCCCTCCTACCAAACAATCAAAATTTGCAAACGCTGTTGTTACCACTGTGGTTAGAAAGCAACCTTCTAAAAAATCAAACGAACCAATGGATGTTATTAGTGTGGACAGCAAATCATCTGTTCAGAAATCAGGTTTGTAACATAAACATTGTACATTCCTTGGAGTCAAATAAGAAAAAACCTCACAACTGCTCATAAAGCAAACAAGAAAAGGTACATTTTTGAAGTTATACTTCTTTAGGCGCGTTATGAAAAAATGATGAGAGTGAAATTTTAAGATGCGCGCGCACCTTTAACAAAAAATGATCACCGCATCAGTGTAACACAGATGAAGTTAGTTATGAAAAAAAAACAGCGTCTATGGCACGTTGAATACACCAGTTCCCGTTGAATCACTGAAGTTAAGCAACGCCTAGCGAGGTTGTACCATGTGGGTGTCCACGTGGGTTCGCGCCCTCGTGATGCTGGCTATTTTTGCGGCCCAACCCAGGCTGGGTGAGGTCAATGTGGGTAGTTGGTTTGCATGTTTCCAGCGAATGGAGGATAAAACCCCCGTCTCGAATGACCAATAGATGTACAAAACAATAAAAAAAAGTTATGGAAAACTGATGAAGATGGAGTTAGTTATGAAAAAATGATGATAGTTAAATTTAAATATTGTATTTTCTCATTCTATATCCATAGAACATCGTGGCTCAGTGGCAAGGCCTCTGTTTAATAGTTAGTAGTTTCTGAGTTCACTCCCGGGTGGGGGGGAAGGGGTAGTATGTTTATTTGAAATATTATTAAATTTATTTTTAAAAAGAAGTATAATTTCTCGCGCGCCTACATAAGTACACGCACCCATTTTTTTTTTATCTTTCAAATAGCTTGCAATAAATACTTTAGCAAATGTCTGATATTGAAGATTATTTGATTTCAGAGGAAGAACTGTTGAAGGAGAGAGGGGTTGTCGCTGAACACGATCACACCAAAGATTACCGAACTGTATTTCTCAGCAACTTGGATTTCGCAACAAGTGAGGATGAGATCAAAGAAGCACTTCGATCAGCAGGTCAAATCGAAGAGGTTCGACTTGTCAAAAATTTCAAATTGAATTCTAAAGGATTTGCCTATGTTGTATTTGCGTCTAAGGTAAAGTAACTTCCTCATTATAATATTTTTATGAACTTCATGGAGTGTATTTCAACTAGAAACTATGGAAATTCACAAATTATTTTTTGCCATATTTTTCTGAACTCAAAAGACCCCGCGCAAAAAGATTGTAAATATATAGTCTATACACACTGGTTTTTTTACTTGAAATTTTATAATATTTCAAAATGAATTTGTGTATCAACTACTAAAAAATTGTTATATAGAGTTACGGAGCGCTTTCGTCTATTACGGCATTCTCAACATAACTGATTATTGATCTCTCAAAATCAAAATAGTAAGATGTAGGGGAAATTAAACATAATAATATAGGTGGGGGTGTTTTAAGATGACAATGTTCTTTTTACATAAAATGTTTTTTCACATTAACTAGGTTTTTATTAACATAATGTATATATATTAATTATATTTATTTATTTAATAATATTAGAACATGTTTCCATGTTTGAAATCAGTACCATCAAAAACGCTGGGCAAAACACAATAACAAGGATAAAGTTGTTCAAAATGATCTTGTAGTTCGGTTGTTTTGTCTCACTTACTATTAAATTTCGTGAAATATGTCCCATTTAAACACTTTGTAGATGGACACTCCATATTAATTATTTTCTTCCACTGCTTTTAGATTGGAGCCGAAGCTGCTCTTAAAATGGACCGTACGAAAGTGAACAATCGACCAATGTTCATTTCTGAATGCAATCCGGATAAACAAAATAGAAAGACTGGCCTGAGGTTCAGTGTTGGAGTTCTAGAGAAGAATAAACTCTTTGTGAAGGGACTCCCGTTCAGTACGACAGAGCAAGAACTAAAAGAACTGTTTGGCAAATATGGAGAACTGAGTGATGTGCGGCTCGTTGTTTATAAAAATGGGAAATCAAAGGGAATCGCTTATGTAGACTACAAAGATGAGGTAAGAAGGACTTAGGGTCAATCAAAAGGAAAGTATTCCGTTTTCCCTTGTTTTTCAAGATGGCGGGATATGATGTGTTTCTCACAAAACACATTGCTTCTCTAGTTTTCTAAATGAAATCACGTACTTTNACAGAGCAAGAACTAAAAGAACTGTTTGGCAAATATGGAGAACTGAGTGATGTGCGGCTCGTTGTTTATAAAAATGGGAAATCAAAGGGAATAGCTTATGTAGACTACAAAGATGAGGTAAGAAGGACTTAGGGTCAATCAAAAGGAAAGTATTCCGTTTTCTCTTGTTTTTCAAGATGGCGGGATATGATGTGTTTCTCACAAAACACATTGCTTCTCTAGTTCTCTAAATGAAATCACGTACTTTTTTACTTTCCTATCATTTAAAAAGGAAAGTATTGTAATGGGCTGAAATTTTCGATGTCGAGTTTTCAATGCCAAAACAGGTTTTGAAGATCTCGCATTTCAGCCATTTGTCCATGTGTGTGTGTGTCAGCCAATCTGTGATCAAGATATCTAAGAATTTACGATTTTCAGAGGTTTTCACAAATTCTGATAAAAAACCCTGACATGTCCCCCTCGATATGATGAAAACTGGACCTGAGTTTCAAAGTGAAACTCATGTCCAGGTTACCCTGAAATGTTACCCTCTTTATAATGAACCTTTGGTCAGAGTTAAACTTAGGTCGACGTCACCCTGACATCTTTTCCTCGGTATTTTGATACTTAGGTCAGGGTCACCCTGACATGTCCCTCTCGATATGATAAAACTTAGTTCGAGGTCATCCTGGCATGTTCCCCTCGAAATGATGAAACATAGGTCGGAGTGAAACTTAGGTCCAAATTTCCTGCCTGGAGTCATACTCCATTTGTAATTCTTTTCATTTGTCATTATTTTAGGTGTCAGCCGCTCATGCTCTCATCAAAACTGACAACATGTTGATTGGAGACAAAACCATTTCCGTCGCTCTAAGCCAACCTCCTGTACGTAAGAATGATACAGCTCAGTTGTCTTCGGAGTTCTCAAGGACCATCTCACTTGGTGGCGGTCTCGTACCAACCAATGCAACGTAAGTTGTGAAACCTCTGTTCATTTTATTCATAATCTTCCGACTTTATCCGGGAAGTAGCTTTGGGAAAAAGTATTTTTAATTTCTCTTTTGGTAGGACTAGGAGGTTTATTCGAATAATTTATTAATTTGAAATTATCTTCATAACAGGCAATAATTTTGAATTGCTTGATTGATCGTAGCTCTACGGGATCGTTTTAAGAAGAGCGCCGCTACAACAACAACAACTTAGATCTGGCACTGAGTAATAGATTTAGTACCAGTAGAGCTTGTATCAGTCGAACAATATGAAAAATGCACATCACTATGAAACCATTTATTTGATTGTAGATCTTCTATCTATACATATAATTAAAGTCACTTTTCGCGTCCGTCTGTCTGTTCGAGATAAACTCAAAAGTTCAAATCCGGGATCGGCCAAAATATATATATATATATATATTTAATATTGGTCATTCAAGACGGGGGTTTCACCCTCCATTCGCTGGAAACTTGCAAACCAGCTACCCACATTGACCTCACCCAGCCTGGGTTGGGTCGGAAAAATAGCCAGCATTACGAGGGCGCGAACCCACGTGGACATCCACATGGCACAACGTCACTGGACATTGCTTAACTTCAGTGATCTATCGGGAACTGGTGTATTCAACGTGCCAAAAATGCTGGCTAAAATAAAATTTAGACAATACTAATTGTTTAGCCAAAGCCGTAAGAGATATAGAAAAATTTATGTGAATGGACCCCTGGAAAATTGTCATAATTCAAAACTCTAAGACCGTTTTCGGGTTACGGCCGATTTTTGTATACGATATCATAGAATACTATTAGAAACGGCAAGAGATATAAAAAAATTGACGGGAAGATATTCCGAATTGTGTATGGGGAATCATAGAATACTATTGGAAACGGTAGGAGATGTAAAAAAATTGATGCGAATGGACCCCGCTCACATTAATTGTTTTTCCGGAACCTGACTCAATACTACTCCCAACACGTTTTACACAGCCTAAAAACCCGACACTACTCGTCATGTTCTACACAAGGTAACAAACGTGCAGTTAATATGTGTTCTATGTGTGGTATGCTCAGATGGCGTTCATAGGGTAATGTCTCGGTGATGAGTACTTCTGTAAAAGTCACGTTTAATTTCATTGTTTCTCTCATCTTCTCGAAACGAAATTCCGGTACGCACAGCCATGTCCCTAAGGCGCCGAGCGAAGCGGGCGTAGCCTGCTAGTATAAAATAATATAAAGTATGTTTTTGTAAAATATTTATACATGTATGTCGTCGAAAACGTTCACAAAAACAACCTGAATTTTACAACTAGATTAACTAATGAAACATTGGCCTGACATCATAGAAATCTTCTTTTTTTTAATCGCACGTTAAGTTTTTTACTGACCCCACGAATTTGGGTCTACATTTCTTTCATTTTTTTATTATCTCCTATTTGTACCACAATAAATCTCGAACGCCTTGCCTCATGAAATTTAGTATGAACATTTATTACATTCGTGATATCCACCAGGAACTCATGGTTACCATTATTTCAGTGAGGTTCACAGAACTACTTCAAGGTAGTTAAATGTAAAATCCAAAGATCGATTCTTTTTTCGTCCCTTTGCCCCAATGTGAATCCTTCAAAAACAAAAATAACAATATAAGTATCGTAGGAAGCACGGACGAAACAGCTAAAAAACAATAAGAATATGACCATGTGTTTCTTTGACAGGGTCCTTTTACTTCATTATTTGTTTTTACAGACGTGGAAAAGGAAGAACTCAGTTGTCACTTTTACCAAGATCTTTACAAGTTTCGGCTTCCCCAACTACATCTACCTCTAAATCTTTTTCTATGAACAATAATGAAAGTCCCGCAATGACCAACACTGGAAAGTCAACTGTTATGAAAAATAATCAAGACTTCAGAAATATGCTTTTGGGAGACAAATAATAAATTCAAGTCTCGACTTGATGAAGATGGAAATAATACAAAAAATAATAAATTCAAGTCTGACTTGATGAAGATGGAAATAACACGAAAAATAATAAATTCAAGTCTGACTTGATGAAGATAGAAATAACACAAAAAATAATATATTCAAGTCTGACTTGATGAAGATGGAAATAACACAAAAAATAATATATTCAAGTCTGACTTGATGAAGATGGAAATAACACAAAAAATAATAAATTCAAGTCTGACTTGATGAAGATGGAAATAACACAAAAAATAATAAATTCAAGTCTGACTTGATGAAGATGGAAATAACACAAAAAATAATAAATTCAAGTCTGACTTGATGAAGATGGAAATAACACAAAAAATAATAAATTCAAGTCTGACTTGATGAAGA
>CM022881.1:20675839-20735870 GCA_012654025.1 Pachypsylla venusta | reverse complement strand
AAACAGCCTCAGTCGCTCAGTTGGTTGAGGCGGTGGATTCGTGACCAGGACACTGTTGGTTCGAATCTAACTCAATCCCCACCTCCTGATCACTAAATAAAGGAAGCAGTGATAATTGAAATCTCAATGAAGATTTGTAAACATTTCAGTAATAATAATAAAGAGGATAATCCTTGATCTTTGTGGATGTTTATTTGTTTTTCAATGGATGATATCGGGGTGCGAACAGATGAACTATATATATTTTATTGCTTCAATTTCAATCAATCAAAATTGGCAACATCGTTTCCCATGGTAGCCAATGTATGAGAATGCAGCTCTAAAGAAGTTGCTGTCACCATATCTAATTATCATAGTGATGTGCGGACTCGGGTACATCGTCGACTCGAGTATTTGGTTGACTCGAGTCCAGGGAACTTGTTATGGTATTGAAATATTCGAGCATATCTCTCAACACAGTCTAGCCTCTAGCACTACCTACCTTAATGTTTCGTAAAAGATCGCCTTCCTTCCGAAGGTATGTCAAGGCCAACGAGTAAAGGCAAGGGGGGAGGTAGAAGATTGAGATGCGGGACTTCCTCTACTCGAGTTAAGTTTTAACTCGAGTCCCAGGTACTTGCGAGTAAAATTCTTCCATACTATTAATGAACTCATTAATCTTCCCTGAGTAAACCTATGTCACATAATATATTAGTAGACTCGAGTCCCAGATTGTCAGACTCGAGTAAAGTACCCGAGTCCGCACATCACTAAAATGATCACCATAAAGCTAATCTTCGAGGCTAATAATTGGTCTTGGTGAAAAATAATACAGAAAGCAGCTCTGCAATATTATCATGTTACTGACGTAATTATATAGCAGTTATATTAAAAAACTTCAGCAGCAAAACAATTACTTTTCAGAGCAGCCTTCCGATATATCTGGCTACCATGATGATGCCACTATTGATTTATTCAATTTAATTTTGTAGTCTGTTCTTTACTAACAATTTATATATATAAAAAAAATCCTGGATGATGTCCAGGACAGCTTAGACCTGATATCAGAAAAAACTTCTTCTTTTTCCGAAAATAGTGAGTTTTTTCAACTGCAACTTAGAAGGAAACTACTGCCAGGCTGGTCATGTAGATTATAGGGGACCCCCAAAATACACTACATATTTACACCAAGGGGGAAATGCTGCAGGGTCGATGGTTTCGTAACCATTTCTATTCGGTGAAGGGCTCCTACCGTGGTTACTACACTACTGCAAAGAAATTTACCTTGAAAACTGATATTTCCTAATATCCACTGAAAAGGGGGCATTAACATCCATCTCATCCCAAAACTATTCTTATCACTTACCCCTCGGTTGTTTGACTCCCAGATAGAGTCAGTTAACTTGTCAAATCCTCTTTCAAAGGCAAAAGCACCAACTGTGACTGTAAGCATAAATGTGGACATTCTTTTGAATAAGAGGTTGTAAACTGTATTGGGCAGACCCATTTTCAAAGGAAAATTTAACAATTTTAGTGAAAAAGATTTAAAAATTACGATTAACCTTAAAAGTTCTTGCAGTTATCAGATTTTTTCGTAAACAATGTTGCCAGGTTGAACAAAAAAAAACTAAGTCGGAGCTAAATTTGTTTAAAATGGTGCTAAATTTTTTTCAGTGGTAAAAAAATATATTTTTGGTTGCTGTAGACTCCAATATTTTGGTTTATTAATTTCTATGTATCGAGCAATCGAGCACGAAATTTTTTAGATCGAACAAACTGAGATCCATCAACCTAGTTTTTAAGTTACAACACGATTTTGCTTTGAGCGTCAGTTTGTTCTACAAGAAATTTCAAACGACTTGTCTGTTTTAAATGAAACTTAGTATGTATACAGAGTGTCCCAGAATAATAGGTACCCCCTCTTAACTTTTGAATGACTTGGAATTTTGAATAGCTCTGGGGATGGGAAAATGGCCATGGCCAATCGAATGGTTATGGTGAGATCCAGGTTCGACTTTTATTGACAAAAAGTGTCGATTTCTCAAGAAATTTAAATGGAATGGTACAAATAAGATAAAAAAAAACTTTTTCTTTTTATTTTGACATGAACCATGTATGTGTTTTTATAGCTTCATACTTTTTGAAGTACAATATAAAAATCTGTCGAACGATATATAGATCGTCAAAACCGGCTAAGCCAATCTTGACAATCCATATTTTAATAATGTATGAAATATGAAAAAAAAATACTTTCTGTCATTTTTAACGGAACGATCCAACTACTTCCAAGAAACGAAAGAAAATACTAAACAGAGGACAGGCGATAGCTCTAACCAGAGACTTCAAACAGAGACATTATTATAATCAAGATTTCATATTCGTATATGGACGTGCCGACTACTCCTTTGATATCTAACGACACTTCAAGTAGTGTCGCTAGATATCAAAGGTACCTTGTCCTATAGATTTCTCTTTCTCAGTTTTCATATTATGCAGATTAATAATAAATTTCTAAATCTGCATGTATTTTTTTCACCATTAATTAATTTCGGGGGGGGGGCTGCAGCCCCCCAGCCCTCCCCCTGGATACGGCCTTGGGAACGATTAATATTTTTTTCCTGGTATATCCGATTTTGTTTTGAAAACCCGATTCTGGATATCGCATGGATATAGGCTATCAGAAAATGTACGCTTTGCCGTCCTCCAGCGTATACACTGTGGGCTGTAGAGGCGTCCAAAATTTTTATTTGTGGAATCAACTTTGAAAATGATTTTTGTGTTCTTGCCAGCTACTCGGTTACTTTTTAAATGAAACTTTCATTCCGGACATGACAAATATATGGGCTTTCCATTAATGTAACCGAATTGCCCCCCTTGGGTGTACCAATTTCCCTCTGGAAGCGTTGAAATATAAAATTTTTAGATATCGAGTGCGGCATATCACAAAGAATTCTGGACAAGGACAAGAAAAATCCCTTTTTTTAAAATCCCACCACTAAAATTGTGAATGAACACCGCAACACTGTAGTTTTATGAGTTGAAAGCGGCACCTGACAGAGAATCCTGGACTAGAAACGAGGGATTTTCGAACACGCGGGATTTTTCCCATTTGCGGCTTGCAATTTGCAATATCTCTCCGTCACTCAGGCCGCCTCTTTTGTTTTGTTTTTAACTTTTTATATTTACTTCTTAGCTTTATTGACATATTTTAACCCTTCCAGACAGGTTAGGAAACGTTTTTACGGCCATGCCTTGATGAGCAATATTGCTTGAGCACACTTTTTGAGTGATTAAAAAGGGGAGAAATATTAAGGATATCATGGGATTAAAAGTTGTGGGATTTTTCCTGTCCAGGTTTCTCTGTCATATGCCGCACTTTTATCTGTTATCAGCTGCTTGCAGCTTTCAGTCTACGAGTTGTGCGAGTATGGTGTACAGTATTTTATGTATTTGAATTTGAAATTCGTTCCTGACTTCCTGATTCGGAAGATAAAAACGATCAAACAAAATTAATTTTCGTTTGGTTTTCGTTCCAGTATTGTCTTGGCCGTTTTCTAATTGTGAACGTTAGTGAACTACACTTTTGACTTCCATATACATCCTGAAATGCACTTATATGTGTGAATATGTATGTGTATATAAGTATGTACTACACTTTTGACTTCCATATACATCCTGAAATGCACTTATATGTGTGAATATGTATGTGTATATAAGTATGTTACGCGATACAAGCCACAATTTTCATCCGATTTTGACGAAACTTGGTATACATGTTTAGGGTATGAGGGAAATTCGCTGTATAGTTTTTGGGGGTCCAATATTATGTTTTTTGAAAATGATTTTTATCTTTTTAGCGGGGTGTTGCAGAAACGTAAAATTTTGATATGTGATGGTTGATGTTAGGGCTTTTCGATTTTGAACATACTGGGGGCCCTCCTCCCCTCCCGGGGGGAGGACCCCCAATTTTTTTAATTTCTTTTTTTAAAAAAAATTGATTAAGATATTTTTTTCTATTATTGACCACAATACTAACGTGAACACCTGATCATATTGATCCACTAGTTTTATCTTTCTCATCCTTACTTTTCTCTTCAGGTTCGAGATGAATATTTTTCAGTGGCAATGAGTGAAAGTTGACCAACCATTAACTAACAGAAACCAGAGAATGTAAATGACAATGACTAATCCGAAGTGTATACTTTTGTTCAGTGGTAAAAGAAAGTCGGGAAAAGACTTTATAACGGATCAGTTATTGGAAAGGTAAGGATATTAATAGCCCAGTCAAATTCAGCAAATTTTTGGTAATTTCGAAGCATTATTATCGCAAGTTTTGAAACTTTGCAATATTGTTCGGGGAGGAGGTCTGTTGGGGTTCGGATTTTTAGCTGATTTTTTTTTATTTTAATAAATTGGCCATTGAATATTCTTATTTGGGACTAGCTGTTTGCCCGTGCTTCGCTACGGCCTCTCATTTGGCGCCGTAGAGGCATGGCCGTTCCCGTGCTAATAATATTCTATGATTCCCCTTACAAAAATCGAAAAATCGGTCGTAACTCGAAAACGGTTAGACAGTTATTTTTGCAAACTATGTCCCAAATTAAGGTTTAAGAGGCCACCTATAACTTTGGAATGGCTGGCCATACCTTTGCAGAAAATGCCCTACAATAAGGACTAAAGGGCCATCTAAAACTTTCTCGCTTTGAGTTGACATGTTGTCGCGGCAACAATTTAAGATATCGGACTGTGAATAGCTGAATTTGGTCGAAAATCGGTCTTAACTCGAAAATGGTTCGACATTTTTTTTTTAGTTCTGATAATTTTTCTGGGGTTCCGGCGTATGGTTTAAGGGGGGGGGGGCGTGCCTATCAATTTTTCGATATCTCTTACCGTTTTGGTTAAACAAGTAGTGATACATAGACACATAGATCTATCGTTACATTGAAAATACCTATTATTGATTAGCTCTTTAACATCTTTAATATTTTTTAGTCAAGTGAAGATATAGTAATTTTCAGCCTTCATTTACTTGATATAGTATCCCAATTTAACCAACTTACTATAGATATAGACCCTTGTGTCTCGGTATGCCACCCTCGCACTGCAATTATTCTCAATCACACAAAGTGCTTTATGTAGCTTTGTTGTCATAGTTTTCTGTAAACGAAACTAACAATCCCAACGGGATATCTCCGCATTAGGATAACACAACCTCCCAAATGAAACTAGATAACGTCCCTCGCAGTTTGCGCCCCAGGCTATCTCTGAGACACAGCTCTTAGAAAATCCGATATTGTTTTATCTTTTTGATACACTCTGTATTTCGATCACATCAGTGTTTTGCATAAGTTGTCACAATTACTACCCAGCTCCACCAAGACCGTAAATAACTCTACATCATATTGAGATCTTGCATATCCCGTAAAGTCAAAATTAATTGTTATTTTTGTCTCATTTCTTTGTTCAAGTACTCCAAACATAAATAATATTGAATAAGAGGATTTCAACGAAAAAAAAATAACTCAAAATTAAATTTTTCAATATATTCCTCAAAATTCTTGGGGTATATAACGGGTCTTGATTTGATCAAAATAAAAGTTGATGGGCAACATTTTTTTTTTTAATTTGGCTTAACGTCTCTTTTACATCTATTGGTCATTCGGGACGGGGGTTTTACCCTCCATTCGCTGGAAACTTGCAAACCATCTACCCACATTAACCTCACCCAGCATTGAGTTGGGCCAGAAAAATAGCCAGCATCACGAGGGCTCGAACCCACGTGAACACCCACATGGAACAACCTCGCTGGACGTTGCTTAGCTTCAGTGATCTCACGGGAACTGGTGTATTCAACGTGCCATAGACGCTGGCTGGGCAAATCTGATATCGAGTTCGTGTTCAACTGATTAGGACATATGTAATCAGCCGCAAAAACTCCGGCATCAAAACAAGTGTTGACGTGGTGATGGCGATGAGTAGCATATTATACTACTTTGAGGACGCCCGAACTAGATGTTGATGATCCCGGTCCCTTACATGTCCTCCAATATAGTGGTAAATATTTCAAATTAATGAGTATGAAATTCCATGGGTTGGCTGGGTTTGAATCACACCCTAATATTTACCAGTCAGAACGTCTTACCACTATTCCACCAAGCATTAATATGAATATGAATTCGAAAAAAAGAAATCTATACTATCTTTACTCAAGTGTCAAACATACATTGCAGGTGTTCACTGTATGTGCGACATACATTGTAACTCGTACTCGTAACTCGTTTTGTAGTATAATTTAGGGTTTCCCTTATCCAGTTTATTGTACATTTCATAGTAAACTTGTTTTGAGGATCAAATACTCGTTCTCCGAGTAGAGGAACAACAATATTTTAATCTGTTTAATAAACTAAGTGAAGGTCTAGTATAAGGCTATGTTCACATGACCGCGCGGCACAAGATATATCTAAATAGTGCATATTGTCTACATGACCGCGCGGTACAAGTTCTACAAACTTGTATCGATTTGTTCATATGATCCCGCGCGGTCATGTGAACATAGCCTTATTATTATTATTTAACTCTTTATTGAATTAACTTTTATATAGAGTGAAAGGAAAGAGAGAAAAAAGGGGGAATTAAGTAAAGAGAGAGAGAAAGTTCATTCAAAGGGGGAATTAAGTAAAGAGGGAAAGTTAATTCAAAGGCGGGGTTAATTCCTGAAGAATTCTCTTCCACCCAACCCTTATCATCTTTGTTCAATGATAACTCTAGAATGACTTGGCACGGGCATTCATATGTTCATGGAATTGGGTGATGAGTTGATGACACTTATGTCTGGGGGCACAGCACATCTTTGTGCAGTTTGATGATACAAGTGTGGGAGGGGTGTCAATCTCTTCGTATTGATCTCTAGAAAATGAAAATCCATGGTGACACCCTCAATATTTGTTGAGAGAACCACAATTCAGGATGGCGTCCAAGATGGCCGCTCGGCGTAAGAAAATCTTTAAATTACCGCTAAGGATCACGTGGGGTATCTAAGTATAATTTTTTTGGCAAATCGGTCGCTCAACTCTCAGCGACCCCGCAAATTCAAAACGGCGGCCTAAAATGGAATCATTAATAACTGGTTCTGGGTAACAAACAGAGAGTAACTTTCAATGTTTTCGGAGTCGTAGATTTCATAAAAACCATCCAATTGATCGTTTGCCTTATGGTTGACCCCGAAAACAAACCAAGATGGCCCCCCAATTTTTTAAAACTACCCTATCAAGTCGTGTGAGGTTAAAAATAAAGTAATAAAACTATGTATATCACAGTTATAACTGTAACAAGCAGGCTATGTCTGATTTTCTTGGCGCTCTAGAGCTAGAAGCATGGCCGTTGCCATGCTGGAAGTATTCGATGATTTATTTAGTTTAATATTTAGTCAATGTTCAGATATCTGTATTACAATTTCCCCTTTTGGTGTTTCCAGGATATCTGTATAGGTACATGCCAATGCTAAGATTACAATTTCCCCTTTTGGTGATTCCAGGATATATGTATAGGTACATGCCAATGCTAAGATATCTGGTCCACTATTTCCCATTGGTGTTTCCAGTATATATGTATAGGTACATGCCAATGCTAAGATATCTGTATTACAATTTCCCCTTTTGGTGTTTTCAGGATATATGTATAGGTACATGCCAATGCTAAGATATCTGGTTCACTATTTCCCTTTGTGTGTTCTCAGGATAGGTACATATCAATGTTCAATCATACGATTGTCAGCACCAATAAAATCTCATTGGGCCAAATTGAATGACCTTGCTCTTGATGAACTATTAGCCGCCACTGAGTATAAGGAGAAATATAGAGCGGATATGATCAAATGGAGTGAGTCAATGCGACTGGGGGACAGTGGATATTTTATCAGACCAGCAATAGAAATCGCAAGAGGTAACCTAAAAACATATTTTGTTTTTCCACTTTTGATTTGATTTTTGGATGGAGGCACTCTATTTTTTCAACAATGTTAATAACTAAGGTATAGCAGCTTCCTTTCTCGTTCCTCTGCAATCAAGAACAGCTTCTCAGTTTTCCACACGAGGTTGAATGCACCCCAGTAAAGTAAGCGATGATAGGTAGTATCCTCGGGCAGGTTCACATCAGAGTGCACACCATGCCTTAAATTCAGTGTTTTTTTTGCACGTCTCTTAAATATTAATTAGTAATTCGAGACTCTCCATTCGCTGGAAACTTACAAAACCAGCCAGCAGCATTGACCTGACCCAGCCTGGGAATAGCCAGAATCACGAAGGCACAAACCTACGTGGTCACCCCCTTAGTACAACCTCCCATTATCACGAAGGCACAAACCTACGTGGTCACCCCCTTAGTATAACCTCCCATTATTACGAAGGCACAAACCTACGTGGTCACCCCCTTAGTACAACCTCCGATTATCACGAAGGCACAAACCTACGTGGTCACCCCCTTAGTACAACCTCCCATTATCACGAAGGCACAAACCTACGTGGTCACCTCCTTAGTACAACCTCCCATTATCACGAAGGCACAAACCTACGTGGTCACCTCCTTAGTACAACCTCCCATTATCACGAAGGCACAAACCTACGTGGTCACCAGGCACAAATCTACGTGTTCACCTCCTTAGTACAACCTCCCATTATCACGAAGGCACAAACCTACGTGGTCACCTCCTTAGTACAAACTCCCATTATCACGAAGGCACAAACCTACGTGGTCACCCCCTTAGTACAACCTCCCATTATCACGAAGGCACAAACCTACGTGGTCACCTCCTTAGTACAACCTCCCATTATCACGAAGGCACAACCCTACGTGGTCACCCCCTTAGTACAACCTCCCATTATCACGAAGGCACAAACCTACGTGGTCACCCCCTTAGTATAACCTCCCATTATCACGAAGGCACAAACCTAGGTGGTCACCCCCTTAGTACAACCTCCCATTATCACGAAGGCACAAACCTAGGTGGTCACCCCCTTAGTACAACCTCCCATTATCACGAAGGCACAAACCTACGTGGTCACCTCCTTAGTACAACCTCCCATTATCACGAAGGCACAAACCTACGTGGTCACCTCCTTAGTACAACCTCCCATTTCGCCGCAATCAAAATCAGATTCTCAGTTGTCCTTACGAGGTTTAGGAAACCTGTTAAAGCCGGTCATACGTAGTGGTCCCGGACGGCCTCACATATGATTACGCAACAGCAACATGCCAACTTCAGGATGTGCATGATTTATTTAAGGAGGTAAATCATTTGCTTTTATTGATTGCAATAAATTATTGAAGAAACCACTGCCTCAGTAGCATACAACTTATGGTACGTTTCTGAACTGATCATCCTGAGTTGTAAAATATTTTGTTTGAATTCACAGCCAAGGATATGCCAATATGGATCGTCAGTGACATGAGAAGGAGATCAGATCTGAACTGGTTTTCCCAACACTATCCCAATGTTTGCTGTACTGTAAGAATATCTTGTGAAGATCAAATTAGAAAAGACAGAGGATGGGTGTTTACCTCTGGTAGGTTTACTTCGGAAAAACGTCTTACCCCGCGCGTAGGTTTACTTAGGGAAAACGTCTTACCCCGCGCGCTTAGGCCCTCTAACTTTGTATATTGTCATCATTATTAAGAAGCGTCATCGATTCCGATGGTTACCAGTTATTGAATGAAGGTCTCTGCCCGCTGCCACATATTTAAATTGCTCGATGTTTTCCAAGCCAAGCCAACTCATCTACTCTTCTTGGTCTTTTCCTTGGTCCTTCTAACTCCCCGAGTATGATGTCAGGAGAGTTCCCTTGGTTCTTCTGAGTAAATGGCAGGCAAATTTTGTTTTCCTAATTTTCATACTGTTCAGACCTTTGTGTTAAGTGATATTTTTAGCATTCGGCGATGGGACCAATTTTCACATGATTCCTTCAGATCGAATAAATCATTCTTTTTATTCACCTTAATAAGGAAATAAACTCTTATCTACTTCGAAATACCTCCGACCCCACCCCAAGCGATTTCAGGTATTTAGTCCCATTTCCTCACCAGTATGTGGTCCTGGTAATGTAGGTACCTCGGTGCATTATGAGTTAACCACTAGGAATTGGGGCTGATTCTTTTTCTGTTCGAATGAAACATATTTTTTTAAAAAAGTAAATAGAGGTAAACAAACCCAAATTCGCCTTGGAACACAGTTTTCGAGCCAATCAATTAATGTTTTGGGATCTCATAATTAAGGAGCGCAGTAGCGCTCCAACCGCCAAGTCAAAAAAGAAGAGGTAGATATCAAGATCACATTATACGCAACAGATTATATTGCCCATTTCAGGTACTTCCAGAAGAAAATCCAAAACGCGTTGGGATAAAAAGGATTGTTTCCCTAAATCCTAAATGTTGGGGTACCTGCATTCACTTATAACTTTCACCAAGTTATAGTGAATGCAGGTACCCCACCATTTAGGATTTAGGGAAACAATCCTTTTTATCCCAACGCGTTTTTGGATTTTCTTCTGGAAGTACCTGAAATGGGCAATATAATCTGTTGCGTATAATGTGATCTTGATATCTACCTCTTCTTTTTTGACTTGGCGGTTGGAGCGCTACTGCGCTCCTTAATTATGAGATCCCAAACCATTAATTGATTGGCTCGAAAACTGTGTTCCAAGGCGAATTTGGGTTTGGTATCTAGGACTCGTTCCTCATTAATCTCTTCAACGACTGACCCCAGATTAGAGGTCATTAAGTATGCTTTCTAGATAAATGCTCGTCCGTAAACTCGTTTTCGCGCCTCTGGAAGCCGAACGACTTGTTTCGACCGATTTTGGTAATAAAAACATTTGTCCGTACACAAGTTCGCACCTCTGGAAGCCGAACGACTTGTTCCGACCGAGTTTGGAAATAAAAACATTTGTCCGTATACTAGTTCGTGCCTCTGATTTTCATTTTCAAAACATTCATCTATTACAGGTATTGACGACGCTGAATCCGAATGTGATCTGGACGACGTTCTCGATTGGAGTTGGCAGATACAAAATAATGGAACTTTACAAGACTTGGAACCCGCCTTATTGGAAATAATCAACTTTGCTTGTGGTAAAGAAGCGAGCACACCGAAACCCAGCATGACGTGATCGAGGTGTATGCTGAACATAGCAATGATTACAACCACTAATAATGGAACTTTACAAGACTTGGAACCCGCCTTATTGGAAATAATAGACTTTGCTTGTGGTAAAGAAGCGAGCACACCGAAACCCAGCATGGCGTGATCGAGGTGTATGCTGAACATAGCAATGATTACAACCACTAATAATGGAACTTTACAAGACTTGGAACCCGCCTTATTGGAAATAATAGACTTTGCTTGTGGTAAAGAAGCGAGCACACCGAAACCCAGCATGGCGTGATCGAGGTGTATGCTGAACATAGCAATGATTACAACCACTAAAATACACTTCAGAGTCTTTAGACCGTTCCCGAGATAGACATTTTGTGGATCCTTTCTTGTATTACTGTGATGTCTAGTTTTAATACCACAATTTTTCTTTTGTTTTAATAACGATAACTCTCGAAACTCTCGAACACTTTGTCCTATTTTGAAATTTGCTATGAACATTTTGTGGGCCATTTAAATGAGTGAACACAAATTGACTGATAATAAGTTTTAAATTGTTTATTTTAATAGAAATCTTATGAAAGGAAAAATAATGCGACAGTAGATTTAGTTGCAACAAGAATTTGTCTCCGGAACTAAAATGAAGCTCAGACCAAGACCAATTCACGGAATTAAAAACCACTTCAATATAATATGTTAAATCCACGTGGATCAAAAAATACACGTCCAAGACACAAAGCCTAGGGATGGGTATCGATTGGATTAGAGGATTAATCAATTTTCTCGATTCGTTGGATGATTGACGTTTTTATGACGATTAATCAAAGAGTCCATCAGAGAATCAGAGAGGCTTTTCTCTGAAGCTAAGCTAATTTTGACATGCAAAAAGAGCCGCTAAAATGCCAATCTGTTTTTTTTTTTTTTTTTTTTGGGTCATCGATGAAAAGTATGTGTTCGTTTTATTTTTTGATATTTTTGTACTTTTGATTTAACAAATATTTTCTTCTTGATCCCCATCCCATTATTACTACTATTGATAGGAATCTCGGGAAACATCATACACGATACATCACACGCGTACACAACGCGTGTAATGTCTTGTTCAATGATCTGCAAATTGGTTCGCGGGTCTGCAATATCTGTATATTATTGCACAAATAAAATATATTTCCAGATTTTTTTTAGTAACACATGCATTTTTATTCTTGCGTTTTAAAATTAAATAGAAAATATTGACTTGACAAGAGAGGAAAGTGTAATATGTCTGTCCTAAATGATATGCTTACACTTCAATATTTGAATCCTTATTGACATCTAATTGAAGAAATAAATATTCCTCTATTTTACCAACATGATCGTGTATGGTTCAATGCTTTAATAATATTGATCTTGTAAAAATGGGTATAATGCCCCCAGCAGTCATTGTGGATGCGACACCGGGGAGCGTTCCAAGGATTGGGGACGGGGTTACAAGTAGGATATTTTTTAAGGGTCATGTTTTGTCAAGATTAAATTTTCTTTCTTCCCGAAGGCAAAGCCAGAATTGGAGCTTGCTGGCACATTATAAAAACAAAATATTTTAAATTGAAAATTGTGAAGCTCACAATTTTTTTTTTTAATAAAAAAAAAAATTAGTCAAGGAATTTTAGATGAAAAAAAAAACAAAATTATTCAATGGCATAGTTCTTCATTTTGCAGAAAATGGTAGATTGGACTCCCCTTATCAATATTATAAAATGTACCGAGGTGGGCCGGTTGCGGAACCTTCCGCCATTTTGACTTTTATCGGCCGCCATCTTGGATTTTAGGTTATTTTTTTGCAAATATCTCGAGAACGATGAACTTGAACAATTTATAGGATTTAATTACGACAATTAATTTCTGACAAAATTATCCGTATAGGTTTTTGTCGTATATTTCGCCGTTTTCGAGATATAGAAATATTTCAGGAATTGTAGATTTAAAAAGGGGCAAAAAAAAATTTGACGATAAAGTTATAAATTTTGCTTTAAGCTTTTTCACTGTTTTCTAGGAAATATCTCGAGAACGGTTAATTTTATCGATTTTTTTTTTTTACAACACTTATTTAAACAATTAAAATTCTTACAAGTGAATTGTTGGACTTTTTTTTTCGTATCTCTGACCGTTCTCTAAAATTAAAGATGATGGCCTATAAAAGTCAAAATGGCGGATGGTTCCTCAACTTTCCCAACTCGGGACTTTTCATAATATTTATAAGGGAGGTCTAATCTAACATTCTCAGCAAAATTAAGAACTTTATTAGTCTTAAAAACTGTTTCGATAAAGTTAACCGTTCTCGAGATATTTGCAAAAAAACAAAACAAAGAAATAACCAAAAATACAAGATGTCGTCCGATATAAGACAAAATGGCGGAAGGTTCCGCAACCGCCCCACCTCGGGACTTTTCATAATATATCATTTTCAGCAAAATTTAGAATATGTCAAAATATGCCATTTAATGTTTTTTATTTCCTAAAATTCCTGGGCTAAAAGACAGTATATATACAAACAAAACACTCATCAGATAAAAGCCCCCCCCCCCCATACACTTATAGATTAGACACTCATCCTTTTCCGACTCAAAATTATAAAATGTTGCCAACTTTTAGAACATGTTCCGCCAAATGAACGATTCTCGAAAAAAGTCGTTCAGTAATCAAATAACTTAACTTTGAATAAGTACACCTAAATAAAAGTATTCTCTTTGTACCATTATTAGTCTGAATTATGGGCATAAGGATTGTACATTGAGCAGAGCTACATTTATATATAAATTCTGAACTTCAAGTACAATCAAAATTCAAAATATAAATCCTTGAACCCCAAGGGAGTGAAGGCTGAACTGAACGGTAAAGAAGAACGATGAACTTATATGGCAGGATAGATCACTTTAGAGAACTTGAACTGTAAAAACGAATCCTTGAAATGAACGGTTCTTACCCATGTCTAATTGCGAGCTGTTAATCAAAGTTAACCATGTATACCTAAAATAATATAGTTCTCTCTTCTTCTGACGACATCATCAGAGATAGCGAGATTATACAATTACAAAATACAGAGTGAGTCATTTAAATTATTTAATTAATTGTTGGAAATACAAACCTAGTTGATTGTTTCAAATTCGAAACTTAAGAAATAATAGGAGTATATGTACATTTTGTTTGCACAGCTTGTGTAATTTTGTGGTATTCAAATAATTCAGAAAAAAATATTTTTCTGCCCCCCAAAAAATAATGAGAATGTGCAGCGTGTCAATTATAGGGCACACTTTATAATGTGAATTTATTTGCACACATACGCAAAAAAAATTGCCAAACTCTCGAATGAGTATGTAGAATTCGAATATGGAACGAAAAATAAATGGTTTCCTTAATAAAAAAAGCCTTCTCGATATTATGAAACGTTGGTCGGGATATTTTTTTTTGTATCTCCAACATAATTGATTGCTCTACTTAAAAATTACTCAACCTGTTAAGGGTTCAGCAACCTAGTATAGAATCTAGAAGAACGGATGACACCGGAATAAATAGATATTATATTCACCGGAATAAATAGATAAAAAATAGACTCTCTCAATGGGGCAGTTGCATTTGAACAAAAGTTTCGATTAAAAATTGAAATATGGGGTGGGTAAAACATGGGGTTTATCACATCGGCGGTGTCAAAACCAAGAAAAAAACCTTCCCGAACTAAAATCACCAAGGGGCATTTGAAAATCTTAGTGAAATAAACAATTCTGATTGGTCGATCATGTAACGTTACGATTTCTAGTGTTACTGAAATAAGGTTAATGGTGAGTTTGCATATCGTCAGCCTAAATTAACACATTTTTTGTATACTCGTATATATATAAAAACGTCTACTCTTTGAAAATATGTCTGATAAAGAAAAATACGAACGCTCATGGCAGCATCACAAAAATACAGTACTGAGCATGTTGTGTGTTCAGTGTTTACATCTTGCAAAAGAGAGGGGAACAGAGATTTATCATACATTTCTTGCACTTAGAGGTTTGTTCATTAGGTCGAAGATATAATAAAATTCTACTAACCATTATATTCTACAAGAGGGGAAGAGATTTATCATACATTTCTTGCACTTAGAGGTTTGATCATTAGGTCGAAGATATAATAAAATTCTACTAACCATTATATTCTACAAGAAGATACAATATTATTCGGGTCTCAACTATAGAAATGGGCATAGTTTGCGGCCATTTGATCTACTGTTGACGTCGCTTGCGTTGTCGTGCAATTCATAAAATCGACTTTACGATAAAATATTTTTTTATTTTGTTCCTCTAAAAAAATACTGAAAATCTTCTTTAATTATTACTTTTGTAGGTGCAACGGCCCCATTAAACCAAATTGTCAACGCTATAACAGCATGTCTATTGCGACTGTCAAAGTGTGAGTTCAGGTTGATATTTTTTTCTATGAGCAGACAAACTGATGCAGTGCTGCAATTTAGCAGTTTCTCCTCCGACTAAAAGTTACACGTACCGCTGCAAAGAGAAGAAATACATCCCATTAATCATTTGCACCTCGTAAACGAATTCGCCATTCTTCTCATTAGTTGGCTTTGAGATTTTCAAAGCTCAATAAAATAAGGGGCCAAGGTGCAATGGGAACATTTTTATACATACAAGCTGAGTCTAAAATTCATATGGTCGATTTTCGTGAAAACGGGTCATTTCACACAAAAAACGTATTCCAGGTTATTTCAAGGTTAACTTTTTTTTTTTTTAAATGAAACCCTATAATTTTAATTGCGGTGTTGAACAAATATTTTTTGCTTAAAACTTTTTTCGATTTGATTTACAGTTCTCGTGATAATTTTTACCTTGACGTGCCCTGAGAAAGAGATATCAAAAATACAAAGTATTATTGGCACACCCATTTTGAAAAATTTTGAGCATAAATGTGTTAATATTAGTGAAACATCAAGGATTTATGCACAAACATTTGCAGATAGGCGAGCCGTAATGCTACGCGTGTTAAATATCTCTTACTCAGAGCACGTCAAGGACAAAATTATCTCTATACTGTAAGTCAATAATAATAAAAAAAAAAAAAAAAATCAAGCGAAAAATATTTCTTTTTTAATACAAAATTCAATACCACAATCAAAATAATAGGGTTTCATTTTTAAAAAAAGTTAACCTTGAAATAACCTGGAACGCGACCGCCACTTTCGAGGAAAAATTCAAGTTCACCATATTTTCCCTAAAAAAAATCCATTAATAATAATAAAAAAGTTGATCTAGAAAAATCTTGAACACGACCTACGAGAAAAAATTTATGGTCACAATTTCCCCCCTAAAATTAATCAATATTTTGTTTCGAAAGGTTTTTGTAAAATGAACTCATTTGGAAAAATGACACCCTATATTTAATTGCACAGGCCATTGGATCAGCGAACGCTTTCTCCCCCGTAATGTTTTCCAGTGGAATATTTACGAAGTTACAGAGTCCGGAACACGGTAACTCAGGACCCACGTGATCAATCAACTGATTTCTCTCATACACAAGGTTTGGAACAGTGTCGACGATCGCGTTGATGCATTTACCTATACTCATTGACTCATAGAGTAGGATTTCCATTTGACGATTACCTCGGTGGAGCAGTGACACCTCAGTATGGGTGTTAATAATATGTTCGGCGTAGTTTTACGTGTCAGTTTTTTGTTGCGTACTGCCACAAAATGTTCTTCTGTACGCGTTTTAATATTCCTCATCGTCATACTCACATTAAATTAGGTATACTCCACTACTTTCATCCACTAATTTCATCCTCGTCATAAATAACGGTAGTGTTTTTTTTTTAAAGTTACCAATAGGATCTCTAATATAAATTTGTTAATAATAAGCCTGATATTCAACCACTCAAATCACATGAGAGTGCCTAAATACTGGCTGACTTTTCCGCCGCTACAAGTCGCGGAAGCAGGTTATTTCCAAAAACGCCGTAATTAAACACGCATTCAAACCTTAAACGTCTTTCAAATACTCTTTATCTTGGTTCGTATGATTTTTAACAAAAAGAATTATACAGTCACGGGAATGGACGCCATACTACCGACGCACAGTGGGGCAGAATACCTAAAAAGCTGGCCAAAAATAAAAAAATGAACTTTGGTTTTGGACATTTTTTTGCATGGTACAATTAAACCATCCTAGGGGCTCAGATAATACCGCTATTTTCCTCCTCGCACTTGCTAGTGGCGTCTTATTAGTTGTGATTGTTTAGCCTATCAAAATATATTTATTTACAGTGATATTTAGCAATTTTTTTTATCAACTTTATTCTTTTTTTAAGTGTGGAAGCTTCAACCTTAGGTAATAGGTAAGTGACGTTAATTTATATAAAAAAAGGATATAACTCATTTTAAAATTAGATCAAATTTTTGTCTGCTAAGTACATATTTTGGAACTCCTGTTATAAAGTTCCACTAGATACCGCTTTCATTTCGTATTTATTTGAGAGCCTAGAGACTACTTTAAGGGGCCATTCCCCTTTTTTGCCCATTCTCTCAAAATTGCAATAATTGTGAGTCTAAAACCGCAAACGAATGAAACCTTTTTTTTTATGTACCTACAGTAAGTATATTTTTCTTTTAGGTTCTTCAGTTATTTTTATCACAAGCACATCATGTGGAACTGTGGAAGTACGAGTCTCGAACACTAGTTTCAAAATTTAGCCACCGGGGTCTACTGCTACACAATTTTGGTCTATCTTTAACAGTAGCGATCCAGTATTACTTGCAAAGGAAAACACGCCAGAAAGAAGAAGTATGGGAAATATCTGGTTACCGAGATAGATTCCCTTAATTTCGGTCCTGAGAACGGGAATCGCACCCTCCCATTATTTTTCATTTTGTATTTATTTGTCTCAATGAACCTAAATAATAAATAAAAAAATCATTTCTGAGCCAAAAACTCGTTTTCTAATTTTTGGCCAGCTTTTTATGCATTCTACCCCACTGTGCGACGTTGCGGGCAGCAACTGGTATTAGTACAAATTTTAACTCACCGACACGACGCATGCGCATTCATCTACTTAGTCTCCATCTTGACATCTTTGTCCTTATCACCTTCTTCTTTTTTGTCCTTTTTGTTAGCTCCTGAAAGAAAAACGAAAAAGGCCAAGCTTTTAGGTTCACCTCAATTTTCTCTGAAATTATTCGATTTCTTTTTTTGAAGTACAGATGTCAAATGGTGGGGTCATTTTCGTGATATTCGTATTCATATCCCCGAATTTGGATTTTTTTTTTTTTTAAAAAAAAATCTGAATTTCCATTGTTATTCTTTTAGATAAATATTCGTCTTTAATTGAAAATTTTTTTGCGAAAATTTTCTTGCGACTCACAGTTGTAGCTAAAACACAAACTAGCCACATGATTCAAATGTAACTTTGCGACACATTTTTTAGCTCCTCAATTCCATGGATGCATTTTAACTTTTGTATTATTTTGGTAAATCGCGAAATAAGATTTAAATATGCCGGCGTAGGCAGGCATGGCTGAAGTTAAGATTTTTCGGCCATGCTTCTTAACATATCCGGTTGAGTGCTGACCACGAAAACAGCGTTCAACACTTGACTCACGATCACTGGTGCTACTACGCACCAGGAAGCGCTAAAACACACATCATATACTTTGCGGTAACCACTATTTTTAGCATTTTCCTTCAAACACGAATCTAAAAATGGGATGATGAGTCCATTTTCAGGGGAACATCCTTGCAACAACACCAATGCTTTCCGATCTTTACATCTTTGATACTGCGTAGACAAGGGGTTTTCTTGCGCAGAAGATGCTGGCGTTATGTGTTTTCTCATGTTTACCATATTTTTATATGTTTACTATTGTTTAACTTTTAAGGAAGACTTAATAAAAAAAATATAAAAAAAAGTGAGAAGTACGAAATACGTGATTCGATGTGAGTGGCTCGTATGTCTGCCATGCATAGAACTGGACAAAGAGAAAAAAAAAACCACGTGACTAGCACAACGCGACGTCAATCAAACCTACCATCTTCTTTTTCTCCATTGGACGTGTCACGTCTGCGTTTTCTGTTGGACTTTCCGAAGTTCTTCTTCATTTTCAATTGCTCCATGTCCAACAACTTGTGAATCTGATGGAATGCTATCTGACGGAACGCTGTTTGTGCGGCCACCGTGAGATCTTCACGATCCTGAGCGGGCATACCATTCAAAACATCGATGGGCTCCTTTTCACAAGGGTCGACAAGACCGGCGCCCGTTTGAAGAATGAGACCAGATGAGACGGCTTCCATAATACGACGAAATGCATCACCAGGGCTGAGCGGACCCTTTGCACTCGCTATGATCTTCTCAACCAGCAATTCCAATGCCTGAAATGGGAACCATTTGAAATTTAAGTAATAAAATAACTCTGCCAACCTCATATATTCTTTAATGAAATCAATGTTTAGTTGGAAAACTGAGCTAAATTTTCATTTCAATTTCTGACCATTCATCCACAGTTTCTGACCTTTGGGGTGAGGGATGGTCAGATTTTTTTTTTGACCACCCCTCACTTCCAAGTTTTGATCAATATCACAAAGGTGTAATTAGTTATAGATTAAGTAAATTAATTGTAAATTGCACCTTAATAAATAAATAATAATATCAGTTTACCAGTTGTTCTGTGAACTATAGACCTCAATCTGTTTAAAAAACCACCATATGACCTAAAAATCAGCCACTTCTATATACATAATACAGGTCCATTACGTCCATTACGTAACATCACCTAGTGGTTACTTTCCACTTCAGACTATTTTTTTTTATTAAGATAAAATGTTTTCCTATAGAACCCTTGCTTACTCACCCATGGACTTAACAAGTTCCACGTTTGTCCCATATGACGGAGTATGCGAATAATCATGACACAGCTTTGTAAAGGCTCGGCCTTTGCCTAATAAAAAAAAAAAAAAAACATTTCGTTAGTAATCAACATCATATTAATTCAAAAACAATATCACAATCGCCCGAACAGCTAGAAACTAGACGAGATAGCGCACGTATTTCCATTTTGCTATTCGGAAGTGTAGATCCGAGAGTTAGCATGGCAGTTAAAAAAGAAGAAGAAAAAATGCGCAAACGATTGTTTTGAAGTATGGGGTGTGTGCTGTCAGTCTCTATTTGACTTTGTTATCGTTGCGACTTTTAAACAAATATATTTATTCTTTTCAATTCAAAGATTTAAGTTTTAATTCAAATTGCAAAAAGAAAATATTTCTATTTTCCGTTTGCAACATTTTTTGTATTCTTCTGGGCTTTTTAATTATATAATACCTGACTGAACAACCCCAGTAGCTCAGTTGGTACAGAACCCAAACATAGACATGAGATTTAACCATAACAAGGGTCACTGCATTGTCATACACCATTTAATTTGACCACAGAAGATGTGGTTTATGTTACCAATAGTACCCTACCCCCCCACTTATTATAAAGGACGGGTGGTTTTCAAAAAATCACAAAGTGGTAATTTTTTCCGCCCCCAAAAATATTGGTTGTTTCTGAGAAATAATCAGGGGACGGGGAGGTAAGTGAATGTCACCAAATCTGGAAATCAGACGACTAGGGAAAAGAGGACGAAGAACGTTCATTGATGCGTTAGAACTGTGGGCTTTTGCCCCATCCTATTGGAACCATAACGTTGGATCTGGATTTGTCTTCTTCTTGTGGGGTCACCTCAAGGTACGTGATTGTATACGAGCATAAGTCCCGAACAGTGAAGGAATTAAAGGAATCGATTCGCATAGAAGCCACTAGAATCAATAGATTTATGCTGGAGGGAGTTGAAAACAAACTTCCAAGAACGTCTCCAGAAGTGTATCGCTGATAGTAACGCCACATGTCAAAAGTGATTTTCTCAAATGCCACGAAAAGACAAACCAGAAAGTACCAACATTTTTGGGGGGAGAAGACATTCACGATTTTTTTTTTTTTTTTTAAAAAAAAACATCCGTCCTTTATGCCTCACCCTGTACATGTACATATAACGAGTCGCTCTCTCACATTAATTAACCTTAAACAATTTCCCATTTTCTGTTACAAAACATTCACCCACCTCCAACAAGATTAAAATTGGTTTTTCCAAATGGACAAAATATGATTACATCCAACATATTGATGGTTGTTTTTGGCTAACAAAGAGTTCGCAAACTACAAATAAATAATGTCCAATTCTGAAAAGCGTTCCATGATGACTCCATTAATTCAGGTCAAATTTAGTACCAAAATTGTGTATGAAAATTTTAGGTTGTAGGTACAACATCGCTGGACGTTGCTTAACTTCAGTGATCCAACGAGAATTGGTGTATTCAACGTGTCATAGATGCTGGCTAAAGGCCTATATCTCAATATGTACATTTAAAGGTTAACAATTTTAGGTATTTGAACCGGGTCTTATTTTTTTGTTGGCTTAAGTGGGGTTCTGTTTAACATCTATTGGTCATTTGAGACGAAGGTTGTACCTCCCGTTTGCTGGAAACTTGCAAACCAGCTTTTCCAAATAAACTCACATTGACCTCACCCAGCCTGGGCTGGGCCGAAAAAATAGACAGTATCACGAGGGCGCGAACCTACGTGGACACCCACTTGTCAAAACCTCGCTAGACGTTGCTTGTGATCGAGCGGGAATAATAATAAAACACGTTTTAATGTTCCCGGAGCCCAAATCTCGAGTTTCAACCATTGGTAAATGTTGAGTGATATCACAATAACGGTAATGCTAGAGACTTGAAATTTTATATGTACATCAAGTTTATAGAAAGAACCACAAAACTTTTGATTGAAATCAAAGATACTGTTGCCGTTTTTTGCCGCTTTTGATCAACCCCACTTAAAAAAAGAATGTTAAGAGGTGCAAATTCATATAACCTTTTTTTGGGAAGCTGATTTGAGCCATAGAACATGTGGTTTCAAGAATCACGCTTCCGATACCAGATATATAAGAAGTCAACTCTTAAAAGCTATTGTGATCATTTGAGGCTAATTTGTACCATCAGCTCAGACAGGGGATGTCACTCTCAAGTAACATTTCACACAAGTAGACCTATTTTTACTATGGAAGTTGGTAAGTCATAATTGTATTGTAAGACAGTATGGCATCATCCGTTGCATTTAAATATATTAAAAAACAAAAAACAAAAAAAAAAAAAAAAANAAAAAAAAAAAAAAAAAAAAAAAAAAAAAAAAAAAAAAAAAACGCTTTTCAGAATTGTTGAACGAACGTGTCACAGAAGAAACAAGATTTGAGATTAATAATAATAAAAAAAAAACAATGTAACAATTTTAGAAGGAAAAAAGTAGAACAAGTATAAAAAAAATTGCAAACCTGGAACCATTTTGCGTGACGTAAAGATGCAAGAGCGTCCAAACATTTTCTTGGGTTGAGTAGATCTTTGGGCTCTGGTTTCTTGGGTTTGACGACGACTTCTTTTGGTTCTATTTTTACAATTGTTTTTAAACAACAACAAACCAGACAAGAGAAAGAAAAGAGAGAAAAAAACAATACAAATTAAAATCATGGAGGAGAAATAAAGTAGACAGACCGATCAAACGACACGATTTTGCTTTCAGCGGATTTTGAAATGGATCCAACTCTAAGGACCCACAAATATTCCAATATGAAACGAACACATACGTACGAAAAAAAAACAATTTTTTTCTGTACAAATAATAAGTGAAAGATCTAGTTTTAGCACGACAAAAAACCATTTTGATTGTCTATTTGTACTACGAAAACTCTTGAACGCCAGCGTCGTATCCGATTTCGATGGATTTAGTTTTTTGACCATATTGGACCAAATGATGGCCATTCAAGTGAATGAGACCTACAGTTCACGAAACCTCTAGTAAATGATTTTTTTTGTGGAGAATTTAACGATTAGAAATTAGGGTTTCCTGATTTTTCTTCATAACCACCGCGCCGTCCAAATTTAATTTCTTTAACAAAAAAAACCCTCCAGAATGGCTAATCTTTAACACTATGGGGTTATTTTAAATTAAAGACTAAACGGCTACTTGAACTTTCTCGCTTTGGGTTATCTTATAAAGATAAATTTCGAGATATTGGGGTCACGGCATATAAGATTCGGACGAAAAATGAGAAAATTTGAAATTAAAGGGAGGGTCTTAAAGAGACGTTTTTACTCTAAAATTGTTTTCCCTTGCAATACTCCGTATGAAAGAAGGTAACGAGAACAAAAAAACAGGGGAGGGAGGGCTATCTCCAAGATCTCTAGAAACACAAAACATCTTTGCTAATAAGACTGTATTTACATCCGCAACGCGAGAGTTTTTTAAAGAACAAATTCTGGTTCTTAAATAATTCTAAGATTTTTTTTTTAAAAAAAGACAGCAGATTGTAAATTATTCGCGCCTACACATTGAGGGAAAATTTAAAAAAGAGGCTTTCGAGGCCTAATTATTTTTAGACCAAAAAGTAGAGTAAAAATCGTTTGAGCATGTTTGGAGTTCACACCGTTCCGCGGGAATATGGAAGGAACCCTACTCAATTTGATTGACTGGATCGATTTGATTGTATTGTTTTTCTGGTTTGAAACCACCTTCCTAACAAACATGGCACAACACCTCAAAATCAAATGTTTTTTTCTGTCTCATAAAAAAAATTGTTGATTAAGAAAATAAGTTGGTTGTCCCATCTTTCTTAGTGAACACTTTTCTTTCTTGAAAAAATAATAAACCAAAAAATGTAAAAAAATAAAAAGTATGATGATTTGCAGATATGTTTGAAAAATAAAATCAAAAGCTTGCACATAGGTTTGTTAATATTACTTTTAATACTGTTGATTCTGGCAAATATAATAATATATATACACAGGGTGTAACAAAATGCCACCGACAAAAAATATGGTGAACAGTACATAAAAAAATAAATTTATTTCTTCTGAGACAAAATCCGGAAAAATGCTTCCTTTTCGCTCTACGATTTTTAGAAGTTAGCAAAATAAAAATCGATTTTTTTTAATAACAAAATAACACTACTCGAAATATTTCTGTGAAACAAAAAATTTGTTCCCTAAACGTTTCTTGGGGAATCTTTTGACATGGGCCCCATAATTGTTCAATGACCAGGGCCGGAGATACGGGGGTACTGGGTGAAAAAGTAAACTTTTTGGTTCTCCGTTCAAAAATACAAAAAAAGGTCTGCATGTCATTTGTCTCCGACTTACTGTTACAGGAAGTGCTTGAAGTAGATTACATCAGCAGCGATACACACCTCTGCCCCTAAAGAATGGAGTTTCGTATTCGTTCTGTGATTCCTGGTTGGCTCCTTATGGTGTCGAATGCCTGGACAATCCTTACTTGCAGTTCCTCAAGACTAGGAACAGGAGTAGCGTAGACTAATTGTTTGACATGTCCCCATACATAGAAATCTATGGGATTGTGATCTGGGGACCTTGCTGCCCAATTTACAGCTCGACTATTGTCCTATGCAATACAAACCTATCATTCATGAATATTGGTTATTGAGACAAACGATATGCAGACCTTTTTTGTGTCTTTTTAAACGGAGGATCTTATATTGTCATCCATTTTGCAATTGATTGGACAAACAAAAGGTTTAGTCCATTTTTCCACCCAGTACCCCCCATATCTCCGGCCCTAGTCATTGGACAATTATGGGGCCATGTCAAAAGATGTCCCAAAAAACGTTTAGGGAACATTTTTTCTTTTGTTTCATCGAAATATCTCGAGTAGTTTTTTTGTCATTAAAAAAAAAAAAAAAAAATCGATTTTTATTTGCTAACTTCCAAAAATCGTAGAGCGAAAAGGAAGCATTTTTTCGGATTTTGCCTCAAAAGAAATAAGTTTATTTTTTTATGTACTGTTCACAATATTTTTTTGTCGGTGGCATTTTGTTACACCCTGTATATATATAATGAATATTTGGAATCGGTCACGAAAAAAAAAAACACCTCCCTCAAAATTTGGTATTTTACGTCCCACATACCAAAGTGCGACGTACGATAGACGACTGGAATTTTATTTAAATTTATGGATTCTTAAAACCTGATACGTGCCATATACCAAAGCGTGACGTAAGACAGAAGACCGTATTTTTTAATTAGATTTATGGATTCTTAAAACCTGATTTATCATTTTTTTCCATATTGACTATAAACAAAAATTGATTCAGAAAATAATAAACCAAAAATGTTGGTTGCTTCAATTTCATCTCCTCGTAAAAATGACTAATGCGAAAATAGGTTTTAATTCTTGTACCTAAAAATCATCCCTTTGTATTTTGTCGTAATTTATTCACTTGTTGACAAAACTGGAGTAACTATCTCATTACATTACCCCAATTTTGTCTTTTCAAAGTTATTTCTGACCAAGATGTAAAAATGGAACAAAATTACATCTTTGTTCTATTTTTCATCTTATGATGACGTAATGTGTGTTTGATTTGTTTATTATAGGAAAAAATGATAAATGAATAAAATTATGAGTTGGTTAAATTGGGATACTATGTCAATTAAAACCATAATGAAGTTTGAAAATTACTATATCTTCACTTGACTAAAAAATATTAAGGATGTTAAAGAGCTAACTAGTTTCGTCCTCTCCTGAAAACATCATCGGAGCTAGTGTCAGAGGAATGATCTTATAAGGTATTGGAGTGTGCCTTGATGTCGTCACGGGTAACTGCCAGATTATGTGCTTCTGCTCAAGGCACACTCCAATACTTCATAAGATCATTCCTCTGACACTAGCTCCGATGATGTTCTCAGAAGAGGACGAAACTAGTTAGCTCTTTAACATCCTTATTTTTTCTAGTCAAGTGAAGATTAAAATTATATCAAATAGACACAATATAGACTCAGATAACTACTGTCCTACTTGAACTTGCGGCGCTATGCGGAGATTAAGTGGTCCAAAACCGTTAAGTGACTAATGCATGTCACAAAAATTTCGTGGCTATAACGAACGGTTCTTAAATATTGTGAAAAACGATTTTCCAAGATGGCGGGCTCACATAACCCTCGCAACAAATTATATGTTTTTTTACCCGTGTTACTCGCTGAGTTTAAATTTAAAAAGAAAAACACATTGGCTATGGTAACAAAGCTCAATGTAACGATAAAAATATAAGTGTATGTATATGTGTATCACTTATAGTTTAGCCAAAGCGGTAAGACGGATATTAGGGGCAAATGCCCAAGGTCCAGGATATTAATGTTCTAGGTTGGTAAGGTCTACGATCAAATAAATGACTTATTGAGATCTTGATTTTGCCCGATCGATACCTTTATATTGCTTGATTCACCCTGACAGGATTTGTAGTAACCCAGTTGAAATCAGCCGCTCATTTAGTCGAAGGAGTATGTCGTCAACGGTAGGCTATCTTTGTCGGAAAAAACTTCCGAGTGGACTTACTATGTCGTCGGAAGGAAAGGTAGGCGATATTTGCCGAAAAAAAAACCGGGCGGACTTAGTACGTCATCGGAACGAAAGGTAGGCGACCTTTGTCGGAAAAAAATCTCGGGTGGACTTCGTATGTCGTCTAACGAAAGGTAGGCGATCTTTGTCGAAAAAAAATCCCAGGTGCACTTAGTATGTCGTCGGAACAAAAGGTAGGCGATCTTTGTTGGAAAAGTATGTAGGACCTATCGCGTGTCTAGTTATTAACAATCAAACGGGCTTTCAATAAAAATCGGACTACCGTCTGGAACACCTTCGACTCAAAATGTTAGCCGAATGCTATTATTGAAAGGTCGACCTGTTAACAATTAATTCAATTATCTGAGTTAATAATGTCTATTGATAATTATTTTGCTGCTCGTTCAGTTAGTGTAAATTTTTATTTTATTATTTCTTGAGACAGTTAAGACAAGAAGGAAAAAAAAGTGTGTCAAAAATGGGAGAAAACCCTTTTTTTGGGTTTGTCCTATTTTCGAGACAGTCATTATAATTATATTTATTATTAACATTTTTATTTTTTTTATATAGGTATATTATTTCTAATACATTTGGACAGTGCCTACTACTGGTTACATTTCTGTTCCTCCGCACATAAATATTATCATTATGAATCGATTAAAAAAGGTTTATGTATACTTATAAAACGCAATATTATATAAAACTCTAGTTACTTTAGAACATGGGTGAATTATTTTACTCCTATTGACTCTGCCCATTATTGACCAAACGAAATGAAGATCTAGTTTCAGGGTTGGCATGTTTAAAACAAACTGTTTTAAACAACTAATAAAAACATTTTGTGTCAGTTTTTTTTTAGTTGAAGTAAACGTAAGGTTACTACTACCACGTTCTACACAGGTTGAGAAACGTGTTTTTTAGCTGTTTTAAACACTATGTTTTTTTTATATCTCGAATGGTACCTCCACTTACGAGCAACCCGGATGACGTTATGCGCAGAAGAGGACAGGACGAGTTTTGGTTTTGCGTGTGGCCTACCTTGTCTCTCCTTTATACCATGACTTGCACTATAAAATTATTTCCTAACGAGATAAAACACAGAACATTGATGGTCATTCTGTGGTTTAAAACGTTTTAAACATTGTTCAAAATGTTTTAAACAGTGTTTTTTGTTTTGATTTAAACAAAAACAAANAAACAAAAAAAAAAAAAAAAAAAATAGTTTTTTATGCCAACCCTGTTTTTGTGCCACGATAATTCTCCAGACCTACATAGCTGATGCGAAGTGTGTGCGCACCTGTTCGATTGTGTCAAGTGCACATCGTCAGAGGTTCGAGAAGCACATAATCTGGCAGTTACCCGTGACATCTTATTTCTTGTCCGTCAATCAGTAAATGCTGTTTTTTTTAAAAAAAAAACTCCTATAAAATTTGGTATTTTTCGTTTTGAAGTACAAGTGACACTTTTGCCCTTCAAAGTTGAACGATTTTAATGAAATTCGGTATGCATGTTTATATTTGAAGTCAATCACATAAGGGTTTTGTAGTAAAATAAACAGAAAAAATCTATTCGCTTTAGTCCGAAATTTGCCTTGTAACAAAAATATTTAGTAACCGGAGTCAACGTTAGTAAAATAATAAACCCATGTGCTAAGATGGCGGAGTTTTTAAATTAATTTTCTATTTTTCAAACAATACTGACAATGTCAACGTTTCCAATACTATGTATTGGGTGCTTCAAAAGTAGCGCCAGATTTGATTTTGCCGCTATTTCTATTTATTATTGTTCACAACATTGTTTTTACCATTTTTGTTATCTTTTATAATTGAGGTTTAGTGTTCATGTGGGCTTTTGTTGTTCTTAGCAATTGCTTGTATTGTTTAGCCATGGAAATGTACAGTAATGGACAGATCATTTTGATAGTAAGGACTCACTACCAGAATGGTGAATGTTTAACATCCACTTCGATCTGGCTTCTTGACTTTTTGTGAGTATTCAGAATAAAGAATTTCGACAATGAACGAGTGTACTCGACGTTGGATGGTGAATTTTCGTTTTTCTTACTGTACTTATCCATGCCTACTATATAACACAAACAATTACTAAGAACAACAAAAACCTGTATTATCACTAACCTCAATGATAACAGATAACAAAAATGGTAAAAACAATGTTGCCAACAATGTTCTTTATGCATTCCTAAACCACTATGAAACTTTTCTCAGACTTATGCCTAATTTGAGTCAGAAACAACCAATTAAAACAACAACAACAACAACAACAACATACATACATATATATCTTGTAGGCGGGGCCATTTGAGACCGCCATCTTGGAATTTCGCTTTTCCTCAATATTTTGAGAATCGCTAAGTAATTTAAACCAAACTTTTGTGGGATGCTATACGTATGCCCTAAGCGGTTTTTGATCACTTCCAGACATAAATTTTGTGGACGGGGCCATGTGGTGAGACCGACAACTTGAAATTTCGCTTTTCCTCAATATTTTGTGAACCGCTAAGTTATTGCGACCAAACTGTCGTCAGATGTTTTACATCCAACCCTAAACGGCTTTTGATAACTTGTCATATTTTTTGTGAGCGGGGCATGTGAGATCGCCATCTTGGAAAATCGTTTCTCCTCAATATTTTGTGTTACTACGACCACGTTCTACACAGGTTGAGAAACATTAAATATTCTATTCGCAACCCAATATTCCATTCCAACAGTAATTCATATATGGCATAATAGGTGTAAGTTAGGCTATGATTCGCTGACATAATGATATTTAAGTGGTTGTTTCTGACTCAAAATCATTGAACTGACCTGAATACAGCCAATTTTGTTGTGTAGAACGTGTTGCTAGAAGTATTGGGTTAGGTTCCAAAAAAATTAAAATGCGCGGGTGGGTGCCCACACTAATCTTGCGCAGCCTCCAACACGCATTTTAATTTGAAACCTAACCCAATACTTCTCCCAACACTTTCTACGCAGCTTAACAACCCGTTACTACTCACCCTGTTATACATAGGTTAATAAACGTGTAGGTAATATGTAATCTATGTGTGGTATGCTCTGATCCCGTTTAAATGGATGTTCCTTAGTGATATGATTACTATTGTCAGTCACGTTTAGTCTCTTTTTATCTCTCTTCTCGAAGTTCGGGTACGCACAGCTAGTACTAAATAAAAATAATGGCCAAATTTAATCCGGCTCGGCGTTACTTTTGAAGCACCCAAAAAATATTTAGTTTTATTAAAAAAAGAGAACAATAAAATACCCTTTTGATAAACCTATCCAGAATTAACCTATGAAATAGGCTTCTGCCTTTCGAGGATTTATACATTTTGCACAGTAAAATTGTAAAAATGGAGATTTAAAACGGGCCTATTTCACAGTAAACTACAAATTAAAATTCCAAACTATTAAAGTAGAAGACTGAAAATATTGATTTGTAATTTATTGTGAAAATGACCGCTGAAGAACGCATTGAAATTTATAGAAATTATATCTTTTAACCTAATAATTTTTATTCAAAATAAAGTTTTCAATCTAGTAAAAAAAAAATAATGAGAAAAGGGAAAAAATAGATGCGTGCTTGCCACGTGTGTTAGGGAGGCTGCTCGAAGACATTCGCATACTTAATTAATTATCTGCTTGCATAGCATGCATCTTTGCACATACAGGCTAGACTGTTTGACTATAAATAGGACCCTTGATTATGTTGGATAGGTTAGTGAGATAGACAAAGCATTCCCAGGTTACAGGACTGAAAAGTCATTTTGAGGCAAGTTGACATTATTTATCGGTAGTCGGTCTATTTTTGTGGTTTCTTATTAACATGGAACAAATAACTTGACTATGCTTTCACTGGCTCACCAACGATTTTCGTAAAATATGTTCATTTGATTTAGGCTATCCAATATATTCAGGGGTCCCACTGATAATAATCAAACATCTTGTATGCAAGAAAAAATAAATACATATACGAGTATTCTTAAATTAAACCGTAGATCGATCAATCACAAGTAAATGTTTTTTGTTGCGTATATGCAAAAATGTGTGCCACATTTTACGTAAGTATACGATTGTTATCCTTAGAGGTAAAACATCAACTTTATCAGTAGCAATGAGACATTTAGTATGGGTGAGTACACCCATACTAAAGTTATAGTATGGGTGAGTACAGCCATACTAAAGTTATAGTATGGGTAAGTACACCCATACTAAAGTTATAGTATGGGTGAGTACGTTCATACTAAAGTTATAGTATGGGTGAGTACATTCATACTAAAGCTATAGTATGGGTGGGTACACCCATAGTAGTTACAGTATGGGTAAGTACACCCATACTAAAGTTAAAATATAACGCGCCTTCTTTAGCAATTCGTTCACTTTTGTTCCCTGATGATTGTATTTTATAACTCAAGTTACTTGTCACGATCAAAAAGAGGAGACAATAGCAACGAGGAGTAAAATTAAACAAATGGTCGGACAGTTATGACCATTCAAGAGAGCCGCGACTTGGTCACTTTCTGAATACAAGTTCTTTCATTGCTTCATACTCAAAGCCGACACGTCGTCATATTGATGATCGAATGGCGGTTTAGGTTAGGGACAAAAATAACTTTTAGACATTAGAGAACTACTGAGGTAAAACCATCTTGCCAACACAACTTCATTGATGTGCGAGCGTCCCCATGATGGCTAAATCTAGGCAACGGGACAATCTGGAACAGTTCAGTTCGAGCCAAGGGCAATGAAAGTATTTCCGTACTCATATTAAATTATTTCTAAATTTTTTTTTTCAAATATAAATCAAGGTTTGAAAAAATGTACTTGTAGCGGCTTCATCGTCTTTCGCGTGACGATAAAACCGCTACCGTATCTATAAAAATGGTGATGGAAAATATCACCCATATTTTAATTTTAAATAAAAATCATATTTTAAATAAAAAGACTAATCCGTGAAAAAGACCAGTCCTTTTGAAAAAAAAAAGACGATTTTTATTTGTATCTGAATTGTTTCCAAAATACTCGAAACAAACTGGGGACTTGGTCAATTTATAATATATAAAAAAAAAACATTTTCAAACCGGTGCCCAATATTCCTCAATCTGGACCAAAACAATCCCCATAACCCATTTTTCCTAAAACAAAAAATAAATAAATCAACCCTTACCTGTTTTGACGACTGGTTTTGGTGGCGGCGTTGCCACAACTGTCTCTGATTTACCAGGGGCAGCAGCGCCAGCCGTAGCATTTTTCTTGGCTTCTTCTGCAGCTTTAGCTGCGGCTACGGCAGCCTTTGCGGCGGCTTCAGCAGCTTGTTTCTCAAGTATCTCTTCACGAATGATGGGCGACGTGAATACCACGTTGATAGTTACGTCCGCACCTTCCTTCTTCCGGGTGGCAATGAAACCAGCGTCGGCTATTTTTAAAACAACCTCATACGTTTCATTTGGAGCGACCTGGAACGAAGCGAGACAGGACCAAACGGTCATGTTTATTAACAGAGTCGTCAAAATAATCTGACTCCAAATCATTATATTGTAAAATTTTCAATGCTTCTGTCAAAAAATAAGGAAAACTTCAAATCAGCAACAGACCTATAGAAACAACATATTTGTACATTTAACTATTATCCTAAAAATTAAATTTATATAATTATAGATTCACAGGTGCTTTTCCTAAGCTAGTTGTAGCTTCTAAGAAAAGTTATTAACAATTTACTAGTAGAATTATAATATGAAAATGAAAATTATTGAAATATATCAAGAACAATATAAAGAAGTATCTATAGATAAGGATCTAGGATATAGTAGGGCCATTTTACAGGGTCCATGAAGGGACCTAACCATGAAGATTCTTGCCCCCAGTCTCAAAAATATCAGAATGACCACTGGTCATTGTAGTCTGAAAAAATACCTATATACTATGAAGGGATCATTGTAGACTGAGAAAACAGCTGCATACTTTGATGGGTTTCTATCAGGATCGGATTTTGCGGGGAGGATGAGGAAACTTCTTCTCACGACACTTTTGATTGCAACTCCCTACTTACTTGGAGACAACATGTGGCTTTTACATCGCACGATTGTCATCCACGAATAATACAAAAGGCAAATCAAGCTTGCTCAGATATTTGAGCAGTCTGATTTGCTTCCGGTCTAGTCGAAAAAATGTGCTAAACCCGTAAATATTAAAAACAAACTATTAGATTTATGAAAAAATGTGCTAAACTCGTAAATATTAAAAACAAACTATTAGATTTATGACGGGAGCAAGACGGCGCGGCAGAATCTTCTACTCACAATTTTCAACTGTCCAGGCAAATGTTCAATGACTTGTTTGAGAAGTGTTACAGTTGGTTTTTCTGCGCACAACACAACTAGATCGGCTGCCATTTCTCCTTGAATGAGAATGTTTTTCGCGAGAGATCCAACTCGATTGACGCCCTTCAGCACTCGTTTCTCCTCCTTTTCTTTCAGAGTCTCTCTGGAATTTAAAAAATAATCTTTACTTCCAAAGGGCAAATTACTCACGCACAATTAACGTAGCAATCATTGAACCTAGAAACTTGACATTTGAAACACAGATTCCTCTTTAAATGGTACGAAATGAACATTCATCGCCATAATTATATTCACACCGCCCTAACGGAAACCGATATGTAAAACTCTACCAATTTAACATATGGGTTTATTATTTTACTTTTACTCCCTTTGATTTAAATACGGAATACGGTGACTCGAGAGAAACCAAGTATTTCGTTTTTCCTAATGAGAAGTGTATCATTTGAAAGAAGAAGTTTCTAACGAGAAGTGTACCATTTGAAAGAAGAGGTTTCTAACGAGAAGTGTACCATTTGAAAGAAGTTTCTAGAGAGAAGTGTACCAAGTTGAAAATATGTTTAACATGAAGTGTACCAAGTTGAAAATATGTTTAACATGAAGTGTACCAAGTTGAAAATATGTTTAACATTCGTCCGCGGTCCCCGAGGTTTATTTCGTAAGAAAAGATATGCCCGGAAGGTCTGAACCACCCTGTGTATAAAATTTTTGAGATGGGGGGGGGGGGGGGGNGGGGGGGGGTAGTATTTTTTTCGTGACTATTCCAAAGGTTCATTATTGAAAATATCAGGTATTCATTTACTCATCTGAGAGACTAATGCATGATTAAGCTTCTCTATCTTCCTCAATGGGGAAACAAAACTAGAAACCAATGGAACTTCTCAATACTCACAGGTTATCTTCCTTCTTTTTGTCCCCAACGCCAGGTTCTTGTTTGACAGACACACCGCTCGGTTTGTTGGCACCGCCACATTCTGCTTTGATGACTGCGTCCACCAACAAATCACTGACATTTTTCAAAGATTTTTCAAGAAAATCGACAGCTTTGTTTAACTCTTTGACATTCTCGTTCTTCGGTAAAATGGCCGTGTGTTTAGCAATCACATGTCTGTCGTCATAAGTTTCCATTCGACCTGGAGGGCCGCGAAGTAAGGGTAGTGGGGGAGGTGGCATAGGCTGTCAAAACATAAACAACACAATTAGTATTTTCGAAAAAAAAAAAAAAAAAAAAGCCGGCCAAATAGTTATGTCAATATGAATGTTTATTGACAACATTCGATGTCAATAACGGGGGAGGGGTAACTCCACGAAGTATATCAGGGTATTTTTTGTTAGTATTTTTGCGAAGCATGAACCTTAGGCATATAGTTAGATGTCGTTCAAAAAAAGGAACTGATGATCTTTGATTGAAAGAGTGAACTTACCCCACCACGGGGAGGTCCAGCTGGGCCTGATCTTGGTCCTAATGGCATAGGAGGAGGCATAGGTCCCAACATATTGCGACGAACGTTCCACTCATAGTATTCCATTTCTTCTTCATACCGCCGAATCTCCTCCCAGTACATGCGCTCCTCGTGCTCCATGAGTTTGTCTGCCCAGAAAGTGACACGGTCTTCTTCACGTCTTCGAGAGTACTCGGAACGCATGCGTTCGCGTTGCTCTTTTTGTTTCTTCTGTAAGGGAGACAATTTAAAATTTAAATTTTATATCACCATGAGTTTGTAGGTTGCATCCAATAATTTTTTTGTCAAGCCAGTATACATTTTATCATACCGTTTACCATTACTATCGAGCACAAGAATTGATTACAGTCAAACAAGGAACCAGGGCTGCGGTGTTGTGAATCTAATTAAATCTGACTTCAACTCCTCATATTACATATCAAACTGTGACTCCTATTCGTTCTGTCCAAAATTAGCAAAAATCCGATTATGGAGCCCCAAATATGTATATTTGTATATTTCTTTGTATTATTATGATGTCACATTGTTTGTGTTAGTTTCACTTCAATATCACTAAGTCTAAGTTACTCAAATGTCCTCAGGAGGCTGAGTTACCTCAGAACACAACCAGACCACGTAGAAAATTCGTCTAACATCAAATATGTATCTTGATTACAAGAACATTATTAAAGTGGTTGCAGTTTTCCACGGAGACTGAATTCCATTTTAACTGGGGCCTTAGTTTAGATCTATTGCAACCTCTTCTCAAAAGCACACTTGTTGACTACTGTTGGAAATTCTTCTTTCAAATGGTTACATAATAGAAAGGAACCAATTTTTTAAAACGAATTGTGGTATTGAAGAAGCAAAAGAGGAAGATAGACGGAAACTCCCCAAGTATGCCCTTAACCAGTCAGTTTACCTGAAAATAGTTCGGTTTGATTTCGACCACCAAGGTTGGGTCAACTTTTTTCTTATATGCCAATCTGTGACGTTTTCCTTTCATGTGCATATCTTTGGCATTTGGATCGTTGAATTTACAATCACACAACTTACAATGGAACGTCTGCAGTTTACCTACAAGCCAACCAAACATTGTGCATATATTATTATTATTATTGACTACAAATAGATTTCTCTAGCAAATACACACCCATACCCTGTCCAGCAGAATTGCGTATAGCCAGAATGCCTTCAAATATTGATGGTTCATTGATATGTTTTAAATCGATAGTAATGAATAAACACGCTAACAAAGTATAACACGAGTTCATTTAGAACAGTGATTTCCAAAGTGGTTCAGGTGGACCCCCAGGGGTCCACGGGAGACTCGACGGGGGTCTACGTTGGCGTGACCAAAAAATGGGGGTTCACAATTAGTAAGCGGGGGTCCACGAAGCTGAAGGTGAAATTTGAAACAGGGTATCAAACATTTTGACAGCATGTAGAAATACCCGAAAAATATCACGAACTGTGGGGAGTTGCGAGAAAGTTTTTGATAGCGTTTCCCTCGTCATATCTTGCCGAAAAGACTTTTACTGTCGTTACAAACTTTTCAACAAAATAAAAAAAGGAGCAGATTGAATATCATAGAACGGGGAGATTTGCGATTATTCCAAACAAAACTGATTAACTGAAGTAATCCATGAAGTACTTACATCCCTGCCATTAATTTTTTTCTTCTTCGAAAACTGTTAATTCGTGGTCTAATCGGGATCTCATTTTTACATTTTTTGTCAAGTTTTGAGAATATGGTAGAAATGTAACTGCAGAGGGTCCACCGGAACCAGCAAAATTTTGAAAGGGGTCTATGAGAAGAAAAAAAAAGTTTGGGAACCCCTGATTTAGAACTTGATCAGAAGTATGCGAAAGCGAATGGGACCCATGATCAAAAGTCGTATCAGACACTAATAGAATACAAAAACGAACCAAAATGTCCATTTTTCCACATTTTTTTCAATACATACTATTTATTAGCCAAGTTGCGGTGAATTTCAACTGATTGCTAATCCAACATTAACAACAAAATATAATGTTTTTCTACCAATTTTTCCATTTGAAATTCTCGAGATACTTCTCACAGATAACTAGAAAGATAAGCTGACCTACCATTTTTGCCTTTGATTTCGTCCACATAGTCTTCCTCAACAGGGAGAATATACAGGGAGAATATTGCCATCTAGCATGTCAATAACTAGAAAGATAAGCTGACCTACCATCTTCGCCTTTGATTTCGTCCACATAGTCTTCCCCAACAGGGAGAATATTGTCATCTAGCATGTCAATATCTTCTGAACTCTTTTCAGATGCTGTCGTTTCTGATTTCCCAGAAGCAATAGATCCAGACGCTATGAAATTAATCTTTGGTGGCGCCACAACTTTGCTAACTCCATCACCACTCGCAGCTGCATTTGCCGCAGCATTTTTCGCAGCCTCTGCTGCTTCTGCTTTAGCACGAAGAATGGCTGTTGCTTTTGGATCCGGCTCCGGGATGGGTTTTCCCAATTTTTGATGAAGTTTGACAACCTGGGGAAGAAAATAAGTAGAATGAGTTGGTCCTATCCAAGCGTTAGGGATGACAGTACACGTTTTCATTATCCCTAAAATAGCCGCTTAACACTACACGTTTTCATTATCCCTACAATAGCCGCTTGACAGTACACGTTTTCATTATCCCTACAATAGCCGCTTGACAGTAAACGTTTTCATTATCCCTACAATAGCCGTTGAGAGTACACGTTTTCATTATCCCTACAATAGCCGCTTGACAGTGCACGTTTTCATTATCCCTACAATAGCCGCTTTACAGTACACGTTTCCATTATCCCTACAATAGCCGCTTGACAGTACACGTTTTCATTATCCCCACAATAGCCACTTGACAGTACACGTTTCCATTATCCCCAAAATAGCCGCTTGACAGTACATTATCCCTACAATAGCCGCTTGACAGTACACGTTTTCATTATCCCCACAATAGCCGTTTGACAGTACACGTTTTCATTATCCCCACAATAGCCGCTTGACAGAACACGTTTTCATTATCCCCAAAATAGCCCCTTGACAGTACACGTGTTCGCCGTTGAAAGGTAATATATCTTCGCAGAGACGTTTTCATTATCCCTACAATAGCCGCTTGACAGTGTCATCAAAATCGTCCCTTTTCGTAGAATCGATGGCCGATTCTACGAAAAGGGACAACTTGAAACGCATATTTAATTATCAAAGTTCCTTTTAAGGGCCATCAAAACCTTTTCGGTGACCTCATATCAAACTATGCCTGCTATATTTTCAAACCTGAATCTGAGAATGGAGAGCATAGTTGATTTCAAGAGAAACCCGCAACAACAACAACATGTGTCATCAAGGTGTTTTGACGTTTATTTTGTGCATTCTTCTAAAAGAAGAAGAAATAAAAATAGTTTTGGTTCAAGTTGGGTTCCGGGTACATTCGAATAATAAATATTTTACAAAAATTAAGAACACTAAAATTTATTTTGGGTAAAAATTTAAACTGGCTACTTTTAAACGTTTCTCTGATAGATCCCTGAGATAACAAAGACTTGGGAGGTCCTGTGTTCACCCAGCAGGAATGGAAACCTAAAATAATAGGTTTATTCCTGCAGTGAAGAAGACCTAAACGAAACAATACTTGCAATGTGTATACCTTCTGATGTTTAACACCACGCAAGTGAGCAGAGTAGGCATCCGTGCCAGTGCATGTAACGCTGCAAAGGTCACACTTGAACACCGTACCACGGGATGGTAGTGAAGAAGACCTAGACGAGGTGGAACTCGAGCTGCCAGTTTCTTTGCCATCAGTTGTTGCTTTCTGAGCTTGTTCCTTTTTCTTGTGACGACTGCCTTCGAGATGTTCTTTGTAGGTCTGAAAAAGGAACAAAGTAATCAATATCCGTTAATATTACAAGAGAATTTGGTTAACAAATACAAGTCGTTCTAAGCATAGAAAACGTACCTTATGAATACCAGAGGCCAAGTTTATTTTCTCACCAAGAAGATCTGAATTATTTGTATATATGTAAAAACAATTCTATTTTTCCAACTTTTATTGTAAATAGCTGTAAATATTTAATACCTTCTGATAGAAATATTCCTCACAAAAAATCTTTTGAAAAAATTAAAAATCAAACTTTGAAATTATTACTTAAAACTTATATCAAAGTTCAATATGCCACCATTAAGAAATTAAGAGACAATGATTTTAAACTAAGAAGAACTTTTATAGAAAATTTTGATCCATCAATTGAGTGTTTGGCCAAAATACAATACGAAAACAAAATATTACAAAACTTTAAGACAACGAAAACACTCAAGTAAAATAAAAAGTTCAACTCTATCTCTGATAATATACAGCATAAAAATAAGGCTTACATTGAAAATATAACAAGAAAATGGTTTAAAAATCTAACTGATGTAGTTGTACCCCTCAACGTACAATATTTGTTAAGCCTGGGTCCAAAATACAATCTTCCTCTTATTAAACTTCCTCTATTTGATTGCCTAAAAGAAATAGAGTATATTTTGGACCCAAAGTACCTTATGAAATGATATTTGGCTAATTCTTCTAATCATGTCACTTTTTAGTTTTCAAAGATTTCATTATCAGTTTTGGTTTATTATTTTCAATAATGAACCTTTGGAATCGTCACGAAAAAAAAAAAAAAAAATACCCCCCCTCAAAATTTGATATTTTTTTTTATCAAGCGAAGTGAGGTTTAGCTCCAGGGTTTTTTAAAAAAACTTTTTTTTAAAAAGAAAAAAACGTTTTTTTTTTGTTTAAAACATGTTTAAAACAAAACAAAAAACACAGTTTAAAACGTTTTAAACCACAGAGTGACCATCAATTTTCTGTGTTTACTCTCTAAAATACAATTTCACATCTGCAATATGCAAGTTTTTTTTTGTACAAAATTATGGAGAATCGATATTGGGGGAGTTTTTTTTTATTCACCGTGTCGAGTAGTGAAATAAAATCAGATGATGTCGTCATAAAGAGAACGCAAATAGATACCAATTACAATGAGAGTGAGAGAGAAAGAGATACACCACTTTATTCAAAGTCGGCGCCGTTGAGTTTGGCAAATAAAAACAACTCACGGATTAAATAAATAACTATCGATATCAATGGGGGAGTTTTTTTCCCACCAAATTCAACGTCGTTGATTAAAATATTAGGTGATGACGTCATTGATATCAAATTTCACACCACATGCATTTTTTACTTTCTCTTCCTATAGAAGTATAGTAATCGTGCAGAAATTTAGACATATTTTTTATTACGGCGTTGACTTCATGCCGGTTGTTGCTCAATACCTCGCTAGACATTTAGCAGCCACCAAATGACCGTTACAAAATATTTTTTCTAAGCAAATTGTCCTCCTCGTTAGGGAATAATTTTATAGTGCAAGTCATGGTATAAAGGACAAGGTAGGACACACGCAAAACCAAAATTTGTCCTCTTCTGCACATAACGTCATCCGGGTTGCTCGTAAGAGGAGGTACCACTCGAGATAGAAAAAAAAACATAGCGTTTAAAACAGCTAAAAACATGTTTTAAACAGGTGTTTCAAACAGTTTGTTTTAAACATGCCAACCCTGGTTTTCACACAACGATTTCTTTTGTTTGTATCTGTGTTCTCTGTTCGTTCCACGGGAACTCCCAACGCATTGTCCGATCTAATGAATGGTGGTAAACATCACCATTCACCATTAGATTCATTGGATTACCTGAATAGGTCCTATTAGTATTTCAAGTGAGTAAGGTTCACAGTACACCTTGTAACTTATTGTGGAACTGTTAACCTTGTAACTTATTGTGGAACTGTTAAAACTGTACAAAAATATGTTTTCCTTGATTGCTTCATCAACAAAAGATATAAAAAAAATAGCGCTCATTATTAAGTGGAAATTTTGGCATTCCCACCGGCACTTGATGTTGGGGGCCTAGTTCAATGCTACTGTAGACTTGGACTACGTTGGTACTTAAGAGCTAGAAACTTACCAATGGACCAGCACAGCTAATCTTGCAAACTTCACAGTAGTGAATTTGTTGAGGTTTGGGTGGTTGTTTTGGACGCTGAAATTTGGTGAACGGCGTGGTTCCCGTGCCTCCAGTTGTATTTGGTTTGTTGTAGTTCTTCCACTGGGGTTTCGGTTGACCAGTAGCTCCAACGCCCACTCCTCCAACAGTTCCTGTGTTCTGTTGATTCACATAGAGTGAAGCGTTGTACAGCGCATGATCGTAGCTTGACGAGTAGTTGGTTGACGGTGTGGTGGTTGCAGCAGTATTGCCGACGGCAGCGGTGGCCGTCCCAGTGGACAACTGTTTATTCAAAGTAACTGGTTTATTGTTGGTGACGGCGGTTTTATTCTGACTGTATGTCGAATAAGAGGTAACGGTTGGGGTCTGCTGAGTGGCATAACTATTATTGTTGTAAGTTATATTGGGTTGCTGAGAGTATGACTGTTGAGTGGGTTTCTTTACCTGCGATGCGGGTGCAGAAAACTACAAAAACAAACGAAAAAAAAAAATGGATAAATTTGTATATGTACCTCCTATGTTAAGTAAAACCATAATGAGGAAGATACATTATGTTATTCTACTCTCCCATACTCTGACCTGGCTGGCTCTAAAATAAAGAACCAAAATTAAAATTCCAGACTTGAATCAACAATATCAGACATTTGTTGTTCCCTATGCCAGAACACCACCCATGACAAGTCTGGATCCGACATCCCTCTGGACAAACCCTGTGGAGTTCGCAGTCTTCATTGATTTGGAAGCGGATCAGTGATGTGGTCGCAAACGTGAACAACAACAACTCTCCCAAATCTCGAGAATTGTGAATTTATAAATGCACTTCAGCAACTGCGCCTGGTACTATCTATTGTGTTCAAATCTCGAGAATTGTGAATTAATAAATGCACTACAGCAACCGCGCTTGGTACTATCTATTGTGTTCAAATCTCGAGAATTGTGAATTAATAAATGCACTTCAGCAACTGCGCTTGGTACTATCTATTGTGTTCAGATCTCGAGAATTGTGAATTAATAAATGCACTACAGCAACTGTGCTTGGTACTATCTATTGTGTTCAGATCTCGAGAATTGTGAATTAATAAATGACTATCTATTGTGTTCAGATCTCGAGAATTGTGAATTAATAAATGCACTACAGCAACTGCGCTTGGTACTATCTATTGTGTTCAGATCTCAAGAATTGTGAATTAATAAATGCACTACAGCAACTGCGCTTGGTACTATCTATTGTGTTCAAATCTCGAGAATTGTGATTTTTTTTTTTGATGATTTCTCCTGTCCTTGATTTGAATTGGTAAAGGTATGTTCAAATAACCAATGACGAATAAGTTTTGAACAATTTAAGTAAAGTAATTTTAATTTCTTGTTTGTAATGTTGTTAGAATATGTTTTCGGGAAGAAGGTTATCTTGCCCAGTCTTAAAGGATGAATAAAAAAAAAAAAACATTTTTCCAAAAATTCTGGAGTAGATACTCCAGAATACGGGAAAGAAATAGTGACATTTCCAGGAGATCAAATTGAGGATATTTTTCTGACCACTGTTTATATACAACCTATTATTAAATTAAATAGAACACAAGAAAGTGAACGCATCTAAATTTTTGTGTTGAGTGTAATTTACCTTGTTTTGGGTTTGAAGTGTGCTGTAGCCTGAATTTGAGTAATTGTTTGTAGTTTGCTGTGAAGCGTACGTCTGAGTAGAATAGGCCGCGGTGCCTACATTTTGTTGAAGACCAGTTTGGGGCTTTTGAACAGCCGGTGTATTGCGTTGCGGAGGATTGGTAGTGTAAGTGTACACAGCTGATACAGCGGCTGCGGGTTTTTGGGCTGTACTTGCCTGAAATATAAAGTAAAAACAATATATACATTTTTGGAAGACCAACAATAAGGGTATTTAGAACGTTAGCAATCTCTCAACATACATGTCAGACACAGTTTCTCCTAACCCGTTATATGAAGCCATTTTGTCATGTTCATATTCGCAGTTATATGAGGACTGAAGTAATGCGAAAGCGGTGCCGGGGCATAACTTTATATATATATATATAAAGTTATATGAGGCCATTTTGTCATATTGATATTCGCACGAATCTGGTATCAACTTAGAATTTTCAGAGGAGAACCTCCATATATTTACTTTCCCTAACCTAAAAAAAGGAAAGTATTTTAATACGCCGAAATTTTCGATGTCGATTTTTCAATGCCAAACAAGTTTTGACGTGTCCAGAGCACTCATCTTGAGTTTCAGCTATTGGTCCTTGTGTGTCTGACCAAGATATCTCAAGATCCGCAAATATTGGAGACTTTTAATGTGGCATGTATGTCATTTTAATGGTTTGTAATTTTTTTTTGTCGTTCTTTAGCGGTTTTCGCGAAACTCACCTAAAATGAGAACTTTAAAGAGCTAGAGCCTCAAATTTTACTTAAATCAAATCTACTATTTGAAAGTTTTTGACGGTTTTCTGGTGGTGGTTTATTTTGTTTTTTGAAAATGATTTTTTAAAAGATATTTTATTCTATAAATGACTACAACACTAACATGAACACCTGATCATCTTGATCCACTAGTTATATCCTTTCAAATAACATTGCTTTATCTCCTGAATCATGTGGTGACGTTGGGATTTTCAATTAACTTGGTTTTCGTGAATCACGTTTTTAAGGTCATCACTTAAAAAAATGCAAAAATATGGACCTCTCTTGGATACTATATAATCTGTAGTGCTGTAACTTGCTGCGGAAGCTGCAGGCTAAGGATAGTACGTCTTGCTGGTATGAGATACAAAATAAAATCAATCTCACCTGAGTCCAGCCACTATAATCCGTAGTTCAGTAACTTGCTGCGGAAGCTGTAGACTGAGGATAGTACGTCTTGCTGGTGTAAGATATAAAATAAAAAAATCAATCTCACCTGAGTCCAGCCACTATAGTCCGTAGTGCTGTAACTTGCTGCGGAAGCTGCAGGCTGAGGATAGTACGTCTTGCTGGTGTAAGATACAAAATAAAATCAATCTCACCTGAGTCCAGCCACTATAATCCGTAGTTCTGTAACTTGCTGCGGAAGCTGTAGACTGAGGATAGTACGTCTTGCTGGTGTAAGATACAAAATAAAATCAATCTCACCTGAGTCCAGCCACTATAATCCGTAGTGCTGTAACTGGCTGCGGAAGCTGCAGGCTGAGGATAGTACGTCTTGCTAGTGTCGTAAGCTTGAGTGGCAGTCCTCGCGTAGCCTCCATAGTCATAGGAAGAAGGCGTGGCAGCTGTAGGAGCTGCCGTGGGAACTGCAATCATATAAAAATTGAGAATCAACGAGACTTGAAATGAGACCTACATATCTTATTAGAAGACTTAATAGAACTTTCGTGCTATTATCATAACGTCGGGGGATTACGCACCAAGTTACATGATTTAAAACGTTTAACTGATGTTTCTGTTTATTTTTCCTTGAGACATGGTTGAACTGTGATTATTCTGAGAGTGAGGTGAGGTTTGACAACTACGAGATATATCGTAGCGATAGAGATCCCCTAGTTTTAGNAATTTGATTTTACAGCTACTTATCTTATAATATTATTTTGTTTCATGTATAAAGGGATCTTCCCGTTAAATATACGGCCAGTTTACTGGTTATTATTATTATTATTATATCAAATTTCAATAAAGTCGGTCAATGCGAGTGCAAAAGTGTCGCTTACGGCTGATAGGTTTTTCGATGTACGGATTCTAAGCACGCACATTGAAGCAAATAATTTCAAATTTTGAGTGTAGTCATTTTTTATATACACAGGGTGTAACAAAATGCCAGAGACACAAAATATGGTGAATACCTACCTAGTACATATATTAAAAAATAAACATATTTCTTCTGAGGCAAAATCCGGAAAAATGCTTCCTCTTCGCTCTAAGATTTTTGGAAGTTAGCAAATAAAAATAAATGTGATTCCTGGTTGGTTCCTTATGGTGTCAAATGCCCGGACAATCTTTACTTGCAGTTCCACCAGACTAGGGACAGGAGTATCGTAGACTAATTGTTTGACATGTCCCCATACATAGAAATCTATGGGATTGTGATCTGGGGACCTTGCCGCCCAATTTACAGCTCGACTATTGAGCATAGGACAATACAAACCTATCATTCATGAATATTGGTTAACTTTAATCCACGGACTTGAAACCTCCCCGATCTGGAGTTCAATTGCATATCTTCTGAACTGTAAGGCCGGGCATACACGCAACGATAAATCTGTACGGAATCTCTCGTGTATAGCAGGAACTGCACAGTTTTTGTCTCCGATTTTCAGATCTGTACAGACATCGAAATCTATTGAAATTTTCAATAGATAAATCTGCAGCGATTTCTAAATCGTTGCGTGTGTGGAGAGATCTGTGCAGTTTTCAGATTTTGCCCAGTTCTCCCCTTTCAGCAAGAGTGAATATAATATTACTCTGCGTGTTTTTTAACCCTATTAAAAATAATGGAATTCAAATATTTTGTTTTACTTTTATTTATAGCCAGCGTCTCTGTCACATTGAATGCACCATTTCTCGTTCGGTCACTGAAGTTAAACTCCAAGCGTAGATGGGTGACCGCCTGGGCATTTGCAACGTAATGCTGGCTGTTCCCGACCCCACTCAGGCTGGGTGAGGTTAATATGAGTAGTTGGTATGCTATGGCCAACGCGATTTGCACACACGCGGGTTGCCGTGATGGGCACTTTTGACACTTAGCGTTGACCGATTTACATGAAATTCGGTACATAGGGCCCATTGTGCAATCGAATAAACCCTTGGCGGGTTTTCAAGGTAGCAGTTAAAAGTTTCTTCACAATGTAAGGTGAAACCAGTGAAAATAATTCTTGATCCACTTGTTTGGTTTCGACATTCGTAGATAATTCACGAAGTCTAATTCACTCGATTTTTCACTCAATTTTTTCATCAGATTAATATGTGATGAACCATTTCTTCTTGGTAACCACTGCTTACTCCATTCCTTGCGTTTTTGCCTTTTATTTTGATAAAATCACGAAAAAAATAGAGAGAGCAGCGTCGATCTCTATTGTCAATGTCAAAACAGAACTGCACAAAATCGCACAGATATATCGGTGCAAAATTGTTGACGTGTATGGAGGTGAGACAAATCTGAAAACGGTGCAGATTTCTCGTTGCGTGTATGGCCGGCCTCAGTCGGACACAAACGATATGAAGACCTTTTTTATGTATTTTTAAACGGAAAATCTCATTTTGTCATCCATTTTGCAATTGGTTGGACAACCAAAATGTTTCGGCCACTTTTCCACCCAGTATCCCCCATATCTCCGGACCTAGTAATTGAACAATTGTCAAAAGATGCCAAAAGAAACGTTTAGGTAACATTTTTTTTGTTTTATCAAAATATCTTTTGTTATTAAAAAAAAAAATCTATTTTTATTTGCTAACTTCCAAAAATTGTAGAGCGAGGAGGAAGCATTTTACCGAATTCTGTCTCAGAAGAAATAATTTTATTTTTTAGTACTAGAACAGAATTCACTCGATTTTTCACTTAATTTTTTCATCAGATTAATATGTGATGAACCATTTCTTCTTGGTAACCACTGCTTACTCCATCACAATATTTTTTGTTAGTGGCATTTTGTTACACCCTGTATATAATTGGTAAATCTCGATGGAGATAAATTGGCAGAGTTTTTTTTAATTATTGTGTCAGAAATAAGAAATCGCTAAAATTCGCTATTGTAAAAATACCTACTACTAATAGAAAATATTGAACTAAATAAAATAAATTAACTCCTTCCTTACAAATCGTCTCATGTCTACAAAATTGTATAAATTTGAAAATTCTAAATTACCATTACTAAAATTCACACCTGCGTAAGCAGTGGTAGCAGTTCCATAATCGTATCCAGTAGCGGCTCTTTGGGCAGAATAAGTGGCAGCAGGGGTAGTAGCTCCTGTAGGAGCTACTGCATAACCTCCTTGTTGTGCCTGGTAGGCAGCTGCTGCGGCGGCTGCACTGGGAGTGGTCCTGAAATGAGAAAGATAGTATCAAGGATTACAAAACACAAAGCCCACTTGCTATACTCACTTGACTGATTAACGTAGCTCGTCCACTACAGAATGGTATGTAGGCACAAAAATCCAAAGTTCAACTAGAGGCAAGTTCTCAACAAACCTGACCTTTCCAGAAAATTGCAAAATTCACTCTATTCATATCTCCGTTTGTATCTTAACTATGGTTTATTTTCCCACAGAAACTCCCACTCACCAAGCTCAATTCTTTGAGGTATCAAGATTTGTAAGCTTTTTTTTTTCTTTTCTTTTTTAAATTTGGCTTAACGCCTCTTTAACATCTATTGGTCATTCAAGACGGGGTTTCACCCTCCATTCGCTGGAAACTTGCAAACCAGTTACCCACAATGACCTCATCCAGCCTGGGTTGGGCCGGAAAAATAGCCAACATCAAGAGGGCGCGAACCCACGTGGACACCTACTTGTTAAAACCTCGCTAGACGTTGCTTGTGATCTAACGGGAACTGGTGTATTCAACGTCCCATAGATTTTTTTTGTAAAGTATTGTAATGGGCTGAAATTATCAATGTTGAGTTTTCAATGACAAAACACGTTTTAATGTCCCCGGAGCTCAAATCTCGAGTTTCAAACATTGGTCAATGTTGAATGATATCACAAGAACGGTAAGTGCTAGAGACTTGAAATTTTATATGTACGTCAAGTTTATAGAAAAAACCACGAAACTAAATAAAATCAAAGATACTGTTGCCACTTTTGAGCGGTTATAATCAAACCCGCTAAAAAAAGAAAGTTAAGACCAGCCGGGGTTGGGACGGAAAAATAGCCAGCATCACGATGCCGCGAACCCACGTGACACCCACATAGTAGCTAACTATTTGTAAGCTTGTCAAGGCGTTTAATGACGTGGTTCTGGGGGGGGGGGGCTGTCAATTAACAGCGGACCGCTACTACCATCTACCATATTTTGATTATGAATGACTGGGCTGAGTAGGTAATTCCAAGCGGTTTGCTGAAAGAATACTATGTTCTGTCCCACATTACATCATGTGTATGCTCGGTTCTGTTCGAATAGTCCCGGGACGGATTTTTAATTTTGTCCATAAGAAAAATGACATATTCGTCAATTACTAGCATAAGAAAACATCTTTTTAACGGCTGGAGAGAAAGAATTGAAATTTTGTATTTAGTTCTAACCAAGGCCGTATCCAGGGGTGTCAGACCCGCCCCCCGAAATTTAATTATTTTTTATGCATGATTTATGTAATATAGCAGCTTGGGGCGAGGTTGCCCCCTCCCTGCGGTTGCGTTCCTGGTTAGAGCTCACAATTATTAAAAGGAGTGTAGTCATTGGGCTGCTTCTTCTTCATGTCATGTCCACATCAGCAAATTTACTCGTTACAAATATTCCTTCATACTAATTTTTTTGGATTGCAAATTAAATAATCAAGATTATCCTTCCTCGCTTGTGGTTGTATTCTTGCCCTCCACATAATCACATATGATATTTTGCGTATAGTTAGCATATTAAATTTAAACTAGCAGAATACGCCCGCTTCGCTTGGCGCCTTAGAGGCATGGCCGTTCCCGTGTTATATATATATATATNTCTTATGGGTACTGTTTACTTTTCGCGATTTCTACCCCTTAAAATTAAAATTTTTGCAAAATCCTTTCTTAGTGCACACTTACATGGTGCAACGAAGGTCTCCGCCAAATTTCAAGTCTGTAGCATTAATAGTTTTGACTCTACTTTGATCAGTCGCTCAGGACATTGACTTTTATATATAAAGATAGTAATATCTTTGTGGTACACTGTTGTGAGTGTTAAAGTGTTTCACAATGTTTCAACTGTGCATCATAGCGTAACAAGGATTTTTTTTTTCATCTCCTCAACTTCAAAAAGATATCTCCTATACTGAGACCATCATAGAACACTGCCATTTGTCGCCTTTATTTACCTTGACTAATCAAGGCCGAGTTAACCCCCAAACACAAAATCCAAATAATCGAAAATTTGTAAACATTTTGGGTATGGGTGCAATTCCAGTATGATGAACGCTAGATCACAGAGACTGTCTTACGAAATAAACAGATTATGGCCGAAAAAATCAAGGAAAACATTATGACTGTGCTATGAAACTAAACTGAAAAAACTGTTGATAATAGCTGTGAATACTAGTTCAAATTAAAAAAATATTCAAAATTGATGGACTCATGAGGCTGTAGTATTCCTATTGTTCCATATCTTCCATATTTTGACCACCTTTAAGTCTAATTCTGAATCGATGGTGAGCTTTATAAGCAGGGCTGCAGAGCCGTCGATAAAAACTCTGGCTCCGGCTCCTCTTTATAGGAAAAGGGGCTCGCTCCTTGGCTCTGGCTCCGCAGCCCTGTTTATAAGTTTTAAGAAAAGCAGACACTCATCATATAGTTTGAATGAAATCTGATATGTAGGTCTCGTTTTTTTAGTCTAGGTCCTCGAAGCTTGACGTTAACCCGTTCCTTTTGGTCATACAGAGTGAGACAAAATAAAAAGCCTTTGTGCTGGGTAGGCACTTTTATTCTAGTGCCGCTAGTTCGCAATTATATTACATCTAAAAATGGCATGAACAAATATTATTATGACATTGACAGAAAAAGAATTCATATAGCTCAAATGAATTTGAATTGATAAGAATAAGAGAAAAAATATAAAATTGAAAACTAGGTATGCCTATGTCATACCTATGTTTCTCAACTCGAAAGGAAAACAAGATGGAGGTTAGGTAGCCGGCTACAGAAATGGTATTGATTTATTCAACAAAATGATCTGAAAATTAAAAATACCAATTGAAATGCGAGAAAATTTCAACTTACGAATATTGTGAGCCACTGTGAGTGAATCCAAAATAATTATTAGAAGCCATTAATGAAATTACACAATATAAAGTTCAAATTATAGATTTTAATTTTTTTACACAAGATACTGCAAAAATGGCGACTTGATGACGGCCGGGCTTTAAAATTGAAAACCTTTTTAAATATTAATTTCACATTTAAAATAGAATTACCAATGGTAAATAAATGTCAGAAAAAAGGTAATTTAATTTGACTGTAAAAAATATTGAAAGATGTCAACTTTATTTTTAAAAAAGGAAAATTAATATCTAGAAAAAACACCACCTCATTTTCCAAGAATAAACACTGTTGCCAGTCAATGATTTCAATATTACCCTTTTTGTATTGAAATTCCCCGTTTTATTTTTCGCAAAATTTCTGCTCAAGGATTTTACTCAGGAAGCCAATTTTTTATTTAACTTATTCCAAAAAATTGAAAAATTCAACTTCTGAGAAAAAAGAGGGGCATAATTATTGCCCAAAATTCAAACATTCTCATTATTTATGCAATACGATTTCATTCATATGACTCCCTCGGCCTGCTTCGCAGTAGCGAATCCTGTCGACCTATTTTTTAAGACGTTGTTGTTGACTGTGTATCTGACAAATGGCTCGTTGAATATTTAACTTAAGGGCCTGAATCATTTCTGGAAGAAATCAAAGAGCGTTAAGTCACAGCTTCGAGGCGGCCAATGGACAACGTCACAACGGCTGATTACAAGGTTACCAAATTTGGTGTGCAAAAGATAGATCGTTTGATTGACTGTGTCGTATGTTTCTTGTTGAAACCAAAGGTCGTCTTTGCCCACATTCCCAATTTCTTCCCATAAAAAATCGGTAATAATGCTTCGGTAGCGCTTTCCATTGACGGCAAGTTGGTGATCGACGGCTTTTTGATGTTCTGGTATTAAGTCGCACACTTTCGGCTACAACATTCACATTGTGGACTGTGCGCACCGTACGAGTACGTGGAACACGGGCATGCACCGTACGAGTACGTGGAATACGGGCATGCTCGTGGACAATACTTGTTCATGAGCATGCCCGTATCACGAACTTTTTGCACAAATTTGCGAAATTTGCAGGCGCGTTGGGTGCCTCATTTTGGCCAAAATTTCTTTTCAAATTCGCACTGTTTGAGCTACAATGCACTGACTTTGGATATAAACTTTCAACATTTCCCAACGTTGTTCAAGCGTAAAACGATTCATTTCATTCCGCGGAGGTATCATACTGACTTTTTTGGTAATATGGCCAGCAAGAGAGAACTGTTTGTGTCGAAATAAGTTATGATTAAAAAGGAAACCGCTAGATGGCCCATCCTTTAGGTATGTTTGTTTCATTTGTAGGCAGGGGCGTAGGCTATAGCCCCCCCCCGAAATTTTTTTCGAGATAAGCCATCAAATGTGAAACGCGAGTGTATATCATCAAACCCTGTGCTTCTTTTTCAATATCAGAAAACACTTTTTGGAAAGGTGTTTCATACTTACATAACAAAGTGCAAAGTTAGGGCGATTTAACTTTTTTCTTCATATTTTCAAATTTTAGGTATTTTGCTTTTTGGTTTATTATTTTCAATAATGAACCTTTGGAATCGTCCTATCTGGGTTCTAATTGTGCCCCGAAACTTTTGGGTGCAATCGAATACACCCTTGACAATTTTTGCCGCTTTTTAGCTTTTTTTTTAAGTATTTAGAGTACATCACCTAATAGGCAGAGGCGCAGGAACGGTAGGCCGGATGCCGGTCCTATAGTGCTTTGCTACGCTTTTATCTCTAGAAACATTCGATTATCGGGGGGTTGTAAAGCCCCTCTTTACCCCCCCCCCCGATTTACACTTTGTTTACATTATCTCTCTGTGNGTAGATGGGTTCAACGCCACGATGCTGTTATGGTATACATTTTGCCCAGCCAGCCCCCCCCCCCGAAAAAAAATCCTGTGTACGCCCCTGTTTGTAGGTTTTTAGCGCTAAATCACCGTTTTTCCATTGATGAAGTTCCAATTACTTAAAAAATGGGTAATTACTTACTAAAAGATAAGCGATAACGCTGTTTTAGAAGGAAACTGCGCAAGTACTAGCATAGCGTTTTCAGAAATGTACGGTTCTGGAACCGGGAAGGAGTGTCTGGCAAACCTTTGAATTTTTTTTAATCAATTTTAACCAAATTAAAGTGGTTAGGAAACGTTTATACGGCCATGCCTTTATTGCGTATGTACAAATGTTCAACATGGACCCATGTCGGCCAATAGAAAAATAAGTTTAAAAAATAAAAGTCTTTGTTGCCAAACCCTCCTCCCCGGTTTCAGACTCAAAATTTACCTATTTATGGGTATAACTCCATAGTTGTGGGATTTTTGTATTGTGCGGCGTGACACATCGCGGGAAAATCCCACTAACCATATTTTTATTTTTTCCACTTCCCTTTTGTTTTGTTTTTAACTTTTTATGTTTACTTGTTAGCTTTATTGACATATTTTAACCCCCCTCGACAGGTTGGGAAACGTTTTTACGGCCATGCCTTTATTGCTTGAGCAAAATTTTTTTCCACAAACGGGAAAAATATTTTGAACGTGAGATTTTTCCCTTGTTTTAGGACCCTACGGTTCTCCCCTAAGTCGGACCCACCTATTTATTGAAAGCGACATATCACAGAGAATCTTGGAAAAGGGTCCGACTACGGTTCTCCCCGGAGTTAGACCCCTTGGACAAGAAACGAGGGATTTTCCATAGATATAGAAGAGAAAGATTTTGTATTCTGGTGTTCGTTGTGAAGCACCTCTTCCAAACGCGTTACCATAGCAACGCCATCACAAGTGGTGGCAAAACAAAGAAAACATTCTCATTGAAGTTTATGAAAAAATTAAAAATTGTTTCAAATTTTTATTTTATTTTTTTATTATTCATGAATATATCTGCTAATTGTTATAAACTGATGATTAATAAAGTGTTTTAAGGTGATTTTAAAGTGTTCAAAGTAATTTTTAAAGTGGTGCTAAGAAGCTTTATACTGCATCATGATATAGTCCTGTTGTGCTTACAGACGTACTAACAGATTTGTAAAGGGCTCCTAAACTTTTATCAAAATCTTAGTTGTTTTTCCTCAACCTATGATTCCTTTTAAATTTCCTAGAATATTATTCTACCTGCATCTAGATCACGATAGTATAGTTCTTATTCATATCAGAGGAACTGTAAGTACGTGACTGAAAAGGAAAACCGGGACTTTACTGTGACTAAAACGATATAGAGTTGGTTTAGTGCAGATTTAGATATAGAGTTGGTTTAGTACAATCTACAATGTCATATAATTATCAGATTTCCATTTCCAACCCATAACAAAGCCGCTCAGTATAGTCACTGCCTTCGCTATGTACATTAGAATTTCATACCTGGATTACACTAATACAATTATACAATCAACGCTCATGCCACGTTGAGTACACCCGTTCTCGTCTGATCACTGAAGTTAAGCAACAAAGGGTGTGGTCATTGCTCCGATAAGTGACCGCGCGTTCAAACCACAACATCTTGGACTGATTATTTAGTGTTGGTTTCGGCTTACACTCAGCCACGTTGAGGTCCAAATGAATAGCTGTGATTAGCAGCACATTTACAAGATATACGGTTTTTTTTCGTGAAAAGTTTCTCCCTCCTTATGTAGTTAAACATTGGAGCGGATTTTTTTCTTAAGCTACCTAGGTTAATTTTTTTTAGCCTAAACCCGCGGCGCCTCCCCCCCTGAACGTGGCGCCCCGGTCGCCCACCCCAACAGGCGGTCCTGTGTATAGACATGCTAGTCAAAAGTGTTTTCTTTATAAGGGCTAGTTAGATGGAGGTATTTTAAACAAGGGTGTTCCCATTCTTCAGATTCGAAAAGAAAAGATGGGCGGAAGACTGGTCAACAGTTCTGAGAACAAAATTTCCCCTTAACTTCATGCTATATGATTTCCCCTTAACTTTTTTTTTTAAAAAACCCTGATTACTCGTGAGAAATGTAAATTACAAACGAGGACTAAATGTAAAGATTGTAAAAAAGGCTAATTAGATAATGATCCATATTTGGAAAACCAATTGCGTTAGAGAGAAATGATCTCAAGGCAGCTATCGAAAAACATGTATTTAAAAAAAAATTATTCTCATGACTTTTTCAAAAAAAATTGTCGTTCCCCCCAAAAATGTGCTACAAAATGCTGATATTTGCATTGCGTCTTATGGGATTACTAAAGTCTTGCCACCAATAGGCGGGGCAATGTCACGTGACCCCTCCTTCACTTTCATAACATACGCACCATATGCAGTACGCAATCTATTTTCTATATCTATGGGATTTTCAGACACGCGGAATTGTGTTTTTGATGGATATGCCACTCAACCCCTCATATAGCATGAAGGACGACACTTTAATATGAAGAGATTAGTGGATATAAATTTTATCTGCGAGAGAGATATTACTACAAAACATGAGGATTTTCTTTCGAACGTCACAAACAAAAGCCGTATAATTAGTATGCATGTTTATTATTGACACAGCAATTAATTTATCTGAAACCAGCTCATTTGGGAAACCCTCGTAGTTATATTGATGGGTAATACTCCAACTGACCCAGACATCTTATTCGTGAAAACTTGTCGTGAAAAAACCGAGAGAAATATATTTTCAAGTCAAGAACTGCAGCAGCTTGGAATAAAAGATATAATCCGACACAACATCGCGACATTTAGAAAGAGCAAAGTAGGGTTTCTAAAATTGTGTAGGAAGTCACCAGAAATCTAGGAGATAGCAGAAGTCTTTTCCAGACTCTCATCATCCCAGGCTGAGGTCGAGTAAGCAGTTGGGTGTCGGAGGTGTCTGCGCGGATATAGCCCTATTGTTTTGGGGGGCACAATCGCACAATATACCCAATAGAAAATTTGCAGGGGGGTGTGGGAGGGACTCGTAATCTAGAGGCCAGGGGTTCGAGTCCTGGGCAGTACTTTGTATTGCAATATTTATCGAGGTACGATAACTAATTTGTTAAAAGCTGTAGAGCTTACCACAAATACCTTTCATAGCTACAACATGCAATAATATATTGCATGTTGTAGCTATGAAATATCAGGGAATATCAAAGCACCTAGTTGAACGTTGACCTTGAGATCTTTCGATTGTAGTTTCTCCTTCTCTCTCTCATTCTATCTACTCTCTCTCAATAACGGGTGTGACACCGGGGAGATGTGTTGAGGCCATCCAAATTTTTTTTAATCCAATTTGAGTTTATGAAACGTTTTTACGGCCATGTCTCTCTATTGCATATGTACAATCGTCCAACATGGACCAATGGTGGACGGTTTTTTGAATTTTCGACAATTTTTAATCAACGTATTTCTATTTAGTCTCAGTATTGGGAATTATTTAGGGCCCATGCTCCCCCCGCACACACAATGGGCTAAAAGACACAGCGTATCACCATTCATTTGATTTTAAAAAAAAAATTACGTGATTAGGTATAATAAAATTTGAAAAAAAAAAAACACCCTCTTAAAAAAACTGGAGGGCACGTGACCCACCCTATATCCGCGCATGCGAAGGTGACTTACACCGTTGGTAGACGGACAATAGAAGCAAACGAAATCTCTCGCTTCAATCTAAGGTATTCAGACTGGCAACGTTTTCATAATATCCTGGCGGCCGAACTGGATAACGCACTGTCCCGCCTGGACAATGAGACTGGCAGTGGAAAGGACATGATCGACTTCTGGCTCCAGTGCGCGGTGTAGATGCTCAAGCACACGTTTAAATTTTAAAAATGATTTTATGCCGCTGCAGTAGTGGAAAGTGTAGCTGCCGGAAATCATCACTCAAATGTTTTATGTCATTAAACATTTGATTGTCAGGGAAACTGTTTCAATTGAGTGTATAATAATGTGGAGGAGAATGAAGATTATTCGGGAATCCTTCAAACATTCCTTGTGGAATGTTTGAAGAACCGACTTCTTTCTGTCAAATTTCATCATATGAATCACTTCCCGGACCCTCTCAACCCAAGAGATCCAAAAATTGAAATACTTTGAAAATAATTAAGTATTTAAATTTATTATTTCATGATAGAATCATGATTCTGCTATACAATGTGATTTTGTACTCAATAGAGATTTTTTGAATAATACTATTAAAATTTTCGCCATAAGGCCCAAGATGACGCCATAGAATCCAAAAACTAATCAGTTAATTCTTTGAAATATCCAAAGAAAAATCGTATCATTCATTCGGTAGTTATTGTGGTACAAAAAGACGAGCTTAGTGCAAAATCGTGAAGTCAAATAAAGATCTCACTCGTCTGGTCATTTAATTGCATGGTTTCGATTATAAACCTTATTCCCAACATTTGAGAGTATCAACACCTGGTTTATATAAAGGTGACAGCTGTAGAAAACTGAAACTAACATTATTTTTTGCAAAATCTATATTATTGCCAAATGCCACAAAAGGTTGTATTTTTTGAAGGGTTAATAATAAAATGTAAAAAGGAATATTTTCTAAAATAAATTTGATTCTCTATAATCTCTTTTCCGGGGTTGTTGTTGTTGTGAAATGAAGCACTGGTGTGCTATAGTCGCTACAGACCAAAATTTAACGAAAAATGGGGTGAATTTTCATTTTTCTCGAAAAGTATGAAGAGGTGGAAAAAAATGAATAGAAGCAAACTTTTGGGAAATATAGATGGCTCAAATTTTTGAAAAAATTTGATTGACTTAGAATAATTTTGATTGTACGATGTGTCTCCTCAAACTGGTGTGTTTCGATATTTGAGATACTTTTAGTTTGACTTAGAATGCGTATAATTTCGAAATGCCAGTATTCTTTTATTAACGCGGGACGCCTACCGGTCGTTCTCTTCAGCCGAAAGCGCTGGCTATCGGTATTGAAAACGGCGGGGTTGGAATGGGTTTTCGAGATGGCTAGTCTCTGCGTCTTTCATCCAATGTTAGCCCAGGCGTCGGTGCGGTTTCCATCTTCTTCCGTCTGTGTCTTGTTTGTTTGCTGACGCCTGGTTTCCAGAGTGAGCCACGAGGAGACCTCGGATCCTACCACTCCGCGTTGGGGGGTGGAAAGATATCTCAAAAAGTATAGGGGGGGGGGGTTGAAAAAATGAATAGAAGCAAACTTTTAGGAAAAAAAGATGTCTCCAATTTTACCGAGAATACTTTGTACTCTACAAGCAATCTTTTTCGAGATATAGGGGAAACATTGAAAAAAGTTATCTTCTCCACGCACTCCGCTCACCCCCCCTTCGGGGACTTTTAGTTTGTTTATCTACTAACCACTCCAAACAAATTTCTGAAGTCATTCCTTCCTTTCCAACCGACGCACTCTACAAACAATTCGTTGACTGGACTAATTATAATAAGGAAATCCAGATCATTCCTGTTCAAATCTTAAACACGTTTATCAATGACATTTTTTTCTTCAAAAAAATTTGCTGGTGAAATGAGGATTGCTAAGGTCGACATTCAGCGTCATTTCAAGCTCAACTGTTTTTAGACAACTGTTTCACAGGGTGACTAAAAAAAGGAGCGGAGCGCAACCACTACCTTGAGAACGGTTTCATAATTTGAAAAACGCTGAAAAAATACCTCTTTATCTGAAAGGGGAGGCTCCAAGGAGGAATAACTTTTCAATCTTAGATAGAAATACCTCTTTCGTAATATATTTTTGAAATTTTATTTTCATAGAATTTATTTTGATATTTACTTGAGATCAGTTACTCCGGCACTGTTTTGAGTTGAAGTTGATCTTTCTTAAACCTTTGTTTCGACGTCTCTGTTTAGTTTTGCCAAAAATTTAAAACAAGAGAAAGAAGCTCTCTTTCTGGAAGTAACATTGTGTACATTTTTTCGAACTTTAAAATCGAACTTCGGATATGAGCTCCACTCATTGTCGGATCAGTGACCTTCTTTTGTCCAAAATGATAACCATCGTTGGAAAGAAATTAAAAAGGCAGCCAGTTTAACATAAACTTGAGACTTACAAAAGAGTTTAAAAAGCTCATTTTCAACTTGGAACAACTCCGGTCTTGCTTCGAGTACCAATATAAAATAGATCTTAAAATATTTTAATATTTTTATACTATTTCAAAAATGTATTACAAAGGGTAGTTTATTTAAGATTTAAAATTTCCCCCTGGAGGCTACCTTGAAAATGCTCAAAATTTGAAAACCACTAGGAAATCCCTATGGAATAAAAAAATACTTGTTCAGCGTTTTCCAAAATTTGAAACGGTTTTCAAAATACGAGTATTAAGCTTACTGTACTTGTCACTGCATATTCGAGTTCGGACTCAACTTTTTCATAGGTACCTACAATGGACTATTCACTTGATTTTTATGTACTTAGATATACTGCGTGTCTCAAAATAACCGGTCACCCCCGGTTAACTTTTGAACGGCTGGGATTTTTTGAATTTTGAAATTTGAAAAATGGAATGGTACAAATATTTTTTATACAAATAAAAGTAAAAATAAAACAAGGGAAAACACCTTTTAATTTTTTCAAAAAAATAATCAGGGGCGGAGATAGAGGAGTCTAAAGTTTAATTTTGTTACATCCTGTTTAAAAATATTTATATTTTGTTACACCCTGTTTAATGATATTTAACTTTGCTGTAAAGTTCCCTTATTGTGCTCCAAAAAAACGTTTCTCATCTACCTAAACCATCAAAAGTACATTTTTATTTTCATCAGTGTCGTAAGAGGACAAAGTCAAATCTCATTTTTCTTCTGGAAGTTAAAAATAGGCCGTTTAAAAAATAACAAATTTTGTGTAGAAGTCTGAAATAAGGCGGTTATTAGGCCAAACAGTGATAACTAACCTAAATGAGGAAACCTTTTAGCGAAAAAAGACAAAAAAAAGAAGAAAAAAATGAGATATGACTTTGATCTTACGACACTTATAAAAATAAAAATGTACACTTTTGAATGAAAATTGGGGCCGAATTCGTTATGTTCGGTAGATTATCAATTTTTTTTTATTTTCACCCCACTTGTTATAACCTCTTCCTTGTTTCACTACGAACTGAATTGGTTAAAAAAAAGAAATAAATAAAAATAAACGTTAGAGACGCTATGTTAAATTGCCAATTTTCATTTAAAAAAAAAAACTCCAGAGATTATAGGTACATTATTAAGCCCTTGATATTACATATTAGAATTAGGTTGTCCGTTCCCTAAATAGATAGGCATCCATAAGTGACATATCAAATTAATTTTTTCCCTGTATATTTTTTTGGTTCTTTAGTTTATTTGTGGTACAAGATTAGATAATTTTCTCACATGTTGAACTAATATCCCAATAATTTCTTGACCAGTAGATGTTTCTCATTAAATTGCACCCATTTTAACCAGAAATAGAAAAGGTAAATCTATTTTTTAAAGATAATGAACTAACAATATTACAAATATTTAACGACAGGGTCGATTTTTTTTAAAAATATATATTTATATATAAGAAGTTTTTTTGTTTTTTTTATTTATTATTATTATTTTACGAAAGTGTAATTTAGAACATAATTTGTAAATAATTTGACCTGTACGAAGAAAGAGAGTAATAAAAGAGCCATCTTATGATATTACTATTGTCAAGGTTGGTTCGAATTTTCTAAGTCTACCATTTTTAGTTTGCTGCCGTTTATGATGTTTGACTCAAACTTTAGAAAAATTCAAACCGCTTCTAAATATACCAACTTCATTTTGAAATATAAGTACAACACTTTGTTGTTTTTACTCAAATCTGAGGGAATGAATCTATATCAATCTTAAAACCTCGGTCCGACTACCGTCATGTTTTTGTAATCAACTCAAAATGAACTGATTTCAAAACAAGGTTGATAACCATAACATAGTGCCACTTCCTCTTTCTTCTTTTGAGTGAAACATTTGTCTCTTTCATGAAAAGGTCGAATTATGGACGAAAAATAATTTTAAAAACTGAGGAAAAAAAAAAAAAACATCTGTACAAAAGTCTCATTTCAACTTCTCTCTCCTTTAAAGAGAATAAATACCTATACAATGCTCTGGGTCTACTTTTAGATAAATTTCATATAATTCGTAGCCAAACACTAATCAATTACGGCTTAACGACTCTGATTTGAAAATTGGGACCGGATTCGTTATGTTCGGTAGATTACCAATTTTTGTCCGATTTTCACCCCACTTGTTATAACCTCTTATAACGAACTGAATTGGTTAAAAAAAAGTTAGAGACGCTATGTTAGATTGTAAATTTTGATAAAAAAAAAAAAAAAAACAGAGATTATAGGTACATTGTACAGGGTGTATCTAAAATAGACCGACAAAAAATTATGGGAGGTAGAACACACCATTTGCAGTCGAAAAGACCAATATACCCTATGGCGGAAATGTACCGTTTTCAAAATGGCGGCTTTTTGGTGTTATTTTCAAAATGCATGACCTTGCGGTACTTCTTGAGGAATAGCTTTTTTTTTTTTGCACATTGTAACAAAGAAATTCTTTTGCCACGTGAGGTGTACCAAAATTTGCCAGAAATAGTATATTACATGGGGCTAAACAAAAAGTTATAACTAATTTTTTCCAATTCTAAACAAACAAAGTTCTAAAATTTTAGCGGGCTCGCCAAATACTTTGTGAAAAAGTCCCGAAAAAAGTTCTACAAACCCGACGGC
>CM022881.1:20641895-20674234 GCA_012654025.1 Pachypsylla venusta | reverse complement strand
TATATATATATATATGTGAAATTTCAAGTCTTTGCATTTACCCTTCTTGAGATATCTTGTTTACAGACAGACACACACGGACCAATGGCTGAAACTCGAGATTTGGGCTCTGGGGACCTCAAAACGTGTTTTGGTATTGAAAAATGGACATCGAAAATTTCAGTCCATTACAATACTTTCCTTTTTATAAGATAAGTAAAGTAAAAATTCATAACTTATTTTTTTTTATTATTAATATTGAAATATTATTTTTTCAGTCACAAGGCTTGGGAGCCCATCTAAAAAATAAAAATATTATGTCGAACGGACAATTCTCCGACAAATTTTCCAGATCCAAAGTAAAAAATCTCCATAAAGTATATTTTCTCATTTAAATTTTATTTAAGAATTTTTGTTAAAAATTACTACAGATTAACACAGGAAAAGTATGTTATTTTACCTTCAATGCAAAGATACTTCCACTGGTGAGGTTTGTTCTTCTGGGTCACATGATTTCTGCATTCATCAATTGGAATTTTGTTGCCCTTTCTCACAGAGATGGCGTACTCGAGGTATCTGAAAATAACAGAGTGTTCAATTAATTTTGTCAGAGTTTTTAATAGTAGTCCTCTGAACTGTAGCAAACTTAATTAAAATGGCTACCATGAGGCCCCGAATGGCTCAATAGGTTCTAAAAACTAATCATTATTATTCTTTTATTGAGTACAAACAATACCTAGAAAAATAATATAACATTACAATAACTGCGAAATATCTATATATTCTCAGCTAAATATAAAAAAAGGACTACAAAAATATTAAAGTCCTATTCTATCCAGTAATAGGGCTGATATCAAAAGATAGTTTTTAGCCGAATTTTTGATTCCCCCTCACAGACTTGTTGTATTTTCGTAAACTCAGATAGCGCCATTCCTGTGGTGAATAATCGCCAGGGGTGTTTTGTATTTCAAGTGATCTAAGCAGAAACGACTCATGACCAAAACAGACTACTTTCCTGAGGAAGATAGAAACTGTTTAAAGTTGGTGCTTGAGTTGTTTCCGCCTAGACCGCTTCATTTATGAAGCAATATAGGAAGAAACGATTCAAGTACCAGGCGACACATGTCCAACACTAGTTGTCAATAGAAGATCAGTCTTCGTTTTCCTTCGATAGTTTAAACAGTTTTTTAGTTTCCTTATCCTATAGAAAGGAAAATACTGTAATGGGTTGAAATTTTCTATGTCGAATTTTTGATGCCAAAACACGTTTTGAGGTCCCCAGAGCCCAAATCTCGAGTTCCGGCTATAGTTCCGTGAGTGTGTGTGGGTGTCTGTCTGTAAACAAGATATCTCAAGAATAGTAAGTGCTAGACTGAAATTTCATATGTATGTCAATTGTATGCCTGAAACGTGAGTAGATCTGTCGTGGGACATATCTACATTAATAATAATAATAAAGTATGTCATATTTGGAGTCTCAGCTAGCTCCGAAACTTTTGAGTTCAATCAAATATACAGCTGGCGGTTTTCATTAATCCTGTTTAAAAAGAGAATGGTAAGAGCCAGAGATTTCAAATTTGGTAGGTATGTCAAATTTAGGGTCTAATTACGCCCCAGATTTGGAATCGTCAAGAGAACCCCCCCCCCTCAATTTTTTGGGTACCCCCAATTTTTTTAACTGAAAAATAATAAACCCATGTGTCACATTGGCAGAGTTTTTTTTATATAGATAAGGAAAGTGGCGTGATGTTCATACCAGATTTTTTGAGTGGGTAATTTGAAATTCCCTCCTCCCTCGTTAATACTTACTCAAACTGTGCAAAGTATTGAAAAAATTGAGTAAGCAATGATCCAAGTGATTGCTGATTGTTCGAATTATACGGAGGAAGTATTTCATGTATATGAACACTGTCGATGCTAGAGTCGCACAAAAACTTGTTCGGATAAAGAGCGTGGAGGTTAGGAAGGACTGGTGGGGAGGTGCCACACTGGAGAAAGTGAATAACCATCAGTGTTAGTGAGTAAGACGAGATGGTCATGTTTTTGGCGTCATTGATATTGTGCGCCTGCGCCCAGAGTTTAACCAATAATACAAGTGGGCGGGCTCTCCAGTCCACTGAAAAGAGAAAGAAAACAGGTCTATAGCGAGGTTTTGAAAATTATTTCAGGTCACCAATTTTAGGTAGATCAGTGAAGTTAAGCAGCATCCAGCGAGGTTTTACCAAGTGGGTGACCATGTAGGTTCGCGCTCTCTCGATGGTTACAGGCTACTCCCGGCCCAGGCTGGGAGAAGTCAATGGGACTCGCAGGTTTGTAAATTACCCCCGCATCGAGGATAAAACCTCCGTCTCGAATGATCAATAAAGTTCATACTAAGACTGATATAATTCTATTTGTGGATCTAAACATGATGGTCAAAAAAATTCTTCTAAATTGGTTTGAAAATATTGATTTTACATAGGAATCTTGTCTTTCCGTTTCAAGGATACGTGGAATCCAAAAAATTAATAAACCAAAAAATTCGTTTGTCCGCCGTCATCCATAATATAACCTGTACACATCACTTCGTGAAGGGCACCTTTACCACAAAGCGTTGACCGATTTTAATTAAATTTGGTACTTATGTAGATTTCATTTGGGATCCAATTGTGCGCCAAAGTTTTCTCCACTGTGGAGAAAAGTTTTTTTGACAGTCACAAAGGTTTCACAGTGTATAGGGTTCCATGTTATTTTTTTTGTAAGAAAGGTTTTGCACTTTGTCCCATAGGATTTTACATTTCGACTTTTGGGTGCAATCGAAATGGCGGTGATTTCCGCTTTTAGCGAGCTTTCAAATTTTTTGTCACTATGAGTCACTATGTATTATGGGATAACTAGAGATATTTCTAGTTATCCCATAGGAATATACATAGAAATTTCGACTTTTGGTTGGCATATTCTCCCAGTACCTATGTCAGAAAATAGAAGTGACAGTGGGTTTCCGTTTATATTTCAAGGAGGAACCCAATGAATTACGGCTCTGGAATTAGAACCGATCTAGTGGAATAAGGTTCCTTCACAGGAATCTTAGTCTTTGGATAATTTAAGAAAAATGTATGTAGGTATGTAGAAACCTACTTGAACATGGTTTTATTAGATTCCTCATTGAAAAATACACAAAAACCGACATACTGGGAGGATATGTCAACCATAAGTCGAAATTTCTATGTAAATTCCTATGGGATAATAGAAAGTGCAAACCTTGTATATCTGACTCACTGTGACAAAAAATTTAAAAGCACAATTAGACCTCAAATATGTGATACATACCAAATTTCAAAATTCTCTTTTTAGACAGGATTAATGAAAACCGCTAAAAGCGAAAATCACAGCCATTTTGATTGCACCCAAATTTTTGGCGCACATTTATATATACCAAATTTTATCAACAGACGTTAAGTGGCAAAAGTGTCCATCACGGCGAACAAACAATTTTTTTTTATTCGATTTTTGGATTTTATATAGGTACTTGAAACGTAAAATATCAAATTTTGATGGGGGGTATCTTCTGTTCACGATTCCAAAGTTCATTATTGAAAATAATAAACCAAAATAAGATAAATTTCAACTGATATTTCTCCCAGAGAAGACTTACAATACGGTTTAGTTATTAATATGCTTCGTTTTGAGAGATGATCATACTGGACTATACTCACCAATTTAAAAAATGCTTAAAAACCACAAAAAATCGGATAAGTAAATATGCGAGCACACATAGGACACTAAAACTTACTTTGAGCATAGCAATGCAAAAGATGAGTGTTTCGAACCCCCACCGAATTGTTACAATTGAGATCAACTTCAAGTTTATATTTTCGGTCTCGAAATTTTAAAATAGGAACTTTGGCTAAAATAAGCTCAGACTTTTCAAACATTTCTGTAAGGAAAAAAGAAAATAATCAGAATTAAAAAAAAAAAAAAANAAAAAAAAAAAAAAAAAAAAAAAAAAAAAAAAAAAAAAAACGATCAAGTTGATTACCTGAGTTACAAATATTATTACGATATCCGATAACTTTTAATTTTTTAGTTATTAGATATACCTAAAAAATTAAAAGTTATATAGCCACAGAGAGGAGCAATTCAGCTTCATGAGGTGAAGGTCCTTAGACCTTGTAAATACAGAAGGTTTGGTGTTAGGAAGGGCATCCAGTCTTAAAAAACTGCTGCAAACCAATGATGGGAGATGATAAACAAAAAGCGAAATTCTACACATTTCCTATGCATGCTGTACGAAGCAAGCGGGAATTACGGTGCCAGGTGAGGGTTACAGCTAAAGATGAAGGGCACCGAACAAAAGCTTGTAGCATGGTAGAATTTCAGATAGCAGCGCCGACCCCAAATGGAATGGGGTAAGTGTGAAATTAAAGATGTATTTTCAACTCAATTTTTCATTATTAGATTAATGTTCTTAATATTTATAAATTTAAAAAAAAAAATGTGTATCAAACTACAAATATAAAAAAAAAGAGTCACGAGCGCTTTCTTCCGTTACGACATCGTCTGGTGAACTAAATCAGAATCAAATATGCAGAGTATGGTATGATATAAGAATATAAGTAGGTGGTAGGGGGGTAAATATTTTTAGCTTCTTAAGTATTAACTATACCCATACATATTATATAGTCTATACTTATAAAACGCAAAGCCCAGTTGGTATACTGACGTACTGACTGACTGAATGATAATCAACGTAGCCCCACGATGGCTAAACCTAGAGACTTGAAACTTCGCACACAGGTTCCTTTTAGTATGTAGGTGCGTAATAAGAAAGGAAAAAAATTAAAGTTCAAGTGGGAGCAAGTTACCGCCAAAAATGACGCTATTTAGCGGGTCTTTTTGCAATTTTTTTCTGGGCAAACTAAAGGGGATAACGAAAAATGACCGAGAATAGACCCCCCAAAATAGTATATAAGGACCCTATAAAAAATATAAAATTTGAAAATTTCCGGTTTCTATCTGATTTATGGACGGTTTTCACCACCAAAAAATCGGAATTGAGAAGTACCACTTGATACAAAGCTGAAATTTGATACAAAGGTGTTACGAAGTACAAAAAGTCATACCCTTGAATAAAATATTGAATTTTTTCTAACCATGAGCGGTGCTCACTCTGGGGGTCGGTTCCACCATAAACCCATAGTTAAGAAGTATCACTTCGGAATTAGCGAGAAAGCTGAAATTTTATACGAAGGTGTTCCGCAGTGCAAAAAGTAATATCTTTGAGTAAAATATTGAATTTTCTAAATAGGAGCCGTTTCAGTCTGGGGGGACGGTTCCACCAAAAATCTAAAAATGGGGAGATTTAATTCCGTGATCTCGAAATCTCGAAATTGTTGTTGAATTTTGTAACCGTAGCGAAGCACGGGAAAACAGCTAGTTATGTATATGACCTATACACATATTATTTTATTTACACATTATTTACATTTTTTTAAAATTATTACATATTGGAACGTATTACCGCTTTTAAAGTTGTTCATATTATTCATTAATTCAATTTTTCTATTTTTTTATCTTATTATCTCCATTTCTTCTTTTGATTTTCGTTTATAATAGTTTCTTTCAGTTGATAGGATTTTAAAGTTGTCTTTAGAGTGGTTATACTGATGCTTCTCTGTGTAAAAATGGTTCGCCAATTGAGATTTCCCCCTGTTGTATATGAAGTCACTGTGATGCTCAGCAAATCTTGTTTGAAAGTTTCTCCCAGTTTCACCTTTGTAAGATTTGCTGCACACATTACAGGTGACCTCATATACTCCGGAGCTTTTTTTACCCTTACCCTTAATAAAAGGATTATCACCCTTATATAGGTACTTATATTATTTTAACATCCTTTTTTATATTTACACTAATTTTATTCGTAATTCTAGACGTTTAAATCAAATATCCGTGTTCACAAATCGAACTGGATCTTTTTTTGGCTAATGCCCAGAAAATAGCATAGTTAAGGAATTACAGGCATTTATACGTGACAAGCCCAAAGTGCGTCAAAAAATAACAATAAGGCGGATATTTGCCAAGCGCTGGGGAATCAGCAAGTTTGTTATTTAAATTTTTCGTCTCATAAATTTATCTTCTCGTTCAAACTCACCATAACAGTACATGTTGTTTTTAATAATGTGTAGAACTTTGACCGCTTCACTTCGATAGTCAAACTCATAGGGTCGAATAGCTAAACACATATCCATGTCACTCGAGTCTGTTCCGAATCCACTCAAACTGCTTCCTACTACAAACAATCGGAACGGACCTCTCATAACAAATGAAAGAAAAACTTCAACATCTCGCGTCAGAATCATTTTTTGATTAAACTTCTCTTCCGATTGTTGATTGGCTAAGAATTTTTCCCAAATACTTCGTGAAAGCTGAAATGAAAAAGAAGATAAAGTGATTTTTATTCTCCTTTAGAAAATATTTCCAAGAAAAAATATTTCTAAAACTAGGCGAATTATGTCTAAAAAAGCAGGTTCCTCGACATTGGTGTCCTATGCAATTATTCATTATCCCATTGCAAATAATTCGCTCAGTTTTAGACACTATTGGAAGTCATGTCTTAAAAATTTCAAATGGTCGCCATTTTGAAACCAAACACGCTAGACGTGTGAATTTTTTTGCGAAGTACTTCTAATTTCATTGTCTTTCAGAAAATGTATCACAAGATGAGGGTTCGTATTTAAAAAACCAAAATTGGACCCCCCAGGACCCGCCTGTGAATAATTGGTCACACCATCAGGTGGTTTAATTTGGGATATAATACCATGCAAAATTTCAAACCTCCACATAAAGCCGTTCAAAAGATATTCAGGTGGTCTCGGACTTTTGGGACACGCAGTATTATTATTTTTTTTATAATCGGATCTCAAATCCGTTAGGCTAAATAATTTTGGAGAAATAAACAACATATTTATCTTTACGACATTCTTTTATCTTTAGTCGTTCAAAAGATATTCATCCGCCCATGGACTTTATGGACACACGCAGTTTTCTTCTATAGCCACAATTTTGAATCTCTAAAACCAGAGAAAAGGAAAAAAAAAAATAACTAAGGCACAAGATAAGTCCCTTTTCTCATTTCTCATATCTAAACGCTATGAGCCTTTCGATACTTCGAGAATGTCCCGAAACGAAAGAAAGATCTGCAAGAAGAATTGTCTTACTGAGTCCCAGGTACAAATATCGGGTACATTCCAGGGCACTTGTTTCAAAACATTAAAATGATAGGGTCCTGCAGTGGTGGCTCGTGCTGTTAAACTTTGAAACAATTGATTTTGTTGTAAAATTTGTAACGAAGTAGGCGAATAGAATGGTATTCCATTTGGACACACCCCACAGCCGCCTCCATTACTATTTTGACGACGTTGTTGACCGTTTCTATTCGATGACCACTGTTGATTGTAAACCACTTTTCCTGCATTGTTGCCGTTTTTTTTATTACTATTATTCAGGACGGCAGAGTGCTGAGGTAGACTGGTGTTACGACGTTTCGTGTACATCTGAAAAAAAAATTATTAATTTCTGAAGTCAATTCAACATGAAAAATCACCGATTTTTCTGCAGGCAGTAATTTAGGATCATTATTTTTTATGGATTTTTACATATTTTCGAATAATGTCTTTTTTGAAATGGCTGTGGAGGGAGAAAAAAAAGATGGGTAAACTTGTTTCGTGACCCTTCCGAAAGATCATTATTGAAAATAATAAGGCAAGAAGGAAAGACAAAGGGAGAAGTATGGGTTTGTGTTTACCCTGTATATTGTGACAAGGGGAGAAGTATGGGTTTGTGTTTACCCTGTATATTGCAACCTTTACAAAACCAAATTTAAAACGTTTCGTCAGGGGCCTTAGGGGCAAGGCCATTCTGACTTTTTAGTATTTTCTAATTTTTATTTTCCCCGTTGCCGGTTTCAAACCTGTAACTCTGCAATGGCTGGTCATACGTTTGCGGAAAATGTCTTAAAATAAGGATTAAATGGCCACCTAAAACTTTCTCGCTTTGAGTTGATATGTTGTCGCGACAAAATTTATGATATCGGACCCTGACTGTCCGATTTTGGTGAATAAATTAGAAATTTTGCCGTAACTCGAAAATGGCTTGACATATTTTAGTTCTAATAAATAATTTTCCTGGGGTCGTAGACCATGATTTTGGGGGGGGTCCATTCCCTCAATTTTTTGCTATCTGCTACCGTTTGGGCTGTGGTATTGTAACACACAATCCCTCATACATAGGGTACATACATACAAATTTCTGATTTATATATTAAGATAATATTGCAGCGTGTGGGTAGTCCTACAGTCATTATTGTACCCTATATTGACATTTATATTGATTTCCAGGGGCCACTTTATGTGCGGTTGTTGATCAGGGCAAACAACTTACATAGTACACGGGTGTGGGAATCAGTTGTGCCAAATAATCATGATGATGTCTTTATGTGCGGTTGTTGAGTAGATTGTATCAGGCCAAACAACTTACATAGTACACGGGTGTGGGAATCAGTTGTGCCAAATAATCATGATGATGTCTTTATGTGCGGTTGTTGAGTAGATTGTATCAGGCCAAACAACTTACTTAGTACACGTTTGTGGGAATCAGTTGTGCCAAATAATCATGATGATGTCTTTATGTGCGGTTGTTGAGTAGATTCTATCAGGGCAAACAACTTACATAGTACAAGGGTGTGGGAATCAGTTGTGCCAAATAATCATGATGATAGCTTTATGTGCGGTTGTTGAGTAGATTGTATCAGGGCAAACAACTTACATAGTACACGGGGGTGGGAATCAGTTGTGCCAAATAATCATGATGATGTCTCTTCAAACTTTTCCAATCTGACGAAGATTTTGACGAACTGCCCTCACTATCACATTGCTCACTCGAATCTTGTCTTTCCTCGTTTTCAACGTCTTTCTCAACTTTATTGTTCAAATCTAAATAAAAAAAATGTAAAAGTAAAGTCTCTTTTTGTTGGTTACTAAGAGTACCTCATGTACTGAATATTCCATCAAACAATTTTTTACTCTAGTAATGACGTCACTACTCAATCGTCTTCTCGAGGCTGAGCGAACCCCGAAATCACAAAGAACTAAGTCGAACATTTTCTGATTCTGTCATAATTATAATTTTGTATTATTATAATATAAAAACAAACAGTTTAGGTAAAGGTGTTACAGTTGCGCGCACATTGTAAAATTTCATTCTCATCATTTTTTCATAACGCGCCTAAAGAAATATAACTTCAAAAATTGTGAAGTACCTGGTTTGATTTGAGATTGCAGAAAAGGTTGTGACTGTCCTTAACCTTAACCTGAATCGTGATCGTATGGGTTCCTGTTCGTCCTGGTGCGCCATCGTGAGGACGTGGACATACTCACCCAAGTTGTGTTGACTACTATACTTCTTGAAGTTATTACTGTTTTTGTAGTTCTTGTGATAGTTTCGATCATAGTAGTTGCCACTTCCGCCTCCCATTTGATGATTATAATTGTTATTCCAAGCTCGTTGATTGTTTCCACCGTAATTTGATTTGCCATCCATGTGATGTCTGGAAAATGTGAAAACGTTTGTATCTTCATCTGAAGAGATAGCAATAAGAAGAATGCGACAATAGATTGGTACTTTTGAAATTTTTTATGTAGGTCCAATTTGTGGTCTCATTGAGCATCGAAAAAACATCAAACGTAAAATTAATATAAATTGGTAGAGTTCTTATTATTTCAAATGTTGCCTCTCTCGCGCATCAAAGATATCTGGTAACGATATTGTCAGTACTTACCTATTGCTGAAATGAGAGTTATTCATATTATTGTTGAACGTTTTATTATATCTAACTGGAGAGGGTGTGGAACTAGTATGAGAAGACGGAGTGACACCACCCTGAGGAGGAGTTGGTGTCCGGCGTAGTATATCTTCAACCGATTTGGAATTGGATTTCTTGACATTCTTACTGTCGGATCTGAAAGAAACAAACAATAGATTGGAATTTACATTCTCCAACGCAGAGGTTTTCTGTGAACCACTCACCTATCAAACCTATTCATCATGGCTCTTGGGTTTACCTTGTAAACTTTGCTTGATCAACGTCTGTAGTGCGACATAGGAGTCTCCAAGTAGATTGAAATTTACATTCTTGAACACTGAGGAACTACTCACCTATCAAACCTATTCAATTCATCATAGCTGTTAGTTCTGCTATAATTGGGTCTATACTGTGTGTAATGAGGAACTACTCACCTATCAAACCTATTCATCATATCTGTTGGTTCTGTTATGATTGGGTCTATACTGTGTGTAATGAGGAACTACTCACATATCAAACCTATTCAATTCATCATAACTGTTGGTTCTGCTATGATTAAGGCTATACTGTGTGTAATGAGGAACTACTCACCTATCAAACCTATTCAATTCATCATAGCTGTTGGTTCTGCTATGATTGGGTCTATACTGTGTGTAATGAGGAACTACTCACCTATCAAACCTATTCAATTCATCATAGCTGTTGGTTCTGCTATGATTGGGTCTATACTGTGTGTAATGATAGTTATTCTTATTGTATCTATTTTGATAATTGTTATTTCTCCCAAAATCCATACTACCACTATTCGATCTTTGTCTATATTCTCCATTATTATATCGAAATCCAGAATTATTCCGATGATCATAACGATATTCATGATGTTTAGCATAATTTTCGCCATTATTTTGTTTATTGTTCACATTTTTGTTCATATTTTCTCTACAATTATTTATATTTTGAGAACAAATTTCTTTATTTTTATTCAAGCCCGTGTGCACAGAACCGTTCTCATTATCATTTGAGTTTTCAAAATTGTCATTATTCACTCTATTTCCAGCAGTGTCATTTGGGACTTCACTTCTATTAAAATTATTACTAGTTCCAGCATTACAATAATTATTATCGTTGATATTATTTTTAATACTTTTCTTATTTGAACTTTGTTTCTCATTTTCTAAAAGATCTTTATTTTTTATCAATTGATAATCACCTCTATTAGTTTCTCCACAATGATCGTATGGCAATAATTTATCACTCTTATTAATATTTCGACAATTTTCTTTATAATTAAAACTAATATTCTCATCAGGTACTTCTCGATTGTCATTGGTTTTGCGATATTGTTTAACTTGTCCTCTTGATAGATTTATTTCACTGTCACATTTCTTAGTTTTATTCAATTGACTTCTTTTACACAAATATTTTGTATGAGATTTCATAGCAGATAATTGTTCATCCATTTCTGGGATATTATAGGAGAACGTATACGTATCAAAATGTTCAGAATTATCCATGTTCGCATTACGATTGATTTCATCCAAGTTTCCTTTGTCTTTAATTCTCTCATTTATCATCGTACTGTTCTGACTATCAACTCTGATTGTATTTATTCTTTTTACATTTTCCACAAGTATTCTGTCTGTGTTTTCAGATTCACATTGATTAATTTCATGTTCCAATTTATTATAGTCTTGATGAATTAGTTCGGATTTCTTGTTGTTCACATTATGATTATTATTATTTGATCGTTCATTGAGATCAAATTGACGTTCAACAACAGCATCATCACTAAATATATTATCAGGAATTTTTATTTTTTCTATTTTAAATCTTTCACTATTTTCAAGTAAATTTTTACAAGTAGTATTATTTATATTTGATGTATTTTTTAAATTATCAGTAAATGTAATCGAACTTTTTGTACGGACAATATGGTCAACATTTTGTGATGATGATTGCTGTTGTTGTGGACAATTGATTTTATATGTATTTGTTATATTTTTATTAATATTTTCAGTACACAATGATAAAGGTGTGCTATTCATTTTTTTAAAAGCACAATTACTTTCAAGATTTTGTTGATTTTTACACATTGGACTATTGTTTGTTGTCGTTTTGTGAGTTCCAAGACTTGAATTGTTTGTACATTTAGGTATGACTTCTTCATTTTGAGCAAGTAAGTTACATTTTTTAATCAAATTTTGTGTAAGTGTTGGAGGAGAAGAACATTTTTGTTGTCTATTTTGACTCCCGTTTGATGGTTTTGACTGAATGTCTTCATTATGACCGAGTCCGTTACATTTTGAATGAGAACTTTGATTTTGTTTACATTTCGATTGACTAGATTGTTCCGGTGATTTCTGATACTTGTTGGATTCGTTTAAATTTGGGTACTCATCTGTGTTTACATTCGTTGGGATTGAGTTTGTAACACCACTACAGTCTTGCCATGTCTTTCTAGAAGTACTATTACTGGATGTTTTACTTTGATTTCTTAGTTGGTTCGGTTTTTGAAGTGGTGGAAAGCCAGACATGGGTACATTGGAAGAGTTGTTTTCATCCTTTGAAGGCGCAGATGTATTGTGCGATGCTTTGTTATTAGCGTTCGTATTATTTGAAGCATGCGATTGTAAAGTATTTGCCTGCAAAAAGACAAAGTTTGGTTTTTGGAAAAAGCAAATATACTTATATATATATATATATATATTTGCACTTCCTAAGGGCTGATGAGGTAGGTGGTATCGGTATATTTGAAGCACTCTTTCATTTCTACCCATTTTAAATCTAATGCATACATATCAGCCTGGAGTGCCTACTCTCATACACTCCAGACTGATATATCTTAAATGTAAGAAAATTCCTTTGAGGGGGACCAGGAATTAATGCAAGGTTAGATTAAAATTGTGCGGCAAAGATTCACCAAATATAAGAAATATTTTAATAGGTACAAACTTAGATTCATTCTTCTTTCCCCTCACAGAGAGAATCAGGGCTGCGGAACCGTCAATAAAAACTCTGGCTCCGGCTCCTGCTCCTCTTTAATAAAAATTGGCTCCGGCTACAGCTCCTTCATACAAAATCACACGGCTCCTTGGCTCCGGGCTCCGCAGCCCTGAAGAGAATAAAAAAGTTTTTTCGGCCACGCCTCGCAAAAGAAATAAATATTTTTTTACTTCTTTAAGGAATTTTCTCATCCTTAATGGAGTACTCACCTCAGGGTAGGTTTTTTTAAAAAAATAACTTTATTTTTCCTTCTAACACAGGGGTTCCCAAACTTTTTGGTACCGCGCCCCCCTTTCTTGAAATGAAAGCCTCCCACGCCCCTTTCCCTTTACATTATAAATTATGAATGGGTATAGGGTATAGGTGTTGCTGAATGCTATATCATTTAAAACGCTAATGCTGAATGCTATATCATTCAAAACGCTAATGTATTGCTAAATGCTATCTTATTCAAAACGCTAATGTGTTGCTGAATGTTATCTTATTCAAAACTCTAATGTGTTGCTGAATGCTATCTCATTCAAAACGCTAATGCGTTGCTGAATGCTATCTTATTCAAAACGCTAATGTGTTGCTGAATGCTATATCATTCAAAACGCTAATGTGTTGCTAAATGCTATCTTATCCAACACGCTAATGTGTTGCTGAATGCTATCTCATTCAGAACGCTATGTGTTGCTGAATGCTATCTCATTCAAAACGCAATGTGTTACTGAATGCTATCTCATTCAAAACGCTAATGCGTTGCTGAATACTATCTTATTCAAAACGCTAATGTGTTGCTGAATGCTATCTCATTCAAAACGCAATGTGTTACTGAATGCTATCTCATTCAAAACGCTAATGCGTTTCTGAATACTATCTTATTCAAAACGCCCAATCTAGGCGTGTGTTTTAAAAAATGGTACAAATAGTTGGATATAAGGTTACTGAAAAGGGTTTGTTGGCTGGAACTGTGACGAAAGACGTTCCCTGCCGTCCAGGTGCGTAGAACCGACCCTCGCGAAGACGCAAATACTTAAGCTGAATTTACATTCGTATTTTTCCACTCGAGCAAATAAATATGAACGGGGTTTGGAACAGTTCAAACTGTTATTTTAATCTACAAATATTTTTCTTTGTCTATTCTCAAAACGGATTAGGCTCTGAACAGTTTCAAAAAGATGAACCACAATCTAACCTTTTTTTTTAAATTTGCTTAACGTCTCTTTAACATCTATTGGTCATTTAAGACGGGGGCTTTACCCTCCATTCGCTGGAAACTTGCAAACCAGCTACCCACATTGACCTCACTCAGCCTGGGTTGGGCCGGAAAAAAACCCAGCATCATGAAGGCGAGAACACCCACATGGTACAACCTCGCTGGACGTTGCTTAACTTCAGTGATCTAACGGGAACTGGTGTATTCAACGTGCCATAGACGCTGGATAAAATCTAACCTTACATTCGCACAATACAATCAGAGAGGTGTACGGCTATGTCTTGCAAAATAATCTTATAAAAGGGAATATTTAAAGCCAGCCTAGTCATTGAAATACGCTTGTCGGGGTCACAATTCGTGATCTGCTATTCTTAATTTTCTACGTGGTTTGGGCATTTTTAGCTTGTCCAATGGCCGAATTTCAAAGATTGGATTAGTACTCAATCCTTTTCATAAGTGCGCTGTTTTGACTCAGAGTTGACTTACCAAATGATTGAGTGTTGGATGAATACAACTGAGAAGTTCCGGAGGTAAATGTTGACTCAGAGTTGTCAATCTTGATACAGTGTGGTGGTGGGGATGATGAGTATGGGCGTGTGGCGTTGACTCGGCTGATCCGTTGTTACCTGTAGGGTGACAAATAATGACAAATGTTGTGAGATGGATAGAGTTGAGGGCGGAGCTGCGGAGTTTTTGAATTAAAACCAAGATATGACTTCAACCATTCTATGGGGAAAAACAACAGCTTGAACTCTGCAGCCCTGGTTAGGATAACTGCCTGTATGTGCAATTTTGCACGAAATATCACAAGAACAGTAAAAGTTAGAAATCGAATACCTAATAAACCGCTGCCGTTTTTATTTTTTCCGCTTAACGTCTCCTGAGCATTTAATGTCATTCGAAACGTTGAGTTTACCCTCAGTTCGTTGGAAATTAAATCCAGCTACCTAAAGTGACCACGTAAAACCTCGATGTTCGTTGAATTATCTTTCTTTTTGTGTTTTTTAAGTCTTGTTCCCACAATGTGTGGCTCATCGAGTCTCGCCTTAACCGGTTTCTTGGTCTGTTCATATTTGCTTTGATTTGTTATACGTCGCGCCTGAGTCATTCCCACGGCGCGGAAAGGCTAGTGGCTTGGCAAACTGTAGACGTTCACGGATGGCTCATGGAGTTTTGGAAAATCGCAAAGCACAGTTCACAATCTGCCCCTAGTATTGCACAGTGCCACGCATCAAGTTGTTATTAGTTATTAAAATAATCTTTGACCACCCCACGATATAGGTACACAAGTCCCAACACAACTTCAAATCAAAAGAAACGATAAATACAAATCACGCGCCGACGAGACACTAAATATCTGATCTGTGATAACTCGTCATGACTCGTGATCTGCCGAGACACGAGTCCCTTTGATCTTACCGACTTTTTGTGAAACGGCCGAGCCTACACAATTCTGCACGAGCCGTCTCGTCTTATCACGAAATTTCGTGTTCCAACAGCGAGAGGTTTCTCGTCGAGCCACGCGTCGGGGAAGCAAAGCTTTACGAGAGAATTTGATCCCTCTGTCAATTATGTACAAATTACATCGATACACTATCCGCTGGAAATTTTGTCACTTTGTTAGTCGAGTAACAGATTTGGCCAAGTTTTCAGTATTGTGGCCTTTACTGGGGGGAATTGATTTTTTTTAGTTCCAGTCATTAATAGTAACAGACCGCCGCTCGATTTTGACAATGGAAGTGAACGAAATTTACTATGTAGGTGCAAGTGATGGTCTTTGGTTTATTTTGAAAATAATAAACCAAAATGGACCAGGAAATTGTCGAGTGATGTTCACGACAGAGCACTGATAGCTGATCTTACCTATGGTGGATGAGGGCGAATGTCCAACCTGCTGATTTAACAATGGCAAAACCATTTGTAATGGATACATATTTGGTACATCACTTCAGCAGAGTACAGATTGATGAGTCGTCATTATTCATAATGAATTCACGCAGATTGACCTATTGGTTGGTCTACCTCTGTTAAAAATTAGAAAGCTTATTTTATTTGTTCTTTATTAAGTTTATATATATATATACTTTCATCTGAGCTGTATATATGTATGCGGTATTCTATTTTTAAACTTTATTTACATTTTATTCGCTTTGTGAAACATACCAAATATTATGGCTTGGCTTCTATAGCTTTTGCTCTAGACTGTATTTTGCTCTGAAGTGCAAGTTTATTTTAATTTTGCATAACTAATTTTTTTCAACTTATTTTTCATTTGTAATTTTTGTTCTTCTGTAAATAATATGGCCTGTATTTGTCACAAAATTTGGACTTTATTATATATTTTTTTTTTTTACATGCAATCTCATAAACTTTCTCGAAACACCTTACACACTTTTGTTTCACGGTTTGGTATCTTTTCTTTTTACTTGATTTTTGTTGTCATTCTTAATTTTTATTTGGATTATGTAATTTTAAAATCTATATTATCTCTTCCAATAAATATATCTTGAGTTTTGTTAATTTTTCTACTCTTGTAGGTCTTTTTCTTCTTACAAAATTCACAACACACTATTTTTTCTAGAGCTTTATTTCCACTTTACGAATTCAAATTAATTATTTTTTTTTATACAAAATTATATTCCTTCCATTTTTAATTAAATAAATAATGATAACATTTAATTCGATTGATTTCAGACTTTTCAATTTATCAACTTTTCGGCGTTCTATTTTCGCTCTTTTAGTTCTGCACTTTTTTTTCAATATTAGTTATTTAGATATTATTAGATATTTGTTTCTGTTTTCATAAGTATTTAGTAAAAATACAACAAAAAAATTACTTACGTACCTATTTATATGTATTTTTTTTTTTTTTAAAAAAAAACTACTTTGTCTGGTTGTGATTGGGGGTAACTCANAAAAAAACTTTTTTAACTCTTTTTTGGGATTTACTTAAATTGATATTAATTTCAAATTTTATTAATTAAAATAATAATTTTATTTCGTCTACTCTCAATATTTAATTTTAATATAAATTTACACCAAATAATTAAGTTAAGTACATATATTGAAAAAAAAAAAAAACACACACAAATTATTATATTATATTATTTTTATTTTGTAATATAATTTGTTTTCCACTCAAGTATAAATAAATGTATATACATAAAAAAATGGTTTAAACGTTTTCAATATCAACAATTTTCAAGTGATATTTTTTTTTATATAAAAAAATCTACTCTTTTTTTTCTCAACAATATCATTTCAAAAAAAATATTTTTAATCTTCTATCACAATTCACACAAATGTTCTTCTTATTTCTAAGTTCAGTTAAAAAAAAAAACGAAATAGACTGATATTATCGGAGAGAACATTTCATCGACGATGGAATGATCTCTTCGATAACACCAATGTGAACCTTTAAGATCAAAAACTGATAATCTAACTCTATGAATATAATAAATTCAATATCAAATTTCATACAAATCGTATATGGCGTTCGTGACTTATCGAGTTAGAAAAAGACAAACAAAAGGAAAAATGTCGTGTTGAAACTAGACCTCACTTCGTTCAGCCAATAACAAATTAATCACATCACAAACAGGGTTATAAGGTTATACAATCTAACTATATCACCCTGTCGGCCTATATCAGAATTGGGCGACAAATAAAGTCGAGACTAGCAATCAATGATCTCTCCGTTAATCTGTGATTAATTACTGAAAAAAAATTCGTGGCACTTTCGTAAATACAGTTTTGTACATACTTGGACCAAATGTATTCAATAACATTTCCAATTCCTTTTTAGGGCTTGTTATAAATATTTGCATTCTTAATAGTGAATGCTTTTATAAAGTATTATAACCACGCTCGTTTTGTATTTCTTGTCGTTGCAAAACTAGTGTTTTGCTTCATTTGGTTTTATTTTTTTATTGTTTTCCGTCTCTTTTACATTTAACTGGTCCATAGTAATAAACATGAGATTTTCAATCCTGGTGGTAAGTATATGGAAATTACATTGAAACACTATTAATTATTACATTCAATTTTCGGTAACGGGAAACGTAAATTCTATAACAATTCTTGCTGTGAGAGGACTATTGGTTGCTGGATACAAATACACACCAGTGGGAAATCTATAAAATAAAACTCATTGTAACGATAGATGTACCTATATTTATTTATATGTATCACTAATTGTTTAGCCAAAACGGTAAGCGATATTTGAAAAAATATGGGAATCTGGGCAGTAGGTCGCAGTGATAAATGCAATTAGTCTCAGATGAGACCTGCAGTTTTTATAATGATAAAATGTTAATCTTTATATTTCCTAAAAACTACCTAAGAAATTGCACATCAATGTACAATTGTTTCAATATCATCGTTTCCGATGGTAGCCGGATGTACGAGACTGTTTAAAAATGCAGTTGGGATAATACAGGGTGAATCAACTTAGTGATAATAACCGAATATATGTTGTAGAACAGATAAATAAAACATCTTTTCCTTGGGTCATTTTTTGATATCATTAAATTTCAATATCTATGAAAATCAAAAATTCTACGGACCACTTAAGAAAGTGGACATAATTGTGCAAGTTAAACCAAATCAAAGACATTTCCGTGGCATTTTTTAAGTTTAAATTCTATGACAGCTGTAGGTTTTCAATATTTTCATTGAATATATGAACCCTACCAATAGTTCTCCATGGTTCCCCAAAAAATAATATTAGTCACTGGTAAACCCACGTTGGTTCTAAAATTAATCAGTAAATACCTAGTAGGTACCTACTTTGTTCAAGAAGGAACTAATACTTATTAAAGCTGTATAATGGTCCCTATATGATTATACAATTTAAAATTAGGTAATGAATTTGAATTACTAACCGAATGAATAATTAAACTCAAGTGGAAAAAAAAAAAACGAACCAACTAGACCGATTCATTACGTTTAGCTAAAACTAATGATGATTAAAAACTAATTGTTTAAAGATGGCTTGTACTTATCTATCTATTACAGAAGATTTAAATGCATACCAAATATAGTCAATTATTATGCATTAATACAGAATCATTTCATTCAAGATAAAATAAAAAAAAATATATACTCTAACCTTAAATAGACTTAAAAATCATGCCTTAGTACACATGAATTATTACATTTTGTCTTTAAAAAATTTATTTTTATTATTATTGTAATACAAACTGGAACGAAACCCCGGATTTAAGTAGAATTAATAATTTCAAAAATGAAAATAACAATTCAAGAAATAATAAAACTATAGATTAATTTTGAACTTTGAAGAAAGATGAAAATATTCTAATGAGATTGCTCCTGACAATCCCACAGCGGTGACAAGAAAGGATTTTTCAAAAATTTTGTTATCACTAGTTGTTGATAAGATTATATTTAGAAAAACATGTCTGAATGCATCAACGAAACAAGAGACAAACAAAAAGCAATTGCGAATGTAAATGAAAAACAAAATTACAGTTTTGGACACACAATTTTTTAATATTCACAGTTTGAGATAATAATTATTAACTTTAATCTATCAAAATTGATTGAAAATTCATAATTTTGGATCCCTAGCTTCCATACATCCTGTGGGGAAGCATAACCTTTTAATTTTATCTGATGTTTTGACCGTTAATTAGATATCAGCTGATATCTAATTGAAGGAAAGTAATGCCAACCTTAGAAAAAGGGTCTGTATCCGGGGAGAAGTAAATTGGCATATTTTTCAAAAAAATCTTTCTTAAACTAGTTTTTCTATTGGCCGTCATGGATCCATGTATGACGGTTGTACATACGAAATAGAGGCATGGCCGTAAAAATGTTTCCCAACCTGTTTAATTTACTCGTTCCTGGTTGCAGGTCCGAAGATGAGGATTCTGGAACCGGGGAGGAGTATATAGCGTCCTTTGATTTTTTTTTTTATCAATTTTTATACCAATTAGAGAGGTTAGGAAATGTTTTTATGGACATGCCTCTATTGCTTATGTTCAACTGTCCAACATGGACCCATAACGGACAAATAAAAGCGAGTTAAAAAAAATTAAAAGGATGTCATTTACTACTCCCCGGTTCCAGACCCGAAGATGTCGTGAGGATCAGACGCTCGAGAATGGAGCAGAAAAAGTCCCAAATTTTTTGTTTCAAAGAAAATAAAAATAAATGGTACGGAAAACCGTACTATTTTTTTCAAGCTTTCTTAAAGAGATAAGAATGAGTAACTCTGGTATGGCCGATCCTGAGGCGGGTCAAGACCACCTCCTCCAAGCGGGACAATCGGTTGCTTGACGTCCAGTTCTCGATGTCAAACTTGATAGACTTTACTTTGTTGGTGCTGGGAGTTTCATTCCAAGAACGCTGCCAATCATTTATAACGAAGCTTTCGATAAAAGGTTCAAAGTCAGTAGCAGAACAAAGTCTGAGAGGCTCAATTGAAACATTAGGGGTTTTAGCAGCCCGGTCCGCAATCTCATTACCTCTGATGCTACAATGAAAAGGATACCAAAGAAATTTTATTTCTTTACCACAAACTCTCAAGTCATTCCAAGCCGAGAAGATATTACAAATAATAGGGTTGTCAAAACGAGAGTTTGACATTGCAATCAGATTACTTTTGACGTCATTAATCAGAAGAAATTTTGAAGTCGGGAGATACTTAAGGTTTAAGATGCATAATAGAATAGCAATAATTTCAGCAGAAAAAATAGAATTTACATTAATGAGGAGAAGGAAAGATTTTCCCTTCTCCTGAGCATTACCTAATAACATAGGCGCAACTTGTAGAATCAAGACCTTTACGTACTAAATTTTAACGTCCTTTATTCTAGGAATTTGGCAGCCTCCCGCTGGCGCAGGTATTTGATGAAAATATTACATCAATTATATCAGTGGCAGTCTTCGGCTATTGTCGCAGCTCTCTGATGAAAATATTTTTGGAAATGGATTTGGCAGCCTTTGGCTGTTGTCACAGCTCTCTGATGAAAATACTGTTTCAATTAGCTTGGAAGTCTTCGGCTGTTGTCGCAGCTTTATAAAGAAAAAATCTTTGATTTAGCTTTGGCAGTCTTCGCCTGATGTTGGTGGTCTCTGGCGAAAATATTATATTAATTAGATTTAGCAGAAATTCGGCTGTTATCGCAGCTCTCTTCTGAAAAAACAAACAGAAAACAACAACATTTGAATTAGTTTTGGCTGTTGTCACAGCTCACTAGCCATACTCATCCATAGCGTACTTGAGTTACTAGACGACAGTGACGAGAACTTTAGAGTGACTATTACACTAAAATTTTGGCTATAGCCCTATCCATGGATAACTTCTATTGACTGAAATTAACCTTTTGCTGGAACTTTGTTCCACCCCAAGTCGTATACTGACTCACCCAACTGCAGGGCCGGATTAACCTTCCGCGAGGCCCGTAGCATTTTCACAGAGCGGGGCCCCCATCACCCCCGAACCCCCGTCGGCGTAGTCTACTCTTTGGAGCCAGTACAAAAATTAATTATCTTTTGGCCTTTTGGTCTAGTATACCTACAGCTGGTGGAGAAAAGTGAAATTAAATTTTGAGTATACCAACTTACCAACATCAATAAAACATGGATTAAACTTCAAATAGTCGTTTCTTTATTAAGTTCCTGGGTAGTAGATACCTACTTGTACTTTCCTAAATTAGATTTTACTACATACTTTGAAGAGTTGGTGGCCCCGTCAAATGATATGTTTTTTCAATTGTCAAACTAGAAATGTCGAAATATCTAGTGTAAGTTGTCAAAGCGCGGGGCCCATAGCACGTGCTACAAGTTCTACTGTTGTAAATCCGGCCCTGCCTAACTGTTATTTTAGTTTCTGATAATTGAGGAAATTACAATTTCAAAAAACTAGGTTTCTGCATACCTACATTTTTTCCCAAATTATGGAAAGTATTAACCATAACACCCTAAAAATATATTACTGGTCTGATAAACTAATAGAAACTTAGAAGAAAAAATGGGTGTTTTAGCCTTTTTCGAAGTTCAATATAATTCGAAACTGTTCTAAAGATTTTGACCTCCACATACCTACACTCTTTCTTTCATACAAAGTTATTCAGAGTCTAATCTATTAGTTCTAGGATGTTGGTCGAATTCTCCAAGAATCTGGAGAAGAATTTATGGAACGACCGAGCTCTAAATATATCATAATAAGGTGTTAATTTTGTTTGTAATTTAACTTTGTCCATCCTAAGGCTCGAAGCGATGGTATTGAACAATACTTCATCTGTAGAAATCTGAAAGAAGTCAAACATTACATTATTTTAGTTGGCGTCTATGGCAGATTGAATACAACGTTGAACGTTCACCGAGGTTTACTAAGAGTGTGAACACATAGGGTCATATAATAAAACTCTACTTGACTGCGAGTTGGAGTTGTCACTACCACTTGAGTGTCTAATTTGTATTTTAAAAAAATGTTCTGACCCAAAAAATTACATGTAATTTTATTATAATACTAGCAGGATACGCCCGCTTCGCTTGGTGCCTTAGAGGCAGGTCGTATATATATATATATATATATATATATATATATTAAATTTTATTCTTCATTATGATTTTACATAGTATTTCACATTTTACACTTTAATCAACATAATATGATACATTTTAAGACTTCTTGTCAGCAAATAAATTTCGTAAAAGCACAAATGTGAAAGTACGAAGGGATTCCTGCGTATTTTCATTTCACCAGAAATCCTTTGGAGGGAACAATTCCCAGTTCCTTCCTGTGGATATGCCACTGCTAATGACGGTTCAATGAGTTAGAACCCGATTGAATAACATATATCCACCACTGGTGTGCTTATTTTTCGCATATTAGAAAGCAATTTGTAATCCTATCCATGTAATTTGCTACCGATACAAACATGTACAGCAAGTCAGGCCCCCCATTGTTTTCTTATATCTTATGTGTTTCATGTGGACCCCCTGGACGAGTGTGTGACCGCGTTGGTTATGGTTATTTGGTTATGACTAACTTTATTTACCTATAATTTAAACATTTCTTTTTCTTTCCTTATTGAAAAAAAAGAGTTTAAAGTTATTTAAAGCAAGCTTCTATTAAATTTGGACGATTTGAAAACACTAAAATTTGGCGAACTGTAGACGACACTCAATTACAAGAGAGAGGGAGGGAGATATGAACGACTATGAAGGAGAATAATTTATGAACATCATAAGTCTTTTTTTTTTTTAATTTGGCTTAACGTCTCTTTAACATCTACTGGTCTTTCGAGACGGTTTACCTAAACTGAACTCAACCCTCCATTCGCCGGAAACTTAAAAACCCGATGACCTCAACGAGTCTGGGTTTTAAAAGCCAGTATCACGAGTGCGCGAACCTACGTAAACTCCCACTTGGTAAAATCTCGTTGAACTTAATGTAACGGGAACTGGTGTATTCAACGCTAGCAATTATTAGACCACATGCTGGCTTGCTACCCTGAGTGGCTACATTTTTATCCTGGATTAGCAGTATTAGTCCAAAATAAAAATGTATTTACAAATAAATGGTACGGAAAACCGTACTAAACTTTATCTTCCTTAATATTAGGAATTTGCCAGGTAAATGGCCGGCCACTACATTACATCTGCTGTCCACAATCTTCTTGGTCTTCCTCTTTTTCTTGGTTCTTCTAACTCTTCCAGTATGATGTCAGTCAGGAGAGAACCCTCAGGTCCTCTAAGTAAATGTCCAGTCACTCCAACACATCAACAATCTTCTTGGTCTTCCTCTTTTTCTTGGTCCTTCTAACTCTCCCAGTATGATGTCGTTAGGAGAGTACCCTCAGGTCCTCTAAGAAAAAGGCCGGCTAATTTTGTTTTCCTGTTACAAATTTTCACAAATAAATAAACAAAGGAAAAATTGGACCAACAGTGAAAAATAAATTGTAAAATACTTACGCTATAACAACCATTGCAATAAATCCAGGATGTTAATCCAAAATTGTTCTTTACGTTGGTAATCAGAAAAATTAAATAAAATTTAAAATAACTTTAGAACAAGCATCGAAAATAATATAGAACTATCAAAGCTTTTAAAACCAAATCGTTTAACAATTTATTAGTTATTCTGATTCACGGCAATAAGTATAATTATAGTTTGTGAATTTGCTGATTGACGGCAAATATTAGAAAAAACAGTTAAATTTTAGGTACATTAAACTTTTCGAAAATTATCAAAAACCAATGTTCACATAAAAACATATAAATGTTAAAATATCAAAGATTTATAGTAAAGTATCCAATAACTTATTTAAGTAAATTTATGTTTAATAATTTATTTAATTAAATAACTGATAATAATTATAATCAAAAAAATAATAAGGATTACTCAAATAATGACAATAATGATCAGAAATTTAAACGTATCTTTTGAACAAGAAAAAACGGTAAATGTCAATTTCTTTAGATAGTTATTATTTTAAAAAAAATAACAAAGATTAATTCACTTTTGATGGAATATTAAAGAATCATAATTTTAATAACTTTGAAATATTGAAACTTTTGTAAAAATCACAATATTCAGTCAAATAGTTTCATGAACATTTATTTATTTTAGTAAATTNCGCAGCCGAAGGCTGCAAAATCTTTCAAAATAATACTGTCACAAAAGAGCAAAGTCCACAGCCGAAGGTTGCAAAATCTTTCAAAATAATACTGTCACAAAAAGCAAAGTCCACAGCCGAAGGCTGCAAAATCGTTAAAAATTATACTGTCAGTAAAGAGCAAAGTCCGCAGCCGATGGCTGCAAAATCTTTTTAAAATAATGGTCAACATCAACAGAAAATAGAAATATAACAATATTGTCACTAAAATACTTAAAACTTTAGAAGAACAGCATCTGCATTCGGTGGTAGTCTGATGGAATGATTAAGGAAGAGAAAGTCTAGTACGGTTTTCGTACCATTTATTCTTATTCCTGTGGTTCGGCTGAGATAAAAAGAAGATAGTAAATGTTTTTTTTAGTGCAAATGTTTCTTTTTAAGGTTATTCATTATTGTTTCTCTTAATAATAACCTCCTTTCTACTCGAAAATGCCCGTTTTCAAAACGGTCTAATTTTAACCTCTGGAATTTGACTTATTCATCCTATGAAACTGATAAAAATAAGAATGTCTAATTTTGATGATTTATGTTGATGAGTAACCTTTTCTGAACCACAATGAGTGATTTTTTTTATAACGAAGTTTAAAACGGGTGCCGTTATACAGGGTATAAAAAAAATAAAATTTAGACTCACATAGCTCCGCTCCTGATTATTTTTTTGAAAAATTGAATGGGAAAGTTAGTCTTTAGTTTGTTTGGACTTTTATTTAAATTAAACATATTTGTACCATTCCATTTAAATCTCTCAAAAAATCGACGCTTTTTGTCAAAAAATCGAACTCGGATTTCACCATAACCGATCGATTGGCAATGTGGGACCTTTCTTATCCACAGAAATTTACAGAATTCAAAAATTGCAAGCCTAATGAAGGTTGAAAATTACTATATCTTCACTTGACTAAAAAATAATAAAGATGTTAAAGAGCTAACTAGTTTCGTCCTCTCCTGAGAACATCATCGGAGCCCCGATGATGTTCTGTAAAAAATAGTCCGATGATTTTCTCAGAAGAGGACGAAATCAGTTAGTTCTTTAACATCTTTATTATTTTTTAGTGAAAATATAGTAATTTTCAACCTTCATCATGTTTTTACTTGACATAGTATCCCAATTTAACCAACTTAATTGCAAGTCTTTCTAAAGTTGCAGGTCTCCGCTAGGACTTCTGTGAAATACTGTATAGTTACTAACCATGCTCTGAAGCCCTATTATCTCCTCTAGTGAGATTGCATTTGTTTTAATCACATTATAATTTTCTTCGTACGCCGTAAATTGGCAATAAACAGTTTCGTTTGGAACTCTAATCATTCCTAATTTGATTTCCCCTCTGGGTACTCCATTCGGATAACTACTGACCATTGTTCTCACAGGGTCCATCAATCTAAATTTGGTTGTAATTTTTACAAAGGAGCAATATGACATATGTGTATAGTATAAATGCTTCGACGCAGTCACCGGGTCTACAGCAAGGATATAGTTTTGCTTTGCATGTGGCACCCGGAAAAAATTTAAGTCGGGATGACCTGGTCGAGTAATCACAGCTGAAACAAAATTATAATGCAAAACATATATTTTATATGTTATATGGCATTTTAATCAGGGGAAACCTTTTGGTTTATTTAACAGAAATGATTTAATGGAAAATTAATTATGGAAAATAATGTCACTTAAATGACCCCCGTTTTCAGCTTCGCAATGATGAGTACGTTTTAAAATTTTCCATAACATCTTTAAAAATTTGTGGCTGTAGCGTTCGAATTTCTGCAATGTTGGCCTTGAGTTCAGGGATTGTCTTGGGCTTGTTCACATATACTCGCTTCTTCAAATAACCCCATGAAAACAGTTGGTGCTGACAAATCTGGCGAACGCGCTGGCCAATTATTTTCTGGAAATTATTCGCTCTTTAAAAATTTGCCTTAAAAGATAATTGATCGCTGATTTAAGTAATAAAATTCTATTATTCTGTTTTTTTGTTCAGTAGTAAATCTCTCCATTATTCCATTATTTAGTTATATATTCTTAAAAAAAAAAAAAAAAATAATAATAATAATAATAATAAAAAAATATATATATAAACGAAAAAGTTATTAAATTTTTAAACCCCATGGTGACTTTTGGCAAACCCTATATTATATACCGTTGGCGTTTTTGGCTATTTTCTGCTGCTTTTTGGCGTTTTCTGCCTAAATTGAAAACAGTAGGTAAGAGCTTAATATTTGGTGCCTAACAATTTATTGCTTGAAATGCAAAATGACAGTTTTGGGTGAAATCTAATCTACTCTTGACAGTTTTTTGCTGCTTTTCACATTTGGTGCCTATAAATACAATTCGATGCATGGACTGCACTACCCATTTTAAATTGAATTTCAATCTGCGATTTTTCTGGTTTTGCCCGATTTTTGGCGTTCTTCACAAATCACCTAGAAGGGAAAGGTAAGAGCTAGAGAATTAATTTAAATTAAAAGGCGGGTTTCACGAATCCTGCCTGGAAAGAAAATGATAGGTGCCAGAGTCTTGGAATTTGATATGTAGGTATGTAAATTATAAATTTGGCTGGCCCACTACCGTACGCCTAGATACATGTAAATCTAGCTCAGGTAGGGCCAATATTTAAACAAAATTGTAAAAATAAATAAATGAAAATATATTAAATAAACACGACAAATCCTAACGAGACATTTTGTTCACAACTCACGGACTAACGGCTGAAACTCGACATCAAAACGTGCTTTGGCATAGAGACATTTTCAGCTCATCATACCTACTTAAAAGTCGCGCGATGTTCACACCAGATTTTTTAATTTGTTACACACAGAAAAGAGAGGTACAAAACTTGAAAAATTTTTTTGTTTATGATTTATTTTTAATTTCTATCGTTGAAAAAGATTTTTCGCGGGAAATTTCAGATTGAAATATCAAATAAACCTATCGAAAAAAAATTTAGAGATGCATTAAAGAGCCGCAAAGATCGACTCAAGACATCTTATGGCCACCCCTGGTATAAAGGTTCCATTTGGGGTGTATTGTGTCCCGAAACTTTTGGGTGCAATCGATCATACCGCTGTTGGTTTTTGCGCTTTTAACGTTTTTTTTTACTATGGAACCCTGTATAGATGTAACTGGCGGTGGCGAAAAGTTGTGATGCGCAATTTGACCACAAATAAGACCTACATACCAAATTTTATCAAAATCGGTCAAGTGGCAAAAGGCAAAAGGCGGTGTACAGCTTGCAGCGGACGAACGGATTTTATTTTTATAATTTTTGGATTCTACGGATTGAAACATAAAATATCAAATTTTGAGAGAGGGGGGGGAATTTTAGGCAGTAAAATAATAAATCCATGTGTCACATTGCCGAGTTTTTGGTTTATTATTTTCAATAATAAACCAAAAATGAACCTTTTGAATCGTCACGAAAAAAAAAAAAAAAATAACCCCCCTCAAAATTTGATATTATACGTTTCAAGGTACATAGAATCCAAAAATCAAATAAATAAAAAAAAATCCGTTTCTCCGCCGCGCCGTACGCCGTGATGGGCACTTTTGCCACCTAGCGAAATTTGGTATGAAGGTCCCATCTGGGCTCTAATTGTGCACTGAAACTTTTGGGTGCAATTGAATACACCCTTGGCGATTTTGCCGCTGTTTAGCGGTTTTCAGTATTGTTGTCTAAAAGGAGAATGGTAAGAGCTAGAGATTTGAAATTTTGTATGTATGTCATATTTGGGGTCTCAGTTAGCTTCGAAACATTTGCTTGCAATCAAATACACCGCTGGTGGTTTTTACCACATTTTATTAATCTTGTCTGAAAGGAGAATGGTAAGAGCATGTCAAATTTAGGGTCTAATTACGCCCCAGATTTGGAATCGTCACGAGAACTCCCCTTCAATTTTCTTTGGGGGGGGGGGGGGGGGGGNGGGGGGGGGGGGGGGAGGTATTTTTTTGTTAGTTCTGGGCCGATAAAAAATATCGACTAATGATTGTCTCCTCACCCACGTGAAGTAACCACTATTTTTGATAAATTGATATTTTCCTTCTTCTTCTTTCTTCTATGGTGCGTGTCAACTGGATTTGTTATATACACTTGGTATTATCCACTTACTTGATTTATGTGACCAAATGAGGATTGGTGTCGTTATTCCATAATGGGGATCTACAATTATAGTGGCTGAAACACCTGCCACCACAACATTGAGAACTCCTATGGGAAAATAATCAAATCTTAAGTAAATAATGTAACATAATTTAACTCAGGGTTCATCTTCTCTATATCTATAAAATTTTCCTGTTATGTCATGGTGTTTGTCACCATACTCCTCCAAAACGGCTTAATCGATTTTAATTGTATGTACAATTGTACATTCGGTAGGTTTGCGAATAGGTTTTTATCTATTTTTTATATTCCTAAACGGGAACGGTCATGCCTCTAAGGCGCCAAGCTAGAGGCCGTAGCAAAGCACGGGCTAATAGCTATAATGTTATAAAGATTTATGTAAATATAGAGAATGGCCAGTAGTGATCGTCAGATTGCTTAAACCAAAAAAAAAAAAATATTAGCACGGGAACGGCCACGCCGATGCCGTGGCGAAGCACGGACAAACAGCTAGTCTTAATATATAAATCAGAAATTTATGTGTAGGTACCTATATATGAGAGGTTGTCTGTTACAATACCACAGCCCAAACGGTAGCAGATACCGAAAAATTGACTCCAGGAAAATTATCAGAACTAAAATATGTCAAGCCGTTTTCGAGTTACGGCCAAATTTCCAATTTCTTTTCCAAAATCGGATAGTCACGGTCCGATATCTTGAATTTTGTCGCGACAACATATCAACCCAAAGCGATAAAGTTTTAGGTGTCTCTTTAGTCCTTATTTTAGGACATTTTTTGCAAAGGTAGGGCCAGCCATTGCAGAGTTACGAGTTTAAAACCGGGAACGGGTAAAATAAAATTTAGAAAATACAAAAAAGTCAGAATGGCCGTCTCTAAGGTGCCTGGCGAAACGTTTAAATCTTAGTTTTTAAAGGTTGCAACATACAGGGTTGACACAACCCCCCCCCATATTCCATTGTCCTTGAAAAACAAAAATAGGCATATAAGAATCGTAGCGAAGCACGGTCCAAACAGCTAGTAGTTAATAAGCTATCAGAAGTAAGTAAAGAAAAGAGAGTGAACGTTAACATTTCGAAAACAAAAATAACGATCAATAATAAAACCGTCAATAATGAATGCCCAATTAAAAATAATAATTCACTCCTAGACTAAGGGCGATCAATAATAAAACCGTTAATAATGAATGCTAAATTAAAATAATAATTTACTCGTAGACTAAGGACGATCAATAATAAAACCGTCAATAATGAATGTCCAGTTAAAAATAATAATTCACTCGTAGACTAAAAAACTCAAGTGTTAGTTGTCACTCCGACTACAAATTAGCAAAGTGGACACTCGTACATGTAAAATTTCTGTTTTTGTATTATAATCAAATACCTACTCAAGTGGCAAGTGACACTTCAAGCACAGAGGCACTCTGTGATAGAACCTTCTTCCATTAATCTTTGGTATGTACAAACTTAGTATTACGTGAAAACAAGACTTAAGGCTCAGTGCCCAAGCTTTTTTTTAAATCTTAAAATGTTTTAAAAATCTATTTGGTTATAATAATGAATATCCCAAGCCAAAAAAAATATTGTTTTATTTAAATATGAAAATATTTTAGTAAATTTTCATATTTATAAAATAAAATTTATTAAAATATTTTCATTACCTTATAATTTCTATCTAATTTGAAAAAGTCGATCCGACAAAATTAAATTATTTAAAATTCTTTCCTCAAACCAAGTCACCAAAGACATTCATTTATTATAATTATTAATTATCACATGTTAAAATAGTTACGAATCAATCGACTTTAGGTACCTATTGAACCACGCAAAATTCATTAATGCCGAAATGTTATTTCCCCTTTAAAACACATTAGATTATCGGTTGTCATGGAAACATAAACAAAATAGATACATTTATAATTTTAAGTATTTTTCGATAATTTTTGATTTCGATTTTATATTCAGATAAATATTTTTCAATTTTAATATTTGATAAATAGAAACAATTTTATTTTAATCAACAGCAAAAGATATATTAAAAATAATTTGCGCTTTGAAAGTTTGAAGTAGATACTCTGTGGCTTATAAAGGTGGGAGACTGATTTCCATTTTTTCCGATACCGATTCGAAGTGCCCTTCGATACTTTACTTCAATGCTGAGATTTATTAATTCGAACACTTATTTTTGATTTGATTTTACGAAAATGTGTCAACAATGAAGATGAGCGCTGGCTAGTGGTGGCCGTAAGGCTACATAACCAATTAATTAAATAATAAAAATATGATAATACATATTTAAGTAAATAATGTATGAGGATATTGTGAAATTGCTAAAACTCAGAAAAATAACACAGCAATTTGGAAAAGCTATTTGAGTGTGACATTGTCATGAGTATGACTGATTTCTGAAAATTCCAACACTTCCCTCCATCCTTTGGCGAACATAGTCTTCTGTGTGTACGAAATTTGTCGTTATATAAACAATCGTAAATGAGATAGTTTTCACCTAAAATTATTCAAAAACAAATCCCTGATCGAAAGCATGCAAGTTTAATCCAAGGATAATAGGTAACCCTAACCCTGATTCAAAAGAAAGTCTACTAAATAAACGAAGCTTTCAGTTTATAGAGTGAGGAAACAAATTAATAATTATCTACAAAGTTTGCTAAAATTAAAAAAAAAAAAAAAAAAGGTTTTATAATGCACAGAGTTATTTTACATTGAATAAGTGCGAGTGTCCACTTCGCTAAAGTGAGAGATGAATTTACATGTTACCTACATTGAAAATATTGAATAAGTGCGAGTGTCCACTCCGCTAAAGTGAGAGATGAATTTACATGTTACCTACATTGAAAATATTGAATAAGTGCCAGTGTCCACTTCGCTAAAGTGAGAGATGAATTTACATGTTACCTACATTGAAAATATTGAATAAGTGCGAGTGTCCACTTCGCTAAAGTGAGAGATGAATTTACATGTTACCTACATTTTGTATTTCAAGCGAAGTTTTAAAGAAAATTAAAAAGGTTGTAAAATAGATATGGATCTACCTGCTACACGACCGTGTACAAAATGATAGGGAATCTCTGTCGAGGTCGCCAGAACCGGCAGATAGTTTTTATGAACGTGAGGATAAACTGTAGCCACATAAAATAGCTTCCCTAAGATCTTGATGCTTTCATCTTGATGATCGAGGAGTAGTCGAATCGTATTGATGACTCTTGCATATGATGCAGATACATCGATGTATGTTGGTTCATAGGTGCGGAGAATTCTTTCAAAACGTGCATAAGATCCAACATTAACAATGTTCGAATCCTCCAGCAGAAATTGATTGAAGAATCTGAAACAATGGACACTAATGGGAGAGAGGTTCGAACGATTTTTTCAATACTTTCGTATTGTAATTTGCAATGGGCTGAAATATTCTGCTTCGAGCTTTCAGTGCCAAAACACATTTTGAGGCCCCAGCAGTGCCGGATTTATCAATAAGCAAAGTAGTCAATTGCTTAGGGCATCATGTCTCAGGAGGGCACCACCAAAAATTAAAAAAAAAATAT
>CM022881.1:20606817-20625304 GCA_012654025.1 Pachypsylla venusta | reverse complement strand
TGCATTCTTCTTGTCTCCCTGCGATCACTACCGGCTCGCATGCTGTCACTTCTAGCGGGTGCTCCAGAAGTGCCCTGGTGCTGCCCCCCCCCAGGAGGTAGCGTTTTTCCGAGATCTCAATAACAATCGTTTTTTTTTCCATTGGGAGATAGCAGTTGATGTTCATGTGGTATTAAAATGTTACCACACTACTTCCTGGGACGTTACTGATAAACTTTAGGAAAGGATATAGGCTACTTTTTATCGCGAAGAAAAGGGGGTTGGAACTATAAACGGCCATGCCTCTAAGGCGCCAAGCGAAGCGGGCGTATTCTGCTAGTAATCCCATAAAGTTAAAACCAATAAACATCACAGAATTTGGCTTGTCGGTAGATACGCGTACATCAAGAGTAACCTACCGACTATATTAACACGCAGGATTTTTAGGGATGAAGACCCACTTTTTTCTGACACTTTTCTGACTTTTCAGACACGAAATTATTATTATTATATATTCTCAATGCTGCAAAACTATAAAGGTAGGTTGACTGGTTATGTTAAAATCTATGTTCGAACTCCGGAACCTTTTTTTTTTTTAATTATTTTGTAAATATGCCTTTGAGAAGGGTGGATCGAATAAAATTGATATTTCGAAATCACATTAACAAAAAAAAAAAAGTTGGGTTATGGGAAGATGTTTCCAAAAATGAATCACTTGACATATCGGACATGATCTTTATCTGCCGCTAAGCGGTTGCAGATTCAGAAAAAAATAAAAATTTGTAATTTGAAAAAAGTTAAAAATAGTGGGACATCTTGATATAGCGTTCCCAGATCTCGTACAGAAGTCCAGCCTATAAAAACATGCACAAAAAGCCCACCAGAGGCTTAGATGCAGAGGCTTACATAGCCCCCAAGAGAAGTTTAGCTCACGAAAATACGAATTTTAGCCAGCCTATAAAGGTTTGCTGCGTGATCCATCTTTGAAGTACTAGATGTCCGAATTTTTCATTATTATTTATCTTGCGCCAATGATAAAGTTTAATAATTTTTTTGGGGGGTTTCAAGTAGTCGCATGCCATATTCTACGTCGAAATTACATCAGTCTTTTTCTCAAGTGTCTTTAGACAACTGGTTTTCATTCATTAAGTTATAAAGAGCGTTGGAATAGGAATCAAAATCAGAACAAATGAGTGTGAAGTGGTCAAGAACGTGGTTTTGAAATCCGAAATCAATGGCTCAACGCTCTGGAGATTTTTTTATATTTAATATTATCAGCCCCTAGAATATTTTAAGATCAGGACAACCGGGAGTGCTCAAGAATCTGATTTTGCAGTCCCCGATCATGGATTGAATTTTCAACTGAAGAAAGCAAACATAGAAAGTAATGTCACGATACACAGATTATTGACGTTCTTTTTTATATCAGTTGTTTTTAAATAATTGCGAGAAGTACATTTTGGACGGGGTGAATATTGCTACTCTTGACGTCTTTTTTTACCCGAAGTGTTTTTTTGTGAGATTATTTTGTACTTAACGCAGTCTAATGTAATGATAATTTGTGTTGTCATAGCAATGATTTATCTGTGTTATTATTTTTTTTTTTCCTTTAGGCGTTTTAACTGCAGTGTTAAAACTGGTCGTTCGCGCCGGGTACCTCGACTCTACATTTTGTCGAACAAATTAAGAGATTTCAAAAATGAAAAAAGGGAGTCAATACTCTCAACATGATCAGACAAGGCAGGAGGACAGGGTAGAGAAGGAAGGGCTGTGGCGTGAAGAGGGCATGCGAGAATGTGGGCAACACTGAGTGGCTAACCACAACGGCAAGACGGTTGTGGAGCTCTCCGTAAAAGAAAACTGTGGGTCAACCTCGTGTGTCCAATTCTCAGACGGGACAGGACCACCTCCTCCACCCGAATCCTTCTGTTACTTGAAGGCCAATTTCCAATTAAAGGTTTAACTCTTTTGAGCTTATTGGAGCTTGGAATATTATTCCAGGCACATTGGCTAAAATTCCTGCGGGCAAATAGATGGGCACCAGAGGAACCGAATTATTTTCCCACATCTTTTAAGATCACACCAGACCAAAAATATTCTTGATATAATAGGGTTGTCAAATTTGACGTTAGACATGGCGGATAAGGCACTTCTGGAGTTACAACTGGTGGAGTTAATGGATTTAGAGCCGTCAGTGAAACATAAAACATAGTCAGAGAATTTAGTTGAAATTAGCTCTAAAAAAATACTTTGAAAATGTGTTATTTTGAATATCGTATTTATCGGTTTATTGTATGATGTTTTACATTTTGTAGAGCTTTATTATGTTTGATTGTTGTATAGTTAGATTATATTAGTATTCTCTTGCAACCCTTTTGCTTTATTTACTATTATTTAGAATATTTTATGTTCAATGGTGCCCTCCAGTACCGGATTACCATAAGGCATTTTTGGCAAATGCCAAGGGCCCCGCGCTTTGGGCAACTTACACTAAGTATTATGAGTTTTTGACCAAGCTTACAGTAGGTATTCCTGCATTCAGAAAAAAAATAATAAAAAATAAAAAAAACGGCTTGACATATCAGAACTAAAATATGTCAAGCCGTTTTTGAGTTACGGCCAGATTTATAATTTCTTCTTCAAAATCGGACAGTGACGGTCCGTTATCTTAAATTTTGTAGCGACAACATATCAATTCATAACGAGAAAGTTTTAGATGGCTCTTTTTAGATTAGTCTTAGAGTTTTAGATTAGTCCTTATTTTTAAGACATTTTCTACAAAGGTACGGCCAGCCATTCCAAAGTTACGAGTTCGAAAGCGGGAACGGGTAAATTAAAATTTAGAAAATACTAAAAAGTCAGAATGGTCGTGCCTTTAAGACGCTTGGCGAAACGCTCAAATCTTGTTTTTTAAAGGTTGGAATATACAGGGTGGACACAAACCAATACCCCTCCTCCAAATTCCAAAGTCCTTGAAAAACAAAAAGAGAAATATAAGAATCGCAGCGAAGTACGGGCGAAACAGCTAGTAGATAATATAGTAGTACCTACCTAACTTTTTGGGGATATTGAGTATCTTTTATCTAATTTTAAGGCTAGGCATTTTATAAGTTTGCTTTAATAATTTCTAAAAGAGAAAGTACGCTATTTTCATTCCGGTGGCGTATAGTTCGGATGATCTGAGTTCTCGTGTATGTTCCGTGTTCGTCTCCTTTATATTTTGAACTTTCTTTAATTATTTATTATTAACTAGATCTACCCTTCTCTAGTGATCTGATATTCGTTCGTTTATCGTTTATGAATTTGACATTTGAGTGCTTTCCGAAAAAAATTCAAGATTACCAGGCACCGCGGCCGCGCCACAGTTATAATTTTTTTTTTAATTTGTGTAAACCTATTATTAGTAGTGTATACTCTGTTGAAATTATCATATAGATAACTATAACTCATATAACCGTTTTTAAATATTTGTAGCATGGTTATCATAATATGTAATGAATAGATTGCGTTGTAAGTAAATAGTGGAGCAAGCGAGCAAGATGATCAGGTGTTCACGTTAGTGTTGTATTCATTTATAGAAAAAAATATCTTAATCAGATTTTAAAAAATAATTTTCAAAAAACAAAATATTGGGCCCCCTGACCCCCGAGGGGGGGAGCGGGACCCCAAAATTTCCAACCAACCATAACATATCAAAATTTTACGTTTCTAGAACAAACCGCTAAAAAGATAAAAATCATTCTTAAAAAACACAATATTGGGCCCCTCGGGAGGGGATCCAATGCACCCAAATTTTCCAAATTCGGAAAGCCCTTAACATAAGCCATAACATATCGAAATTTTACGTTTCTACAACAAACCGCTAAAAAGATAAAAATCATTTTCAAAAAACACAATATTGGGCCCCCCAAAACTGTACAGCAAAATTCCTTCATGTCCTAAATATGTATACCAAATTTAGTCAAAATCGGATGAAAAACGTGGCTTGTATGTCGTAACAAACAAACATACAGCATACACATATACAAATTACAAGTGTATTTTGGGATGTATACCGGGGTCAAAAATGGAGTTCACTAACGTTCACAATTATGTAGACTTTTGTACATTTTAGCATGCTATATGTATTTTTTATTTTTTCTTCAAAACATTCATTTTAGGGGCCCCGCGCCCAAGTGTGCCAAGGGCCCCGCGCATGCTTGATCTGGGCCTGATGCCCTCCAAATTATTAAGACTATAATATTATTTTAAAAGTACCTACCTAATCCTTTTCTTCAAACCTAGTCTTTAGTTTTACTTTTCCTTTCAGATCAAAATAACACAGCGAGAGAAAAATTTGACAAGTCTCTTGATTTCTAAAAACTAATATCCCTTTGTATTTTCACAATTTGTGTCTTTTAAACAGAAATTATGTAAGCAAATTAAATTCCCAGAGCTTCATATTTATTGAATTTTATTTATTTAACTTAGACAAAAAAAAAAAAAAAAAAAAAAAAAAAAAAAAAAAAAAAAAANAAAAAAAAAAAAAAAAAACTGCATTTCATCGAATTATTTTCAATTGTTTACTTTGAAATGTAAATATTATAAAATTGCTTATGGGATTTCCATAAAGATTCCATATCGTTTAGGTGTCTTCTAAGACCACAACGTTCCGTTATTAGTCCATTGACCAGTCTGATTTGTTTTCTCTTCCCCCCACATAGTGTACACAATGGGATTTCCCTAAAGATTCCATATCGTTTATGTGTTTTCTAAGACCTCAATGTTCCGTTATTAGTCCAATGACCAGTCTGATTTGTTTTCTCTTCCGCCCACATAGTGTACACAATGGGATTTCCCTAAAGATTCCATATCGTTTATGTGTTTTCTAAGACCTCAATGTTCCGTTATTAGTCCAATGACCAGTCTGATTTGTTTTCTCTTCCGCCCACATAGTGTACACAATGGGATTTCCCTAAAGATCAGACTGGTCATTGGACTAATAACGGAACGTTGTGGTCTTATAAAACACCTAAAAGATATGGAATCTTTAGGGAAATTCCATTGTGTACACTATCTGGGGACGAAGAGGAAACAAATCAGACTGGTCATTGGACTAATAACGAAGTGTCTTAGAAAACACCTAAACGATATGGAATCTACAAGGAAATCCCATTGTGTACACTATGTGGGGGGAAGAGGAGACAGCCTCTCATGTGATCTTTGATTGCAGTGTCCCACTCAATTGGAGAGTGATTATCATAGGTTCACTAAACCCTAGAGAGGATCTTGTCCAAAACAATCTGGTAATAAGAATGCTCAAACTCTCTGGGCAGTTGAACCTTAGCTAGAGAAATAGGCCTGAGCCCAATACAAGAAGAGTCTATGAGGATGAGGTGTCGAGCTAAATGAAATGAAATTTGCGGAAAATTTCTGAAAAAAATATTTTTCATAATCTTTGACTAATTGCTTTCACGGCTACACTAGGTATGTTTGCGATCCACTTTTTTGACGTTTCTGTTTCTATGAGAGAGGAAGCTCCTTCTTTACCGCCTTAAAACTGTCGTTGCACTTCTTTTCCACAAATACTGTTTTCCCTTCTCCGTAAGTTTATGGAGGCTTCGAATAATGTGCGCAAATCCCTTAATTAATCATGTCGAGGGTATTAAACCACTTTGCTCCGGAGAGGGTGCCTAAGGTGTCGACTATTCGTGGCAAGGGGTACCTTTCTGGTGACGTCGTTGAGACGTCTGTAGTCCACACAACATCGCGTACCTCCATCATTCTTGGACACTAGCACTACAAGGGAGGACCATGGGCTCCCCAATAACTCCTTGCTGTGTCATGGACTCAATCATCGGAGCCACCTCAGTCTGCTTCGCCAAAGGAAGTCGTCGCCGGGGTTGACGAATGGGTCGCTTCTCCACAGTCATCGTCATTCAAGATCGTCTGATCGACCAGTTGATCAGTAGATTTGGTGTATTCTTGGAAATCCACTCAGACTAAGGACGGAACTTTGAATCTCAAGTGTTCAAAGAAGTTTGTGAAGTACTTGGAATCAGAAAGACATTGAAAACTCCTCTTCACCCTCAGTCAGATGGAATGGTGAAACGTTTCGATCGGACACTACTCGAGCACCTGAAGAAGGTGGTGGATGAACATCAACGTGACTGGGACAAACACATCCCGTTGTTCCTGATGGCCTTTCGTTCAGTGGTTCACAAGAGAACTGGACAATCGCCTGCTAAGGCAATCTTGGGCAAGGAGATGCGTCTACCCTGCGAGCTCATATTTGGAACACCGCCCAGTGATGTCAGATTGGGGACCCCCGACTACTGATTTGCGGACTCGGTACTTTACTCGAGTCTGGCTATCTGGGACCCGAATCTACTATATGTGACATAAGTGTATCTACGCAGGGAAAATTAATGAGTCCATTAATAGTATGGAAGAATTTTATTACACGAGTGCCTGGGACTCGAGTGAAAACTCGACTCGAGTCGAGGAAGTTCCACATCTCAATCTTCTGCCTCCCCCCCTTGCCTTTACTCGTTGGCCTTGACATACCTTCGGAAGGAGGGCGATATGTGGCGGTCTTTTACGAAACATTAAGGTAGTGCTAGATGCTAAACTGTGTTAAGAGATAATACTCGAATATTTCAGTCGAGTCCGGACTTATAAGAGAGGTACATGAGAGAACCTGTGACATGTTGAATTTGTCAAGTGAAAGAATGAAGACACATTATAATCTACTATGCAATTCTGTAGGTTTTCAAAGTTGCACATCTTGATAGACTAGCACCTTCTCCATAACCTGAGCATCCCTAGTCTATGTGGGTTCCTGTTCGGGACAAACAGGGAAGGGATAGTGAATAGAAAAGAAGTTAATTGAATTCCAGGATTATCCAATAGGTAGCAGCACCTCCTTGAATCGTTAAGTAGGTTGAGTCTATTGATTATCAGTGAGTTAATTGAGAACTTTCAATGTTAGATTTTCCATACTTTACGTAGTTTTCTCGCGTGTTTTGTTTACGGTATTTTTGAACAAACAGAAAACGACTTAATGTTTTGACTCTATTTTCTTTAATAAAGATGTTTGAGTTTCTTTTCGACTTTTTAACCCGTTTTTTTCATCATATTAAGTCTTCGAACCCTACCTCCGGAAGGAGGGCGATCTGTGGAACCTGACTTGAATATCGGCCCTAACTCAAAGTCGGTTCGACTTTATTGAATTCTGGTAATTTTTCTGGGTCGTGGACCACGGTTTTTTTGGGAGGGGGGTCCATTCCTATTCATTTTTCGATTTGTCCTATTCTTCTGGCCAAACAATACACACATATACATACATACAAAAACATGCTTAAAACATAATTCTCTTTTACATAAAGTAAAAGATAAAAGTTGAAATATCTTAAAAACCGTTCATGGCCGGATGACTCTCTATAAGACTCAAAATTATCTCCTAGTACAGTGCTACAACCTAGCATATGTCACCTTACAGCACTAACGAAAAAGTCTTTACAATATCGTTATCTTTATCGGATTTTGTCTAATTTTACATACTTTTCGTATGAAAAGTTGAAATATCTTAAAAACTTTACATGGCCAGGTTACCTACTATATCTCAAAATTATCTCCAAGTAGGTACAGTGGTACAACCTAGCATATGTCACCTTACAGCACTAAAGAAAAAGTCTTTACAGTATCGTTATCTTTATCGGATTTTGTCTAATTTTTCATACTTTTCGTATGAAAAGTTGAAATATCTTAAAAACCTTACATGGGGAGGTTACCTAATATATCTCAAAATAATCTCCAAGTACAGTGTTACAACCTAGCATATGTCACCTTTCAGCACTAACGAAAAAATCTTTACAATATCGTTACCTTTATTGGATTTTGTCTAATTTTACATATATTCCGTATTGAAACTTTTGTTAAATTTTACCTATTTTCAGGGAGCTATGATTTATAATAATTCGAAAAGCTCCCCATGTCGTTCATAACAGCTGGACAAATAGTATGTCCTAAAATCAATCATTCCGCCATAAGATCTTTGATTTTGTTCCATAATTTATTTAAAGCTGCCTTTATTAAATTGGAAAGAGGAAACATATATAAAGCATATAATGCCCCATGCTCTATCCAAAAACTTAAAAATTTTAAATAACACTGGACATTTCGTTGCACGTTTTAGTGAATATCTCCGGAAGTAGAAGGACTAGAGCGATGATTTTTGCGTCACTAACGAGCACTAACGATTTTTGTTCAAATGCACTATTAAAAACGTAGGAATTCCGACATGACCCGGCTGGCACCATAACTTTGAACTTTAATAACTTTTGAACGGAAAGAGCACTAACGATGATTTTAACGGCACTAACCAGCACTAACGAACATTGTTTGAATGTGCTACTCAGAAAATAAGAATTCCGACATGACCTGGCTGGCGTTAAGTTGGCCGGTCCAGAGAAAATGTTGAATATCTCTGGAACGGGGAGAGCACTAACGATCATTTTTACGGCACTAACCAGCACTAACGTAGCACTAACGATAGAGCTCACAAAAACGTTGAAATTCTGACATGACCCGGCCAACTTAACGTACCTGTAAAAAGAATAACAAGCAAAAACTAATATTTTTTATGATAAAATTTATATCTTAGATTAAACTTCAAAGGGTACCTAGTGTACCTACACACCAATTTGCTTATGTTGCAATACTCGTTTCTTTCTTTATTAAGTTCCTAGGTAGTAGGTACCTACTTGTACATTCCTAAATTAGATTTTACTACATACTTTGAATAGTTGGGGACCCCGTCAAAATGATATGTTTTTTCAATTGTCAACCCAGAAATGTCAAAATATCTAGTGTAAGTTGTCATAGCGCGGGGCCGGTAGCACGTGCTACAATTGTTAATCCGGCCCTGTGTATAACACAGAAACTGTCCATTTTTCGACTTTAAGCCCATGGACACTTTTGATTGACGCCCTAAAAGCAACATTCCTGCAAAGTTTCAGCAAATTTGACCGAAAGCCCATTTCTTATCTTTTTGTGCGGGGTCCTTTAATTTTGCCCAATCCAGGTTTCAAACTTGTAGCATTGAAACGGCTGGTCACAACATTGAAAACTATCTCCTAAATGAAGGACTGGAAGGCCATCTAAAATCTTTCTCGCTTTGAGTTGATATGTTGTCGAGATAAAATTCAAGATATCGGACCGTTTTTGACGAATTTAGTCGTTAAATTGGAAATTTTGCTGTATCTCGAAAACGGTTTGACATGTTTTAGTTCTGATAATTTTCCTTGAGGTTTTTGATTATGGTTTGGCGGGTCCATTCCCATTAGTTTTTCGTTTAGCCCACTCATTTTGATCATGAGTGGGTCAGATACACATGCGGTTGTATAGTATTAAGATTAATTTTGAAATATCCGATTTCATCCCATGAACCGAAAAAAAATATGTTTCAATCACAATTTTATGGATGTAGTATCCGCGAATTGCTAACTGATGAATGTTGAAGAAAGTTGGGGGAGGGGGTGTCACCCCCATACCCCTCCCCACTCGCTACGCCCCTGTTCATGATGAATTGCCAAACGAAACTAAATTCACAACAACCGAGAATTTTCGCATCAGGTGTTATAAGAAAGCAGTGTTACCAATTTAAACAAGAGCACCCTTTACTCGTATATAGTATTACTAGCTGTTTTCCCGTGCTTCGCTACGGTTACAAAATTCAACAACAATTTCGAGATCACGAAATTAAATCTTCTCAATTTTACATTTTTTGTGGAACCGACCCCCAGAGTGAACACGGCTCCTATTTAGAAAATTCAATATTTTACTCAAACATATTAAATTTGCACTGCGGAACACCCCGAACACCTTCGTATAAAATTTCAGCTTTCTCGCTCATCCCGAAGTGATACTTCTTAACTATGGGTTTTTGGTGGAACCGACCCCCAGAGTGAGCACCGCTCCGAGTTAGAAAATTCAATATTTTATTGAAGGATATGACTTTTTCTACTTCGGAACACCTTTGTATCAAATTTCACCTTTCTCGTTCATCCCGAAGTGACTTCTCAATTCCGATTTTTTGGCGGTGAAAACCGTCCATAAATCGTGGAGAAACCGGAAATTTTCAAATTTCATGGGGTCCTTATATACTATTTTGGGGGGATCTATTCTCGGTAATTTTTCGTTATCTCTTTTAGTTTGCCCAAAAAAAAAATGCAAAAAGACCCGCTAAATAGCGTCATTTNAAAAATGCAAAAAGCTATTTGCAATTTTTTTTAGTCATTTTTGGCGGTAACTTGCTACCACTTGAACTTGAATTTTTTTCCTTTCTTATTACGCACCTACATACTAAAAGGGATCTGAGTGACAAGTTTTAAGTCTCTACGTATAGCCATCGTGGAGCTACGTTGATTCAGTCAGTCAGTATACCAACTGGGCTTTGAGTTTTATAAGTATAGATAATCCTGCGTAAACTTAGACTAGGTCTGTAACCTCACACAGCACACGATTAACGCTATTTTCCTTCCATCATTCTTTGAAGAAATCAATCTTACAAGAGCACTAGTTACGTAATTGGTGTATCGCTTGATTGTTGCGCCCATGCGCGGATATAGGGTGGGGCCCGGGGGGCACGTACCCACCCAGTTTTTTTAAGCGGGCGGTGTTTCTCAAATTTCATTATATCTGATCACGTATTTTTTTTTAAAAAAATCAAATGAATGGTGATCCGCTGTGTCTTTTAGACCATTGAGTGGGGAACACGGGCCCTTAAATTCCCAATCCTGAGAATAAATAGAAATTCGTTAATTAGAAATTGTCAAAAATTCTGTCATGCGTCATGACATTTTTTTTGGGTCCTAAAGCAAAACTGTTGAGGCAAATTTTTCAACAACAAAACCCATCCAGCATGGGTCCATATTGGGCGATTGTACATACGCAATAGAGGCATGGTCGTAATAACGTTTCCTGAACTCTCTAATTGGGTTAAAATTGGTTAAAAAAATTGTTGGATTACCTCAACACATCTCCCCCCGTGTCAGACCCGTTATTGAGAGAGAGGAGATAGAATGAGAGACAGAGAGAGAAAAACTGCAATCGAAAGATCTCAAGGTCAACGTCAACTAGGTGCTTTGATATTCCCTAACGTTCAACTAGGTGTGGTAAGCTCTACAGCTTTTAACAAATTAGCTTAACTCGATAAAAATTGCATTAAAAAGTACTACCCAGGACTCGAACCCCCCAATCTCTAGGGTACGAGTCCCTCCCCCCTGCAAATTTTCTATTCGGTATATTGTGCGAAACAATAGGGCTATATCCGCGCATGGTTGCGCCTCAATAAGCGCTCCAGTTAAACAACACCACAATAACAACTAATAAAAGTAACACTTAGTAAAATTAATTTTATTCTCTACAACCATAAAATATTATTGTTAAACAATACATCAATTATTTACAAGATGGCGCGACACTTGACGCCGGTTCTAATAACCTCTAGCAACTCGTTAAAAATCAATCGATATAACATGTCCAAAGGGTTTTCAGTGATCCATTAAGAAATTACTAGTGGTCCTGTCAGGGCCGGATTGACTATAGACTAGTGTGGCAACCGAACGGTGGCAGATAGAGAGAGAGAAAAAAAATGGGAATGGACCCCCCCCCCCATCCGAAAAAGATCATGGTCTAAGACCTCAGGAAAATTATCAGACCTAAAATATGTCAAGCCGGGTATTGGCCGGATATTGACCAAATTTGGCAAGTCACGGTCTGATGTCTTAAATTTTCAACATATAAACTAAAAGTGGAATTTGGAACATATTTGGAACATATAACTTATAAATCAGAAATTGGTGTGTACCTATGTATATGGTAGGAGTTGTATGTTTCAACACCACAAACCACACGATAGCAAATAGCAGAAAATTGATGGGAATGGACCCCCCCCCCCAAAAAAAAATATATATATATTCTATGACCCCAGGAAAATTATCAGAACTAAAATATGTGGATCCGTTTTCGAGTTTCGACTAAATTTCTAATCTATTCACCAAAATCGGACAGTCACGGTCCGATATCATAAATTTTGTCGCGACAACATATCAACTCAAAGCGAGAAAGTTTTAGGTGGCCGTATTTTAAAACATTTTCTGCAAAGGTGTGGCCAGCCATTCCGGAGTTACGAGTTCGAAACCGGCAACGGACAATATAAAATTAAAAAAATACTAAACATTCTCAATGAACTTGCCTTTAAGGCCCCTTGGCGAAACATTTAAATCTTGTTATTTTAGGTTTGCAATATACAAGGTGGATACAAACTTGTGAAACAGCTTCTAGGAAATAAAAATGAAGAGAGAAACGATCTTACGATGTACATTTGTACATGAAGACCTATTCCTAGTAGCATAGTGCTAGACTAGATGATAGAAACCGCAGGACCGACGCAGCGATCCCTTCTAGGCGCTGCACTAGACTTCTGTTTTAATTTATGGAAGAAGAAAGGGAAGCGGGGAAGGGGAGTATGGGAGAAATTAGGAAATTCAGTATTCGTTGACGCTTGTGTTTTTGCCTGGAAACACATTTTAGGTACTCACGTATTTTTACCTACTTAAAAGGGCCTCGCGTTGTAAAAATGCAGTGGGCCTAGCGAGAAGTTAATTTGGCTCTGGGTTCTGTGAACTCAAGAACTCAATAATTTGAAATGGCACTTTATTTGCAAATATTTTTCACTTAAAGTATTATACCACGATAAGATAACTCTCGAACGCCTTATCTGATTTTAATGAAATTTGGACATTCATTATATTCATAGAATTAGTTGATTAAGGTCACATTGGATTACTTGGGGCCAAATGGTGGCCATTAAAAGAGCGAGCTCTACAGTGCACAGAAACACCAGTTTATGATAAAAAATATGTTCATACACAAATAGCAGATTTTTCAATATGAGAGAGAAATAAATGGTACGTAGAATACACCAGTTCCCGTTAGATCACTGAAGTTAAGTAATCTCCAGCAAGATTGTACCATGGGGTGTCCGCGTGGCTTCGTGCCCTCCTGATACTGCCTATTTTTCCGGCCCAACTCACTTTGGGTGAAATCAATGTGGATAACTGGTTTGCAAGTTTCCAGCGAATGGAGGGTAAAACCCTCGTCTTGATAGACCAATAGATGTTAAAGAGAAGTTAAAGCAAATATAAAAAAATACACAACTGCGGCGTCAGAGTCCGTTTGAGACTTGTATTCAAATCTCCAAAACACAGAAGTCTACGACAACGAACGTTATAACGCCACATTAGACCACTTTCAGTTTGATGGGCCCTTAAAAAAACGAGTTGTTAGATAGCCCTTAGAATCGGCCATACATGTATCAATCACATGAAACTTAAATCACCTGATTACAATCAAACGTAAATTTAATAAACGTATAATATAGACAAGGACCCTAATACTTTCACGGATACACGTTGGAAACAATATCCATGAAATATCATTTAAGTAAAGGAACATCAAGCGTTGTCAATATTCAGAGAGGGAGACACATAACTGATAACACACAGAGCCATTTTTACCGCTTGGGCGATAGGCCTAGGACGTCAAATTTTTAAAGCATTTTTTGAAGTTATACTTCTTTAGGCGCGTTATGAAAAAATGATGAAAGTGAAATTTTAAGATGCGCGCGCACCTGTAACAAAAAATTATCACCGCATCAGTGTAACGCAAATGAAGTTAGTTATGAAAAAATGATGAGAGTTTAATGTTAAATTTAAATATTGTATTTTCTCATTCTATATCCATAGAATATATCTATCATATATGGCTCAGTTGCAAGGCCCCTGTTTCATAGTTGGTAGGTTCTGTGTTCACTTCCGGGTGGTTTTTTTTAAAATATTATGAAACTTCTTTTTAAAAAGAAGTATAACTTCTCACGCACGTTCATAAGTACACGCACCCATTTTTCTTCAAAAAGTGCCGACTGTGTAGAGGTGGAAATATCCGTCAAAAAAGATCATTTTATTACGTCAAAAACGTTCCAGTTTTTTTTTTATTCCTTTCGAAAAAAAAAAAAAAGTTAAATTTAGTATATATTCGTTAATTCAATATTTACCGGAACTCTACAAAATCGATACCTGATTCATCGATATGTACGTAATAATAAGAAACTGTAAGCACACTGATTTTGGCAGGAATTTTACACTTGTTTTACTAAGAATTCTATCTTCAGCATGTAATTAAAAATAGGTTATAGTCCAAATTACAGAATAAGTAATAAGATTGATCAAATTTTCGAATGCAAATGAGTATTTTTACTTTGTTAAACCGATTTAATCATTTCTATTGTTTTACTCTCAATTATCTGCATATACATAAAAATTAATTCCCAACAAGGCGCCATAAAATTTTGGTCGGGGACGACGAATTAGGTAAAAATGGCGCTGGTAACTCAGACTTATAACTCATTGACTGAAGGCATATAGTGGGGGCGACTGTAACTCAGATATTCTCATAGTTGTAATAATAGGTGCGAACCAAAAGAATAAAAATTTACTTAATCTCACGTACAAATTGACCTGAGTAAAAGAGGAGTTGATGAGAGTCCACCTTGTTCAAATAAGACTTACAACTTATAACTCATTGACTGAAGGCATATAGTGGGGGCGACTGTAACTCAGATATTCTCATAGTTGTAATAATAGGTGCGAAACAGAAGAATAAAAATTTACTTAATCTCACGTACAAATCATCAACTCCTCTTTTAAATAAACTAAACCTGCATAAGCTTTACACAAAAAGAAAAGAATGTTTCTTTTTTTATTATTAAGTTGGTTGCAAATCTCTATTGAGACTGCAATTATCACTGCGACCTTTATTTAGATCTATTGTGACTAGTAGGCGGGGATCGAGTTACCTCCTGTTAGAATGTTAGGTTACCACCCGAAAAAGTTTGAGAAAAAGAAATACTGTTTTCAGCGTGTTTTGAGATTTCAATCCGTTCTCTAAATATTTTCCTGTATAATTATAAGATTTTTTTTTTTTTAACAAAAAGCGGTTAACCTCAACAGAAAATTTGTACTTGCGATGGTCGGTTCTACGTACCAGAAAGACCTGGAACCCATACTCACGATGATTAGATCTAGGATGGGGAATTTTGTTTCTTCTCAGATTATTTTACCCCTGGTCCTTGTGTGGGAACTCTCGATGCCTCTGTTACTGTCGTTCATTTTCTTACATTGAGCTCGTTTTCCAATTATTTTTAACATTGAATCCCAAAACACAATAGGAACGACTAATTCCAAAGTTACACTATTGTGGTACTGATTGATGAGGCGTACTTAAATATACACAATCAAACAAAACAAAAAATGAATTTCAAATTAAATTTTTAAAAAGATCGTCCAAAACAATACATTGCCGACAAATTGTTCATAACTCGGTTTCAAAACATATTCACAAACAAACATGTTCAGGGGGAAAAAAATCTAGTATGAATATCACATGAATCTCCTTATTTAAGAAAAAAGAAGAAAGTAATGTAATGGGCTGAATTTTTTGATGTCGAGTTTTCAATGCCAAAACACGTTTTGACATCCGCAGAACCCAATCTCGATTGCACTTCAACCTAAGATGTATTTTTCAATTTCTTGTATGAAATTGATATGAATAGGTACCAAATTTCAAGTTCTAGCTCTTTCCATTCTGGTTTTAGGCAGAACCGCCAAAAAGCGGTATTCAACCGCTAATTAGCGGCCAACAATATAACAATATATTACACTTCAAACTAAGTTGTATTTTTCAATTTTTTGTATGAAATTGATATGAATAGGCACCAAGTTTAAAGTTCTAGCTATTACCGTTCTCATTTTAATCAGGATATGCGAAAATCGCTAAAAAGCGGCATAAAACCGCCAGCGGTACATTCGATTTCCACCAAAAGCTCATTTTGCCGTTCATAGCATAAAACTGACATACATACCAAATTTCAAGACTCTAGCACTTGCTATTTTTGAGATATCTTGTTCACAGACAGACGGACAGACACACACACACGGACCAATGGCTGAAACTCGAGATTTGGGCTGTGGGGACCCCAAAACGTGTTTTTTTGGCATTGAAAACTCGACATCGAAAATTTCAGCCCATTATAATACTTTCCTTTTTATAGGATAAGGAAAGTAAAAAAGGTAAAGATGAATTGAAAATGTCAACTTGCTCTCAAGTGTATTTACGAACATGCCCCATCCATTCAAAGTAGATTCAAATCTCTATAGGTACATTATGCCCCGTTTGCAAGGAAGTGATCATTGTCTTGATTGTATAATAAGTAATCTTAAAGCAAACACATATAACTATTATAGGAATTGAGCTTTACAGCTTACGGGTAGACACATAGTTCAATCGAAATCCATGTCATAAAATGTTCTACTGGTACCATCAGACGTTGAATTTGAATTGGACGATGGATCACTTGTAGAGTTGCTTTGGTTACTATTTGAATTTGTAGTACTAGAACGATTTACAGGAGTGCCTCTACTGAAAATATAACAGAGCGAGTGTAAAAGAGATTTACTTATACAAAGAATTTGTGAAATGACAAAGTAATAAGAGGAATTTCTACTGAAAAAACTCTGCCAATGTGACACATGGGTTTATTATTTTTCTGGCAAAAAAAAAATACCCCCCTCCCCCCAAAGAAGGGGTTCTCGTGACGATTCCAAATCTGGGACGTAATTAGACCTCAAATTTGACATACCTACTAAATTTGAAGTCTCTGGCTCTTACCATTCTTTTTTTAGTCAAGAAGGATTAATGAAAACCGCTTTAAAGCGTTATATTTGATTAAATCCAAAAATTTCGGAGCTAACTGAGACCCCAAATATGACATACATACAAAATTTCAAATCTCTAGCTCTTACCATTCTCCTTTTAGACAGCAATACTGAAAACCGCTAAAAAGCGGCAAAAATCGTCGAGGGTGTATTCGATTGCACCCAAGTTTCGGGGCACAATTAGAGCCCAGATGGGACATATATACCAAATTTCATCCAAATCGGTCAACGCTAAGGGGCAAAAGTGCCCATCACGGCGTACGGCGCGGCGGACAAACGGATTTTTTTTTCGATTTTTGGATTCTACGTACCTTGAAACGTATAATATCAAATTTTGAGGGGTGGTAATTTTTTTTTTCCGAGACGATTCCAAAGCTTCATTGTTGAAAATAATAAACCAAAATAATATAGCGAGTGTCAAAGATATTTTTTTTAAACCTTATACAAAGAATTTGTAAAATGACAAAGTAATAAAGAAAAAAGCTGTGCCAATTTGTATTTTCAAACACAGGGCTTTGGAGTTCTGAAAATGATCTTCGACTCCAAGTTTGCAACTGCGTAGCTCATCCGGCAATGCTCATCTGATTTAGAAACCTTTAATTTGTTAGGCCTTTTTTAAGGGAATATCTCCAATTTTACTTTATCTTCCCATATACGAAGTAAAGGAAAATAAAGTATTGCATTGGCAAAAATTTTCGATGTCGTTTTTCTGGTTGAATTAAGACGATTACATTCCAAAAAGTGGGTCTAGAAGAAATGTGTGCCCGTCGATCCCTCTGAAAAATTGTGTTTGCGTATAATAGCCTTTATTAGATGAAATTTGGTATCAGTATTCCGTGAGGCTATAATTCGAGTCAAAACCTTCCCTCAATGTTAATATCACCCTCTGGAGCCCATTTATGTACCAAAATGGGATTACCTCTAAAACCCAAAGGCAACCCCAATTTTGATGAAAATAGAAACAGACATTCCTTTTAAAATATCATCGACGAATGTTGTGTTCGGGGGGGGGGGGGGGNGGGGGGGGGGGGGGGGGGAGAACTCTTTATCAAGAGCTTATAGAATACAACAGAAAGTATTAGTTACGGTGATTGTTAAGAAATAATTCAGCTTGAGATGATGATAATAATCATATATTTCCTAATATATGATCATAATAATCATATATTTCCATTAAATTTCATTTCCTCCCATCCTGACCTCGTTCAATCTCCTCAAAACTCAACTTTAATTGATCATTAATTACCTACGTTAATGTGTGACCTATGAAATTCGTGACCTATCCGAAAAGCAAAAAAAAAAAAAAAAAAAAAAAAAAAAAAAAAAAAAANAAAAAAAAAAAAAAAAAAATGACATGTGAACAGTGAACACGTAAGTACTTTAAAGAATCGTCATGAAAAAAATACCTTCACAGAATTTGATATTTTACGTTTCAAAGTACACGGAATAAAAAAAAAAAAATCCGTTTGACCTATTTTTTTGATATTTGGTACGTAGGTCCCGTTTGGGGCCTAATTGTGCCCCGAAACTTTTCGTCACCGGCATATCACATACAGTGTGTTAATTTTCTAGTTGTATCATAGGAATTAACATGGGATTTTCTTTGTGTGTTAACTTTCTAGTTGTACCATAGGAATTAACATGGGATTTTCTTTGTGTGTTAACTTTCTAGTTGTACCATAGGAATTAAC
>CM022881.1:20560632-20603847 GCA_012654025.1 Pachypsylla venusta | reverse complement strand
TGATGGGAGCATACCCGATATATTATGTGGCAGGTGACTGAGTAACGAATGCGAGAGTATGATGGGAGCATACCCGATATATTATGTGGCAGGTAAGATCATTGTATGTGGGTTTTTTCATTTACGTATGCGTTTCATTAGTGATTCAATTAATTATAGTACTCCAGATAAATTGTAGGGAGACCAGTTCAGATCACCAAAACCATTTCTTGATTCAAAAGTGATCTGCGACTGCGTTGACGCGTAGGATTTTTCACACCTTGCACTGAGCTAATTTCTTTGAATTTAACCAACAATCGACGAACTGTTGACTCATTAGGAGCCTCATTTCGACCCATGATCATCTTAGATCGTGCAATGTTTCGGCATAACTTTCACTATGGCAATAAAAAGTCTTAACAACCAAAACGCGTTCTTGTAAACTCAGTCGCACCATGGTTACAAACAGAACGTTAGAAACAATCAAAATAAATGAATAAAACCAAATGTTGTCGCTAAAACCTTTACGGCGTTTTATTGCGAAGAGTTTATAGATAACAATGATAAAAGAAACAGGTCAGCCAACACACAAAACAAAAAATACAGGGCAAATTAAATTCGGCGTTCTTAATGATACACCCTATACTGGAGAAATAAAAGTGTCACTTTGACCTCGTGAATCGATGGTGAGCTGAGACACCCTACAGAAACAAATGTTTACCTGCTTGTGCTCGAGTGACGTGAGCAGTAGGAATTTCTTCAATCTTTTCTGTTGGAAGAGGAGGAGGTCCTGTCCCATCCATTTGATTTAATAATTGAGTCACTATAGTATCCAAACCTTCACGGCCCCAAGCATAATCCCCCGGGTTGCTCACAAACAGGCTAAATAAAAAGAAGAAGAAAAAAATTGTTATTATGTAGCCTATTAAATAAGGCAAGCCACTTTTCTTAACTTCAAATTGTGACATAACTCTAGTTAGAAATAAAGGTCACTTCACAAAATTAAGCGTGAAAATAAATTTGTAATTCATAATACTAACAATTTAACCAGAAGAAAGAAATATTTACCAAAATTTGGAGCTTATTTATGTTTCAAAGTACGTAGACTCGAAAAATCGAATTAAAAAATCCGTTTATCCGCCGCGCCGCACGCCGTGATGGATACTTCTGCCACTGAGCGCTGACCGATTTTCATCAAATTTAGTATATAGGTCCCATTTGAGGTCTAACTGTGCCCCGAAACTTTCGTCACTGTGAGTCACAAATAAAGGGTTCCATGCTAATTTTTTAGCATAAATTTTGGGTGCGATTGGATATACCATTGGCGGTTTTTACTAAAAATTTTAGTATGGAACCCTAATATATGAGACTGACAATAACAAAAAATTCGGGGTACAGTTGGGCGGCAAATGGGAACTACCTAGCAAATTATTTTCATCAAACGCTAATTCGGTCAACTCTAAGTGACCAGTTGGGCGCCAAATGGGAACTACCTACCAAATTAATTTCATCAAACGCTATTTCGGTCAACGCTAAGTGGCCCATGTGTCTTTTACGGCGGACGGTTTGCGGTGTACAGGATACGGGGTTCAGCGGATAAACGTTTTTTTTTTATTCGATATGTGAATTCTACAGACATTGAAACGAAAAATATCATATTTTGGGGGGAGAGTTTTTTTTTTAAGGCAATAAAATAATAAACCCATATCACATTAACAGAGTTTTTTTTTACTCACAATGGTGCAGGATTTCCGCCGTCTTGTCTATCAACTCCTCGAATAAAATCTAAAAAATCTATATTTTCAATTGTTGGTTCTGCAGCATTATTTCTTCCCGACTGATTTCTCATTCTTGGATCTCGCATTGAAGATACAGACGTAGTGACTGGCATACCAAGTCCACGTTGAAAAGCATCTTGTAATATGTCTTGAAATTGTGCCAAAGGATTATCCATGCCCATTGGTCTAAGTTGAAAGAACGGCAATGCAGGCGTCTCCTCCAGAGGTGGGTCTTCTATTAATTCAACAAAACCTCCATTACAAGTCCCACATAAGAGTTCCTACAAACAATGGAATAAAAAAAAATATATTTGTTAACTTCTGTCAAGATCGAAATCTCACTCCGTAAACAATGGAATAAAAAAAAATATATTTGTTAACTTCTGTCAAGATCGAAATCTCACTCCGTAAACAATGGAATAAAAAAAATATATTTGTTAACTTCTGTCAAGATCGAAATCCCACTCCGTCCCTCTTTAACCTTAACTGTGCGAGGAACCCTACAAATTTCATCATACCTGACCTCTAGACCAAACTACTGGAGTTGATGGCCTTTTGGGGACTGGGTGGGGAGGATGATGAGTGACTGCTAGACAAGGGCCTTCTGGCCCACCGGGAATTTTTAGGGGCGGCCAATTTCTATATGCATCTGGACTTCATGGGGAAACCTTACCCCCCATAAGAAATAATAATAATTTATATTAGATTATATTTTTTCAACCTTTTATTGTAAATGGATATTTTCATTTAGGTATCATTTCGTTCAACTATCAAATATATAGATTAAAATGCAGCAATGTAAAATATCAAAGAGCGTCCAATGGTATGATCAGAATTGAGTTAGCTATTACAGTTTTCGCTAGAGAGCTCCCTTCTTCAGAGAGCTAATTTTGTTTCTATACTGCCTTTAATTTGCTTATAGCATGGGGGATCATTATAGACTTTGATCTATTTGACTGAATTTGGAACAAAGTTAATACAGAAGAGATCCAATTGTGGAGCTGTAAAGAGCCAACTTTGACGATTTCATGCATTTCTAATGTATTCTTAAAGACGCAGGCATCCATTTCAAAATAGATCTCTACAGTATTGATTAAAACGGTTCCTTGCAGGTACAAAAACGAAGACCTTTTTTTGGAAGGCTTTTTACAAGTAGAATAAAAGATAACAAATTTTTTTAGAGGTAATAAAATACCCATCACTCCTTATGCTTTATTTTAAATGAAACCATTAATGCAAGCCGTCAGCAAGATATAAAAAAAACGCAAAATATTTCTCTTAAAAAACGTTTTTTTACTCTCCTGTATTATTTTTTTTTTACTTAGAACCCTTCTGAAATAAGGTGACGATATAGTAAATGCTTTTTATTGTAATTTACTTCGGTTTATGCATACCACTCATTATCGTGAGTCCATTTCAATAACTTTCTAACATTATTAATCATGTAGATTTTTATGCTACCTACAGCATAACTGAAATATTGATACTGAGTCAGAGTACCATTTGACTGAAATGCATAACACAATCAATGTGTGCTATACTTTTATACGACGAATGTAAAACATCGCAAGGGGTTAGCATTTCCATCCCGATACCCCCCGCTGCCAGATGATACTATGTTATTCCCTTGTTTTATCATGTGAGCTAATTAGGTCCGATTGGAACCTCTATATTGATAGTAAAATGAGTGATGAGGATCTGGTACATACTTACATCATTTACCCGACGAATATTACTGAACTCAGCATTACATCCATGACAGTAATATCTTGAATTTTCAGAAGCAGTTTCATTAGATGCACTATGTGGAGGTGATGTTGAACTTCCAGCTCCTTGATCAGACATAATTAATATATTTTATACGAACAAAACCAATTTTTAAAATAAATAGAGGTAGGGCTTTGAGATTGAAAACAGACTTGATTTTTTTCTTCTTCTCTGTCTGCAAGTAGGTACCTAGTATGTAATTTAATTGATGTAACTGGACGACTTATTGTGATACTGATTGTAAACTTAAAACTGAAATAATTAGTGTAATGACTAATAACCTAAAAACTATTAATTTAACAAGTTTTAAATTTAAGTGAAAAGAAAAGTTTTCCATACCCAATTTCCCTTTTCAACATTCAGTCACAACATTGAACACTTGGTACTATCCAGTGTTGCCAAGTGGGAAAATTAAATCCTCTCTTTTCTCTCTGAAAAAAAAAACCTCTGTAAATCCGATGCCGATAGCCTCCGATACGATAAAAAGTATATTCGCACAAAGCTTGAATGTAGCGACAGTAATTGATGCAATAGTTTTTAGGGATCATCGAACTTCATGAGAAGAACAAGTTTGTTTATTTCAGTGTTGCTAGATGATTTAAAAAAATCCCGCCGATTTCCATCCAAAAAACCTCTAAATTCACATTAAATACCTCTGACATGTACGGGTGAAAGTATCATATTAATATGAAGGAGCAACTGACACATATTTGCTACAAGCCACCGGATGGTAAGTTAGTGATACACACATCACACTATATGGCAAAATACCATAAGTACATCTGGCATTTTTTACCTTACAAAGGTACTAAACTTCCATGGCACCACTAACCACTACCTGGATTTCGATTTGGTAATACAAACAAGACCATCGAAAATTTCCGGCATGTTTTCTTTTTCATTCGCGAACGTTCAATGATATTTTCTCATACAGTCATACTTTGATACTCTCATTCTTTCTTTACCGCTTATATAGAGAAAATAAACTTTATTTTATCAATATAAGCGTTAAGACGAACGTCCCACCCAAGGAGGTGAGGAAACGTTTTGCCATGCCTCGATGATGAAGTTGTTTTTCCGGTAAAAAACGAAGTTGATTCCTAAAAAACTCTTGCATCAATTCGGAAAAACTATTGCTCCATTCGGGCCTTGTGTAGTGTCCTAAAAAGTATCGTTGGCAAATATAAACATTATGTCGGTAGGGAGGAGGAAATTATCAATCTGTTTGAAAAAGAGTCGTGCCGTGCCGGAGAGGTAGGAGGCTACCGGACTAGACTAGTGTTCATAGGGATCATGCGCGAATATAGGGGAGGGCCCTGGGGCACGGCCCCTTACAGTTTTTTTAAGCGGGGCGGTGTTTCTCAAATTTCATTATACCTAATCACGTAAATATTTAAAAAAAAAAAAAATCAAATGGATGGTGATCCGCTGTGTCTTTTATCCCATAAATAATTCCCAATTCTGAGATTAAATAGAAATACGTAAATAAAAAACGCTTATAAAATGGCATATCACCCTCATGAAAGGTATTTGTGGTAAGCTCTACAGCTTTTAACAAATTAGGTATCGTACCTCGATAAACATTGCATTAAAAAGTACTACCCAGGACTCGAACCCCCTGTCTCTAGGTTACGAGTCCTTCCCCCTCCAAATTTTCTATTAGGTATATTGTGATCTGGATCCGGAGAGGGGTAAATTGACTCCCTTTTAAGCAGAAAGTACATATGGAAACTCAAGCTGTAGGTATATCATTTGTTTTGTTTGACACTTAAATGTAATTAAATGCCTATAATGAAGTCTTCTTAGTCTTTAACTTTACTTTTTCCCAATTTTATTTGGGGTCTGCGTTGGCCTCCTTAATTCCAACATCCCACAACCTTCTTTTCAGTGCCTACTCTCTTAAGTATCTTTTCCTGGTACGTTAGTCCTCGAATTCTCACAGTATAAATGATAAATGCGTAGTAACTGCAATTTACTGATGATTCTCATCCTGCAGTACTGGATTTACCAAAAGTAGGCTGATGCCTATAGCGGCAATTTTTTTTTTAAGTACGTATTACAGAAATTAAAATGATTCATATTTATATACCCAATCCTATTAGGTTGATACAAATATTTCAACCTATAATATGTTTCACCCCTTATTAGATACTTCATTCATAAAATTAATAGGAATAGGCACCAAATTTCAATCTCTAGCTCTCACCGTTTTCTATTTATGAAGCGGAAAAAAACGCCGAGAGAAGAATCGATTTCAACTAAAAGTGTAATTTTGCATTCCGTGAGTACTGATATAAATAAGCACCCAAAAAAGGTGGTGTAATTAGGGCGAAAGTGCACAAATCAAAAAGAACATTTTTTTTACAAAAATTGTAATTAGGTAATAGTTATGATTGTAAACTAGGTAATAGTTATGATTGTATAGGATATCGAATTGTAAAGGTCGAGAGGGGCGGGAAAATTTAAATAGCCTACAGACGGCAAATGTCTAAATCCGCCACTGTCATCCTGTGTTTAGAAACAGAGTTTTTAATGGGTGCATGTCCTTCCAACACCAAACCTTCTGTATTTACACGGGCTTAGGACCATCACCTAATGAAGCTGGTTTGCTCCCCTCGGAGAGTAATGATTTAAACTCGGAATTTAAAAAACCTTTGAAAACATTAAAATTATATATCTAGGTTGAAAAATAATATCATATCCCTCTGATTTACCCTCACTGATCTCCACCTAAATGCGTTAATAATGATGTAGAGTGACTAGGACGATCTGTCTGTTTCTCTTTACTTAAATGTCTTAATCTAGGTCCTAAATTTAAATGTTAAGGCCGTTTCACGTGTTTTTATACCGATGACACATTCCTGGAATATCAAAAAATCAAATATGACTGTAAAATTTGAGTCCGCGTGTTATATTACGTAGTTTTTAGCGTATTCGTTGTGATTCAGTGACCGTTGTAAACACTTTTATATCCATAAGCTCCTGTAAATATTATTATTTAATAATAATAAACATTTCAACTTGTATTTATTAAGAAACAAATCTTAATTTTCTCATTTTATCCCGACCTATACGCGAAACAAAATAAAGCTTTCCTTTCTTCCATAATTGGGAATAGCCCTGAAAGCGCTCTAGGCGACAAAAAAAAAAAAAAAAAAAAAAAAAAAAAAAAAAATACGACTTTTTCATGAAGCGATTAAAATACCCACCCATTTTTTCAAAAGACTACCATATAGAGTACAAAGACGTCGCTGCCGCAGATTTTCGCCTCTTAGATCCAAAAAATAATAATAGAAAGTACGGAATTCAAAAAAATCGAAGCAATTAAAAAAAAATATTATTCCTTGAACATATTTATAAACATGATCATTTCTAAATATTGCGAGCATATGCGGAATATTTAAGCCCCTGAGCCCTGAGTATTCTCCGCCCTTGGCAAATGCCCACCACTTTATCCATTTATAAAAATGGCCCTAATTGGGAAACAATATTTTGTTTAATTAGGATGATATTCCCATCAGCTGGAAACAAGAAGAAGAAGGGAGAAAAAAAAGACAAATATTAATAATAATAATGAATAAGAGGTAACAAACATTTTAAATAATATTCCTGTAGGATATTTTTTTTTTTTACAAAATCTGGTCCATCTAGGACTAATATTTGATCAATATTAAGAAAACTGCAAATGTGACACATGGGTTTGTTATTTTATCCCCCCCCCGCCCTAATTGATATTTTACGTTTCAATCTAAGCAGAAAACAAAAAGCGAATAAAAAAATCGTCCCCTGTGCAGCGCCGCATGCCGTGAGCTGCACTTTTGCGAATTAGCGTTATTTCGGGGCGCAACTAGACCCCAAATGGGACCTACAATACAACTATATCATTAAAATGAATTAGCGTTATTTTGGGGCGCAACTAAACCCCAAATGGGACCTACAATACAACTATATCATTAAAATGAATTAACGTTGTATTAATATGACCATTTTTATTTTGCTTATTGGTTTCCATGTTTGTGTATCCGATTTTGATCACATTTGGTATGGGCATTATTCGTAGAATTAGTTGTTGGGCCAAATAAGCCCTCGTAGTGGACATTTTATTTGAATGAGGTCTATAGTTCATAAAACTACGTTTAAATTGGTGATCTTTCAACAGATCTCAGTCATCAAGAGACCATGATAGACTGGGTATTAACTTTTAAATAAATTAAAACAAAACACTTACCAAAAATACTATTTATAAGGATGGAAGTTTAGACTGATGATAAATCGAATGATTCGAAACTAGTTTCTTCATAAATAATAATAAATAGTGTTTTTGGTAAGTGTTTTGTTTTAATTTATTTAAAAGTAAATATTTTCAAACACTTATAATTAACATGTTATTCAAAGATTTAAACAAACTGAGTACTCATGAAAGCTCACCAAGGTAAATGATTATACAGGGTGTTTCAAAAGGTTTTGCAAAAGAAACCACGTATAGTAGAGCTCAAATAAAGGCCACTTTGCTTAATAAACCCCTATACGGAAATGGACCCCAAGGTAGCTAGAGCCACCCAAAGTTGGCATTTAAAAATCGAAAAATAATGATTAAAAATCAAATTATTTTGCGATTGACTTCATTTTTTCCATGACGTCCTCGATTGTTATCATGCTTCTTTGGTGAGTATTTGGCGCTTTTTCCCTGATCAGGGTCGGATTTATGGGGGGGGGGGTCATGAAATGGAAATGTCTAAAAAATTTTGATGCGTATTTCTTTGGTGTTTTAAGGTATGCCATGTCTTCTAAAACTTGTTTTGCTACAAAAATCCCGGAATAGCTTTTGTCTTAAACCAACCGTTGACCTTTTTAAATCACAAAAATTGAGCGTAGAATGATTGTAAATATGAAGTATTAATCTGACATTTCATTGCCAATAAAAATTCCAAAAAATTTGCCCAATCTGTGTCTCGGACTTGATGGAAATTTGCCCAATCTGTGTCTCGGACTTGATCTCCAGGAAGGAGATGTCTTCCATACGTGTTTTCAGGTTTTTTAATTCATAAATCATTTTCCTTTATTGTTCACGCGATTTTTAAGTGTCAGCTTTGGGTGGCCCTAGCTACCTTGGGGTCCATTTACGTATAGGGGTTTATTAAGAAAAGTGGCCTTTATTTGAGCTCTACTATACGTGGTTTCCTTTTTTGGATAAGCTTTTGAAACACCCTGTATTTTAGTTAATTAATTCATTGTAGGATCCTTTCCTAGTTATGGAATCAACAGATGGTGATAAAACTTGGTCTTTCAATGTTCGATAATGATATGTTAAAATCGACAGTTTGAGGTTTCGGTTTATGTTGTTGTTGAACTGCTAAACTGGTTTCCGTTAAGGGATTTTCTTATCTAGAAAATCTTGCATTATGTGAGTGATTTTATCATTGATGCCAACAATGTGTAACATATTTTTACGATGAATGACACGAGAATCTTTGATGTGACCAGTAGGGGAGAAGGTCAACAACCTGAAAGAAAATGAATAGTGGTGTTGCCATGTCCTCACGATGGTCGGTCCCACGCACCAGGACGACCTGGAATGCCTACCATCACAGTTCCAGCCAAGGACCATCAAAATCTTTACGGTAACCCCATATCAATCTGTTTCTACCATTTTAATTAATCGTGCATCTATAAATGAGAAGAACGGTTGATTTCGTGAGAAAACCCGCTAATACTAGTAGTATTGCCAATATACAGGGTGTCCCAAAAGTCCGAGGCTATCTGAATATCTTTTGAACGGCTTTATGAGGAGTTTTTGAAATTTTGCATGGTATTATATCCCCAATTAAACCACCTGATGGTGTGGCCAATTTTTCTGGGGCGGATCCCATGTGGCCGTAGGGGGTCCAACTTTTGTTTTTTAAATATGAACCCCCATCAGGGTGTCTACCAGTTTAGGTCTATCAAGAAGGAGGACTGTTGGAGGACTTATGGAGACATTCCGAGGACCTTTTTGTTTGACAATATACATAATCACAAAGAATTTTTGAAATGAATATAGTCTCGGCATTTTCACCGTTTTTGAAATTGTTAACGTATAATTAATTACACAATCAAGTCATAATTAAATATTATGACCGTTTTTTCCATGAATTAATGTTTAAAAACTCTTAATAGAGTTCATTAATTAAAATTTAGCTATATTTTGACAGTCAAATACAAAACAAACGGAATAGTTAACTCAAATTGCTCCAACTTGTCCATGTGTGTGTGTGTATCTAAACAGAGACACAAACACACATGAACAAGATGGTGTTATCTGTATGTGAAAGCCACAGAAGAAGTTTCTTGAAATACTAAAAAACATTCTTCTACTAACAGAAAAATATTGATAGTATTTCAAACTTTTTGTGTTACAGCAGAAAAGAGCATACATGATTTCCCTCAGATAAGCTTTATTGGGAAGGGAAAAATCTTTACTAATATAAATATCACAACGTTGAAGGTATGTCATAATAAATCCTAGCAGCGCCGCATTTAAAATTTTTGAAATTATGTAAAAAAAATCTTAGAAAATCAGAAGATTAACCACTGAAAACTCAGTGTAGAAAAAAGGAGGATCTTCCAGTAAAAAGGAGCACTTTTGGAGGACTTGGAGGACCTTTTTTGAAAAGGAGAACTTTGGAGGACCGGTAGACACCCTGCCCATCTACATTTACACGCCTAGCGTGTTTTGTTTCAAAATGGCGGCCATTTGAAATTTCCAAGACATGACTTCCAAGAGTGTGTAAAACTAGGCGAAGTGTTTAAAACTAGACGAATTATGTTTAAGAAAACAGGTTCCTCGACATTGGTGTCCTATGTAATTATTCAATATCCCATTGCAAATAATTCGCCTAGTTTTAGACACTCTTGGAAGCCATATCTTGGAAATTTCAAATGACCGCCATTTAGAAACCAAACACGCTAGACGTGTAAATTTCTTTGCATAGCACTCCTAATTCTATTGTCTTTCTGAAAATGTATCACAAGATGGGGGTTTGTATTTAAAAAACAAAAGTTGGACCCCCTGGGTGCCACATGGGACTCGCCCCAAAAAGTTGGCCACACCATCAGGTGGTTTAATTTGGGATATAATGCCATGCAAATTTTCAAAACTCCTCATAAAGCCGTTCAAAAGATATTCGGGTGGTTTCGGACACCCTGTATAGCTTAATATGTTAGTGTTATCTCAGTGAATCTCAACCGGGATGCCATAAATTAATTCGAGGGAAGTCTCGAATTTTGGGATTTTTGAAGATATGCATTGGGTATTAAATATCTGGACGAGAGGAAGCAATTTCTTTTTAATATGTAGGTGCACATCCATAATGGTGCGCCAGTTGGAACTGAAAGTAAAAAGTTATTTTAATATGTAGGTACACATCCATAATGGTGCGCTGGATGGAGTAATCAGTTGGAACTGAAAGTTAAAAGTTATTTTAATATGTAGGTGCACATCCATAATGGTGGGCTGGGTGGAGTAATCAGTTGGAACTGAAAGTAAAAAGTTATTTTAATATGTAGGTGCACATCCATAATGGTGGGCTGGGTGGAGTAATGAGTTGGAACTGAAAGTAAAAAGTTATTTTAATATGTAGGTGCACATCCATAATGGTGCGCTGGATGGAGTAATCAGTTGGAAATGAAAGTTAAAAGTTATTTTAATATGTAGGTGCACATCCATAATGGTGGGCTGGGTGGAGTAATCAGTTGGAACTGAAAGTAAAAAGTTATTTTAATTTGTAGGTGCACATCCATAATGGTGCGCTGGGTGAAGTAATCAGTTGGAACTGAAAGTAAAGAGTTATTTTAATATGTAGGTGCACATCCATAATGGTGGGCTGGGTGGAGTAATCAGTTGGAACTGAAAGTAAAAAGTCATTTTAATATGTAGGTACACATCCATAATGGTGCGCTGGATGGAGTAATCAGATGGTACTGAAAGTTGAAAGTTATTTTAATATGTAGGTGCACATCCATAATGGTGGGCTGGGTGGAGTAATCAGTTGGAACTGAAAGTAAAAAGTTATTTTAATATGTAGGTGCACATCTGGCTAAGAGCAACTTACCTTCCATTTCGTCTTCTACTTTTAGCAACAAACTCTGAAAACCAAACATGTGACTTGAACAAAGAAATGTCTTTTTGAGTTGTGATAGCAATAAATACATCCGGTTGCCATTTTTGTTTCAAGGACCAAGAAAATAGTTTGTGAAATGTAATCCCGTCAGGGTTTTGTACTTGCTGTAATGAAAAACAACATGAGTTTATTTTATCATATAGAGTGTTTTAGAATCACTCAAATAGTGATCTACAGTATTTACCGCTTAACTTTTCAACGGTTGTAATATTTGAAAAGTTCTAGGGATAGGAAAATGGCCATGGCCAATCGAATGACTATTCTGAGAAACAGCTTCGACCCCCGGAAGTGACTTTTATTGACAAAAAATGTCGATTTCTCAACAAAAAAAAAAAAAAAAAAAAAAAAAAAAAAAAAAAAAAAAAAAAAANAAAAAAAAAAAAAAAAGATTGGTACAAATATTTTTGTGCAAATAAAAGTAAGATCTGTCCTTTTCATTTAAAAAAAAAAATCAGAAGCGGAGATTGAGTCTAAAATTTGATTTTGTTACACTCTAGAATAGTCCCTGTTTTGAGTTTTCATATAAAAGTTTACGTTTTGTGTTTCAAAAAAAGCTTCTCATCCCTAACCTAAACTATCAAAAGTGTACATTTTTTATTTCTGTTGTTGTTGTTAACGTTCTCAACGACTCTCACCGTGTCTCCAGGCTATGAAAGGCGGCCTCTCCAACAGGATCTGTCCATAATGCTGACGGCTTTAGATTAGTTGGGTTTGATGGATAGTTAAATGATAGATAGTTGCTGGCTGTTCATGATTTACATCATGAGCAGCCATCATACATAGATGACAACGATCAGATACTTCAGGGTTTAGCAAGGATTTATATACCAACTCTTTGAGGAAGTATCTAGAGCAGCACGGCTGGGTCCAACGGAGGAAAAACACAGTGACACAGTGAGTTGTCGTCGGAACGGTGTTGATGGTCTTTGGCCGTGCCCGAGGGCACGGGTAGCCCCGGTACGAAGAACCAACCATCTTGGGGGCCTTTTTTTTATTTCTGTCTAGAAAACCGCCATTTTCGGGTAGAAAGATTTAAGTAAAGTGGTGATTTAGGACAAAAGGACTTGCTGAATTTGGTTAAAAAATAAAATCGAAAAATCAGACAAAAAAATCGGCCGATTTCAAAATATCATTCTGGAAATGGATATATGCACCCTTGAGTATTTGGAGAATTCCAGAATATGGAACAAAAATTTGGTGAAAATCGGTTGGGTACTTTTGGAGGAGTAGGGTAACAAAAGTTTGCAGTTTGTAGAGAGTATAAGGTTACGCTTCGTTCCGGCCAATGTGATTTGACTTTGGTTATTCCACGAACTTTTAGAACCGCCCTCGTACATCTGGCTTCCGTCGGACCAGATGATTCCATTATGGATGAATGAATACTGTTCGGTATAGGCTGAAAGGTGGTTGTTGTTGTTAACGTTCTCAACGACTCTCACTGTGTCTCCAGGCCAAGAAAGGCGGACTCTCCAACAGGATCTGTCCATAATGCTGACGGCTCTAGATTAGTTAGCTTTGATGGATAGTTGCTGGCTGCTCATGATTTACATCATGAGCACCGAGCATACATAGACGAGAACAATCAGATACTTCAGGGGCTAGCGAGAATTTATATACCAACTCTTTGAGGAAGTATCTGGAGCAGCACGGCTGGGTCCAACGGAGGAAAAACACAGTGAGTTGTCGTCGGAACGGTGTTGATGGTCTTTGGCCGTGCCCGAGGGTACGGGTAGCCCCTGTACGAAGAACCAACCATCTTGGGGGCCAGGCTGAAAGGTTTCGCTACCTACCTCTGAATAAAATGTCCAATATTTTTTATAGTTCAACAACATATTGTCTTGCAATTCTTTCTGCTTTTCTTCGTCCAGTTCTTCTTCTTCACTTGCATCTTCATCATCACTTCCCTCTTTCTTATCAGATCCCTTATCACTCTCTTCTACTTCTGCAACAGCTGCATCATCGGTATCATCACTTTCATCATCCCCTGCTTCTATACCATCATGTTTATTTAAAACTATTATTGGCTGAAAATCTTTTTTACTAAACGAAACGATTCGTAATTTTCGTGAATTTTTAACAGATTTAAATATACTATCTACCAATAACATAATGAAGTGATCACTCTTTATCATTCGATTTCTATACAGGAAAGAATTTTGAACACCAGGTGTAAAATCAATACAAAGTGTAATGTTTAAATCTTGTTTTTTCATATTCTGAAAAACATTGAACATAGTTTTATTATTAAAACGCTTGTTTTGACATTTTTACTGAACCAGTGCGATTTTTTGAAAAATAAGAAATCTCGTTCTTAAGACAACAATTTACTAGGTACAATTAGATAAAACAATTCGCGCCAGGTCATAGAAGTTATGATGAGCTTGGTGCGTACACGAATGAGAGCCCGTTTGGGTTTTTTTCGCGAGGATAACGGAGTTGCTGTTGTTGATTACAGCGAGGCCATATTTAACCATTGTAAAGAGAGACTATAGGTACCATAGTAGTTAAACTATTCTTATTGCATTTCTCCTCATCCCGGTGCAATAATCATTAATAAATCATTTAGGATGTCAATTACGAATTTGCCGATATGAACCAAACTTTCAGTTTTGAGGTCGCGATCAAGAAATAATAGTTGGAGGCAGACAATCTTAGACAGTGCCTCTATTTCTAAAAGTAATATTTTAGAGAGAAATCGATCAAAACACAAATGATTATAGCGAGGCCATAGTTAACTATTGTAAAGAGGGACTATAGTAAAGAGAGGTACCATAGTAGTTAACCTATTCTTATTGCATTTCTCCTCATCCCGGTGCAATAAACATTAATGAATCATTTAGGATGTCAATTAAGAATTTGCCGATATGAACCAAACTTTCAGTTTTTTGTCTTCACCGGACACCCCCATAAAGTCAGCGATACGTAAGAGTCCCCCGGTGGGCTCTAATTTAAGTACGCACCAAGCCCAACATTGCTCAACTGTTGTAATCTGACGGGAAATGTTGTATCCAACGTGATAAATAGTTTATTAAAAATGAGTTTTCTTATTATTAAAAAAATCGCACTGGTTCAGTAAAAACTAAGCAACTTTTTAGACACCCGGTATATGTAAGTACTTCAATTTTTTTTTTTGTTAAGCCCATCAATCGGCGACACTTTCAAATCGTGACATATCACTATTTTAATTTACATTGGCTTTCTTCGAAAAATTTAGGTACTGAAATTTTTGGACACCCTGTATACCTCAGACATTTTGTTTCATGTTTGTCAGCCCATCAATCTGCGGTACTTTCAAATCATAACATCACTGTTTACTTTACTTTAACCTTCTGGGAATTTTTGGACACCCTGCAGACCTCGAACACAATTTGTTTTTATTTGTCGGCAAAACTTTCAACTAGTACAAAAAAATCAACAGATTTCACCGAAAAACTCAATAAGGTAATTTTATAAATTCTATTTTTAAAGTTTGACCTTGAATAACAGAAAAACTGTCCACTATTTGACCTTGGACCTATTGACACTTTTGATCTACACCTTCCATGTAAAAAAAGATCAGCGAATTTGACCGAAAGCCCATTTTCTATTTTTTTGTGCGGTTTCCCTTAAAAGTGGTAGGGGTCTTGTTTCTCTTTGATTTGAGAATTAAGTCATAGAGAATTCAGAAAAAAAAATTAATGAAATTTGTTACTCAATTCAATAAAAAAACGGGCTTACTCTAGTGAGTTCTCCGATGACAACCGTGTAGAGAATAATACTAAAGAGCACCTTGACGGCGGCAGTTTTTTAGGTGCTATTATTATGTGGTAAATACTTCAAATTCAGGATACACGTGGGCTGGGTTTGAACCCTCTCAGCAGAGCGTCTTACCATTACATCACCAGCCCATTCAAAACAGCAGTGAGTTCTCATGTGACAACAATACAATGATTTTTCATACAGTAAGAATTTTGAAAATAACAGAAAATCTCTGATCTATATTGATACCTAAGCGGACTAGTAGTACCTACTTACGCTAAATGATTTGACGTAAAGTTTATTTAGGGCTGCTACGATGCGCGGGTTAGGGAGCCGAATGGAAAGTTCAGTATAAGACTCGTCGTCTTTATCTTTAGTGTTGTTATTTTTGTGAAACATTTGGATTCTCCTGGAACAAATAAACGAGAAAATAATGTTAGATCTCAGGTTACTACGTATATTTTTTATACGTACGGTTCTACGTATATTTCACTCGGATATTTTTTACCTAACTTTCGTTCCGAAGACAACATCTTCCTGGTTGTTTGACTATGTTTGGCGGCTGATTAAAATTGAGTTACTCCAAATCAGGGGTTCCCTAACTTTTTGGTACCGCGCCCCCTTTTCTAGAAATGAAAGCCTCCCACGCCCCCTCTCCTTTACATTATAAATTATGGATGGGTAAGGGTGTTCTGAATGCTATTTCATTCAAAACGCTAATGTGTTGCTGAATGCTATCTCATTCAAAACGCCAATGTGTTGCTGAATGCTATCTCATTCAAAATGCCAATGTGTTGCTGAATGCCATCTCATTCAAAACGCTAATGTGTTGCTAAATACTATCTCATTCAAATTTTCATGATGTTTATGTTCAATAAAATTACCTTTGTAAAAAAATTGTGTACATTTATATTTTAAGTAAATGATAATAATTCAACGGGTCTCGCGCCCCCCTTGGTTTGCCTTCAAGCCCCCATATTATAGCCAATTTGAATGTTTTGAGTTAAGGTTTAACCTTACAAGGCGTTTTTTTTTTTATCTAAAAAATCAATTTTTTTATTTGCATAAACGCCAAAATGCGTTGGTAACCACTGGATGACTACTTTTTTTTATGTTCGACCTCAAGGCTCATAAAAAAGGAACCAAAAAATACAAAATTACTTACTGAGGTACGATCACATACTCATAATATGCCAGAAATACTTGCACCGGGTGTATGTTGGTTGTAGGTTTCTTTTTTAAATTGAAAAGAAAAGTATCGACAGTTGTACGATTTTCAAAATTTGTGTAAGGGTCTGTTCTAAGGAGAGCATATTTACGAAGTCTGTGCATATCCAGAAGGAGATTTGACAGCGACATCACATCCATAACAGCATGGTTTACCTGAAAATGAAGGTAAGTATTCAGGAAAAATAGATGGGAGGTCGACACGAGCGTTAAATATAAAATCATCAGTACCATAATACTCAGAAGTCATTCAATTGTAATTGATGTAGCAGTCTTCTTCTCCATAACAACTCGAGCTGGCAACTCAAGAAACTCTGCGACTCTCACTGGGTTCCGTCAAAGTTTAATTACGGTGAGGGAGGTGGGTTTTTGGGCGCAAGAGGAAAGGTGAGCAGTGTCATGTGAAGACCACCCACTTAGGTCTCATTTGTCTTCTTGCTCAGGATATATTCTGTTGTTGTATGTATTTAGCATTGTGGACAGGCTTGGTCTCACGTGGTAGTATCTTCTCCTCCACCGATAGTTAATTCAGTTAATCCCACCAGCTTCACCAAATTCTTGACCACCATCAGAATTGAAACGGCGAATTAATAAATTCACAAGTGTGTCATCATCGTGTCCGATAGTAGCCACATTTTGGTGTAGCTATGTTCCTCCTAAAATCAACCACTTCCCCACTTCTATAGCCAGGTTTGAAAAAATGGTAGAAAACGTTGATATGAAATTTCCGAATAGGTTTTGATGGCACCTGGCTGGAACTGTGATGATACGCGTTCCAGGTCGACCTGGTCATCTTAAAGTAACTTCACACAATCTCAAATATGATTTACTTCTCATCGTGGAATTTACGCCACAATCGCCCGATTTCAAAGTTTCGATGTCTAATTTAAAAGTAAATATGGGTAAGTTATAAGCACTGTGATGGCAATTCTTGAGGCATACATACAGCGTCAATTGGACTATCGTTCTACTACAACTTACTTTAAAAATCTTATGAAATGAAGGATCCACGTGATATTTGATATCATCTAAATTATATAACTTAACAATTCGCGCGACTTCCGCATTGTGCGTCAACGGATTTCTAATATTAGCGAAATCTTTGATTATTTGTTTGATCTCATCGGAGGCGTTATCGAAGAAAGTTGCATTCTTCAAAGAGTCAGGTATTTTAATATGTTCTTCAAATAGTCCATTCTCTAATCTGGAGGCAACAAGTGGAAAGCCATTATGAATTGTGAACAGTGCAAGTTGAAAATCTGGAAGAGAAACACAAAAACAATCAACTCCTTAGTTTAGAGCAGAGTTTCCCAAACTGGGGGACGCGAGACCAGTTGAATTATTATCATTTAGTTAAAATATATGTACACATTTTTTTTTACAAAAGTAATTTTATTGAACATGATGTTTAGAAAATTTAAAATGAGATACCTACCATTCAGCAACACATTAGCGTTTTGAATGAGATAACATTCGGCAACACATTAGCGTTTTGAATGAGATAGCATTCAACAACACATTAGCGTTTTGAATGAGATAACATTCAGCAATACAATAGCGTTTTGAATGAGATAACATTCAGCAACACATTAGCGTTTTGAATGAGATAGCATTCAGCAACACATTAGCGTTTTGAATGAGATAACATTCAGCAACACCCATACCCATTCATAATTGATAATGCAAAGGGGAGGGGGGCGTGGTAGGTTTTCATTTAAAAAAAATAAGGGGGCGCGGTACCAAAAAGTTTGGGAACCTCTGGTTTAGATAGATCGCATTTAGGAAGAAAAAGGAAAAACAGTGTTTCAAGGTCAGTCAATTTTACTTTCCTTATCCTATAAAGAGGAAAGTATCATTAGGGCTGAAATTTTCCATGTCGAGTTTTCGAGTACAAAAAGTAATATCTTCGAGTAAAATATTGAATTATCTAAATAGGAGCCGTGTTCACTCTGGGGGTCGGTTCCACCAAAAATCTAAAATTGAGTTGTTGAATTTTGTAACCGTAGCGAAGCACGGGAAAACAGCTAGTTGAATATAACCAGATTGAAAGACTGTAACAAACAAATTCAACCAATATGAAAGACTGCAACTTGATGATGATGATGTCATTTTTATGCCAAGAACGAACTACGAAGCTTTTGCTTGGAATCCAATCTATTGTTTTTTTTTTTTTTTTTTTTTGCCATTTCTTTATCGGTTACACGAGAAAAAGAGGAACGGTAAGAACTTGAAGTAGTGGTGTTCCTTTCAAATTAACGATTAGGCCAAATTTTTGGATTAAGTTTTGGAAGAATGCTATAGAATCAGGTGGATAAGAGGTTACCGGAAAGGTTTTAAAGGCCCTTGGCTGGAAATGTGATGGTATCTTAATATGCCCATAGCACATAGGTACATATATACAAATTTCTGATTTATAAATGTAATAAAATGCCACCGACAAAAAAAATATGGTGAATGAACCGTAAGTCGGGGACAAACGATATGATTATTTTGTCATCCATTTTGCAATTAATTGTTGAGGCCATTTTTCCACCCAGTACCCCCATATATCCGGCCCTAGACATTGAAAAATTCTGGTGCCCATGTCAAAAGATGAAACGTTTAGGCAACATTTTTTTTTTTTTTTCATCAAAATATCGATTTTTATTTGCTAACTTCCAAAAATCGTAGAGCGAAAAGGAAGCATTTTTCCCGATTTTGCCTCAGAAGAAATAAATTTATTTTACTATTCACCATATTTTTTGTCAGTGGCATTTTGTTACATCCTGTATAAATCAGAAATTTGTATGTATGTACCTATGTGGTAGGGGTTGCCCGTTAAAATACCACAGCCCAAACCGTAGCAGATAGCGAAAAATTGATGGGAATGGACCCTCCCCAAAATCATGGTCTACGACCTCAGGAAAATTATCAGAACTAAAATATGTCAAGCTCTTTTCGAGTTACGGCCAAATTTCTTCTCTAAAATCAGACAGTAAATATCTTAAAATTTGGCGCGAGAACATATCAACTGAAAGCGAGAAAGTTTTAGGTGTCTGTTTAGTCCTTATTTTAAGACATTTTCTGCTAAGGTGGGAGTATCAGTCCCAGAGTTACGAAATCGAAACCGGGAACTGGTAAAAGAAAATTTAGAAAATATTAAAAAGTCAGAATGGCCTCGTCTATAAGGCGCCTGGAGAAATGTTTAAATCTTGGTTTTTAAAGGTTGCAATATACAGGGCGGGCACAAATCATTACCCTCCCCCCAATTTCCATTGTTCTTGAAAAACAAAAATAGCAATATAAGAATCGTAGTGAAGCACTGGTGAAACAGCTAGTTATTAATAGAATCTACCATTGGCGGTTTTGCCACTTTTTGCTGGTTTTCACGAATCTAGGCTTAAAAAGGGACCGGTAAGTGCTAGAGCCTTGCAATTTTGTGTGAATGTCAATGATAAGTATAAGTAATTAGGTACATAGTCAGTGATAAGTATAAGTAATTAGGTAGAGAGCCAACAAAGAGATACACACGTGGACCTCAAATTGTGTTTTGGTATTGAAAGACTTGACATCGGAAATTTCGACATATTACAATTACTATAAATTAGATTTGTTTTCCTATGAACATCTTGCCTAAAATCTTACCTGGTGATAATTCCGCTGGACCAAGATGAATCCATCGAACTACATGTTTATGATGAGTTTGTTTATAATTCGGACACTGTCCAAATAAAATTAATAAAAGAAAAATCTTACCTGGTGACAATTCCGTTGGGCCAAGATGAATCCATCGAACTACATGTTTATGATGAGTATTGTATATAATTCGAACACTGTCCAAATAATATTAATAAAAGAAAAATCTTACCTGGTGACAATTCCGATGGGCCAAAATGAATCAATCCAACATGTTTATGATGAGTATTGTATATAATTCGAACACTGACCAAATAATATTAATAAAAGAAAAATATTACCTGGTGATAATTCCGTTGGGCCAAGATGAATCAATCGAACTACATGTTTATGATGAGTTTGTTTATAATTCGAACACTGTCCAAATAAAATTAATAATTTTGATATTTCTTTACTTGTGTACCATTTAGTTAGAAACTTTCTTACGGCCGAATTTCTTGTTAAACTTTTATCAACTTTAACTAAATATGAAAAAAATATTAAAAATCGCTTTGCATTATCTTGACATATTTTATTGATTAATTCTATGACTTCTTGTCTGAAGGCGCTTATCTCAGTGGATGGTTTAGTAGTATTAATGTCTTGACGAACTTTATCCAAACACTTAATTAAAATACACAACACTACGTCATAGTTTATCAAAATAGAATTTTGAGAGTCAAGAATCTGAAAAAAATATAAACATAGACACACAATTGAAAGTCACATAACTTTCCTATGAAGTCAGGGTAGAAAAGAAAGACGAAAGTACATTTGTAATGGGCTAAAATTTTGGATGTGAGGAGGTTCCCAGAGCCCAAATCTCGAGTTTCATCCCTTAGTCCATGTGCCTGTTAATAAAAATATGTCTTAGAAATGATAGGATTTGTCGTGTTCTAACATACAGTGTGTCCCAGAATGACCGATCACCCCCCCCCCACCTTAACTTTTTAACGGCTTGGAATTTTTGAATTTTGAAAAGCTCTAGGGTTAGGAAAAGAGCCATGACCAATCGCATGGTTATAGTGAGATCCAGGTTTGACCCCCGGACGTGACTTTTTTTGACAAAAATTGTCGACTTCTTAAGAAATTTAAATGGAATGGTACAAATATTTTTTGTTTAAATAAAAGTACAAATATAATAAGAAATAACTTTCCTTTTCATTTTTTCAAATGAAAATTTAGGAACGGATAAAAATGAGGGGGAAATTTTATGTGCAAACAATAAATAATTAAATTTAAAAATGTGCATTCAATGTACCTGAGTAAGTTTCTTCAGAATGTCATTTCTATTTCCATTAAGAATCATATGTTCCACACTTCTAAAAATTGACTTCTCTGGTTTCGTTATGGATGTAAATGTTCCCATTTTTTCCAAGTCCTCTATCAAATTTGCTGAGACTTCCTTGTCGTGCTTTATTTGATCATATGTCAGGTCCTCTTCAATTGTATTTGCACAATATATGGGAGCCTCACTTTTGAATAGAATGATGCGATGCAGCCTATCTTCCACTGGAGTATGAACAGAATTTAAATTGAATAATTTATTGTTTTCTGTACTTTCTTTTATCCCATTTTCTTGATGACTTTTTTCATCGGCAACTTTGTCCTCTGTTTTACTTTCAATCACATTCGTTGAACTCGCTTCATCTTGAATCTCTTTAGATTCACATTTTTTAGGAATCGCGGACTTAGTTTTAGTTTCAATTTTATTTTCAGGCACAGATTTTCTCTTCACCTTAGAAGTACTAGCCTTCTCCCCAGACGTGCCAATTTCGCCATTTAAGTTGTGTGCTACTTTTATATCAATTTGTCTCTTCCCTCCAGAAGTCCCAGATTCTTTTTTAACCATCTGCTCGGACGTTCCGGGTTCATTTTTCATGGTAACCTTTGATTGTTGAACTATTTTAAAAGATTCGGGTTCCTTTTTTAATGAAACAGTCACTTTTTCCACAGACTTTCTTTTTCCCGCTGGTTCATTTTGCCCACTGTTCATAACTCTTGTCTCGGACTTCTTTTTTCCTCCAGAATTTTCGGGTTCACATTGATTCGTTACTTTTGTAACACTCTTTTTATTTCCTACAAAAGTACTGGAATCGCTTTTCACTTTTATCTCAGACGTCCCAGGCTTGCTTTTCCCAGTGTCCTCTACGTTTATCTCAGAGGGTTTCTCATCTTTGAAAGACACAGGTTCAATTTTAAGAGAATTTGTTACTTTGGCCCCCGAGTTTCTCTTTCCTCCAGAAGTTCCGGGTTCGCTTTTAGCTATCTCCCCAGATATTTTGGAGTTACTTTTACAGGTGGTCTTTGTTTTTTGCTCAGTTTTTTTCTCCTCTTTCAATATATTCATATTAATTTTGTCTATTACTGTTTTATTTGCTCCAGAGCCAACATGTTCACTAGTTTCTTTAGATGGACCTGCCTGACTTTCAGTTGCCTTTTTTTTATTTTTTCTGCCCATGATGATTACGTAACAAATGTATCTTTAGAAATGAAATTGCTTGCAGGATAAATCGCTGAAAATAATCAACAAACAAAATCATAAATACAACGGTAGCAAATGAATCGACTAAAGCAGGCCTCTTGGATATCTATTTTTAAGGTAATTACCACATTAAAGTAAGAAAGTTACAGAAAACTTTAATTTAGGTCATAGTTTCAAGCTTTAATTTAGGTCATAGTTTGCAAAAAAAATGTCGAGCCTTTTTCCATTTTGTTAAGGGAAATCATAGAATACTATAAGCACGGGAACGGCCATGCCTCTAAGCGCTCGTCTAGAGTCCAAACAGGTAGAATATTATATCGCAAGACTATAGTCTTACGATATAATTAATAAATTATTATTATCCTTGTTATCAACACCAATATTGTTGGGTAGACGGGAATAGTATTGGGTGGGTTAAGTAGTAGTAGGTTACAAAAAAATAAAATGCGTATCTATGTCTGCATTCTAACACTCATTTTTAGTAACCTATCCTAATACTACAACCGCATGTCCTTAACAGCTGACAAACGAACATTTTAAAAAATACTCGAGAATTTAGGTTCATTAATAAGCCTTCGATATAACTGTTATGTTGATCGTTCCCTAAAGATACCTATGGTCATAAGAAAGATATATTATTTTCAAAATAAATTGATATCAAGTTAAATTGAGACCTACATAGTTGATATATTTACACTAGCCATTTAGACGTACATGTTTTGCATTCACGTTTTAAGAAAAATTATCTTGCGTACAAACGTACAGTTTTGGCATGAACATGTTCCAATCTCGTAATATTTCTTATCTGAAAACCATCTGCAGAGAGAATTGGTGGGAAATGACGACAGTCACGAACAGGCGTTTACACGCGCACGCAGAGACATGAAGTAAAAATCTTTGACAAGTTGAAGATTTTTCAAAACAGACGAGTGAACTGTACAAGTGTATATGCCGTTAATTATGCCAAACATGTACGTTTAAAACGGCCCTTTAGAAACATATTAAAATAAGTTTGTTGAAAATTGTACTAAAATCGGCAATGTAATTTAACGACTCCGCCCCCATAATGATTCAAATCACAAAACTCACTTTAGTTTTCTTCAGGCGGGACGTAGGTAAGGTTTCAATATATAGACATGGACAGATTTCAGAGGGGGAAAGTATTGTGTAGTACTTTTACAGTGTTTTTTCTTCTTCTTTAAATACATTCATGTAGTTGGAAGAGTAGCTAAGTATAAAGTATCTATCTGCTTCCATTGCGGTTTCGGGACCAGACAGATACTATTAATTTTTTTCTGAGTAACTAACCTAAAATATGATTAATTAAAAGTAGAAGGTTAATTTTCACGATTAAATGGTGGGAAATACGAGAAAACTGACTTAAAAATGTTTAATTCACAATTTTATTGCTTGAAAATCGACGAAACTTTGGAGAAATCAAATGTTTATTCGGATTTTTTTTAAATATGCAGAGATTTTTTGTGTATTTAACAGGTTAGGTAATATGAAAAAAAATTCACTACGATTTAATTTATTTTAGTTTTTTTCCGAATGGCGCAATAGTTTTTAGGGAGCGACTTTATGAGAAGAACAAGTTTAATCGAGGCATGGCCGATTAAAACGTTTCTTAAACTCTCTGGGGGGGGGGCATTCATTTTAACGGTTATATTGATCAAATAAACAAACTTGCACTGAACTTTTTTCAGGTTGGTACGACTATGTCTGTTTTAGTTCAATATATTCAAATAGTTCAATAAATACGGAAGAAAAAGTTTTTTTTTTTCAAATTAAATTAAAATTAAAGTGAATTAGACGTTTAAAAAGACTTTTTAAATTATATTAAACAACATTTTAATTTTGTAACTTGCTCCAAAAAGAATTAATAGTATCTGTCTGGTACCGGAGTTATTCTAGAACGCTCCAAAAACACGTGCCCTAGTGATGTCCTCGAGTGGACATCGGACTCACCTCCGGAGTAGCTATTCAGTACGATGTAACTGATTTTCATTTCCAACATGATGAGATCGTTGGCTTATTATAGCGTTTAAAAAATATGATTATAATATAGGGAAGAACTTACTCAGGTTGGTCAGACAATAATTAAACAAATGCAACAATACTTGAAACCTAGAGTTCTTAGAACAACTACTTCAAATTCAGGTTTATAAAAACTAGTTTATAGAAAAATAACAGAAACCTTATCAAGATCACAAATTGGGAAATGGCCACTAAAGTTACACAACTTTTAGATTTCAACTCATTGTCCAATGTTGAATTGTTGATAGGAGTGTTGATGTTGATACTGTTGATAGGCGAGTGCAGCATATCACAGAGAATCCTGGACAAGAACAATCCCTCTTATCAAAATCCCACCACTTTTAATCCCGTGATATCCTTAATATTTTTCTCCTTCTTAATCTTCTATATCTACTTATAAAACGCAAAGCCCAGTTGGTATACTGACTGGCTGATAATAATTAACGTAGCTCCACGATGGCTAAATCAAGAGACTTGAAATTTGGCACACAGATCCCTTTTAGTATGCAAGTGCGTAATAAGAAAGGAAAAAATCAAAAGTTCAAGTGGGAGCAAGTTACCGCCAAAAATGACACTTTTTAAAGGGTCTATTTCTAATTTTTTTCTGGGCAAACTCGATACAAAGGTGTTCTGTAGTGCAGAAAGTACTATTCTTGAGTAAAATATTGATTTTTTTAAATAAGAGCCGTGCTCACCCTTGGGGTCGGTTCCACCAAAAATCAATGATTGAGAAGTACCACTTCGGGATGAGCGAGAAAGATGAAATTTAATACGATATTGTTCCACAGTACAAAACGTAATATCCTTGAGTAAAGTATTGAATTTTATAGATTGGAGCCATGGGGGTCTGTTCCACCAAAAATCCATGATTGAGAAGTACCACTTCGGGATGAGCGAGAAAGCTGAAATGTAATACGAAGGTGTTCCGCAGTACAAAAATTAGGTAATATCCTTGAGTAAAATATTTTTTTTTTTAGGAGCCGTGCTCTTCCTGGGGTCGGTTCCACCAAAAATCCAAACTTGAGAAGATTTCGTAACCGTAGCAATGTACGGGCAAACAGCTATTTCAAAATGTTAAAAATAAAAATATATTTCCTTAATATTTTTCACCTTTTTAATCATTTTCAAAAAGTTTCGTGCTCAAGCAAGATTGATTATCAAGGCATGGCCGTAAAATCGTTTCCTAACCTGTCTAGTTGGGTTAAAATATGTCGAAAAAGCTAACAAGTAAACATAAAAGATTGTGTTTTTTCATCAGAGTTTTCCCTAAAGGTAGAACACATATCAAAATCAACATTGAAATTGAGCATTACAGAGAGATACAATTAAATATGTATTGAAATAAGAACAAGTGATACACAGGTAATAATTGATTTAAATTAAACTTTTAACTTGAGAATTTAGTTAGCAAGAATTAACTTGTAAACATAAAAAGTAAATCCACAAATGGGAAAAATCCCGCGTGTTCGAAAATCCCTCGTTTCTTGTCCAGGATGCTCTGTGATATGCCGCACTCTTGATAAGCATACTCCGGGAAAGCGGCACCTGGCAGAGAATCCTGGACAAGAAACGAGGGATTTTCGAACACGCGGGATTTTTCCCATTTGCGGCTTGCAATTTGCAATATCTCTCTGTATCTCCGGCCGCCTCTTTTGTTTTGTTTTTAACTTTTTATGTTTACTTGTTAGCTTTATTGACATATTTTAACCCCTCTCGACAGGTTAAGAAACGTTTTTACGGCCATGCCTTGATGAGCAATCTTGCTTGAGCCAAGGGCGTAGCCAGCATCTGGCCTAGGGGGGGGGGGCAGCTGAGATTTTCATGTCGGAAGGGGTGGGTCGATAAAGTAAATCGGTACTTATTTAATAATAAACCCCCAAGGGTAACTGATGATTCAGTTATTGGGGAGGGACGACCCCAGGGCCTGTGATAAATATCGATAAAGGAAAGTGCCAAACCGGCGAAATTCAACTAGCAGGAGGAGTTTTACAATGGAAAAATATACGGAAAGCCGAAAAAAAAAAAATGGAACCTATACGTTTGTAACGTTTGTTAATTTTTTTGAATTTTCCCACCAAATTTACCAAATGCGATTCAACGATGCGACAAGTTTGCCACAGTTACATTTGATTGTTCACAGTGGGGCTGTTGGATTAGGGACAAAATGTGGCATTTATCGTATTTCGGTACTTGATGACTTTTTTGCTTCCAAAAATCATTTTATCTAGTGTAAATTTAAGTTGCCCCTTCCGTGCTGCATACTCTCGAGAATTTCTAGGGGGGGCAGCTGCCCCCAGCTGCCCCCCCTTCCTACGCCCATGGCTTGAGCCCAAAAGTGATTAAAAAGGGGAAAAATATTAAGGATATCATGGGATTAAAAGTGGTGGGATTTTGGAAAAGGTTTTTTTTTGTCCAGGATTCTCTGTCATATGCCGCACTTCACACTCCGCAGCCCTACACACGGGTCTGTATCCGGGGAGGAGTGTTCTGGCTCCCAAAAATCCCTTTTCAGTGGTAAAAGAAGTGTTTGTTTACACTATCATTTCCTATTCCCTTTGAAATTAATGGTAGTTAGATTTATCTTGAGATTTTTTTTATTGAAAATTGTTATTATGCAGTTAAATGCTTATTTAAAATTCAATTAGTTTATTTTATTATGTCTTAGTAATCGATTTAGTGCTATAAAACATTGATTTAATGTTTTTTGTTTGAAGGATTATTTTAAATATTTTTAAAAAAAATTTACTTTTGCGTGTAGGTATTAATTTTTTCTGTCTTCATTACTTCTTTTATCTTTTAATCGTTACGAGTTACGACTTCGTCAATATTACTTCTAAGAGATTGGCGTAAGGTTTTGTCTGCTGCCTGCAAGCCATTTTCTCAAAAATTCTTTTTTTTTTCTATTCCTATGTTTTCAGAAAGGCTAAGTTCAGATGATCGCGCGGTACCGCGGGGCACAAGATCTATCTAAATAGTGTATATTGTCTACATGACCGCGCGGTACTATTTTTACAAATTTGTATTGACTTGTTCAGTTGATCCCCGCGGTTTAAAGCGAAATAAATTAGACAAGTAGATATTTTGATACCAGACTGCTGCGCATACATACGTTGTCATGTGAATGCTTCCCCCGCGCGATCATCTGAACTTAGCCCAAATCTACATAAATGGGGAGGGAATTAACAGAAAGAGTACAAGAGAGTAAAAATGAGAAACAGAGGGGGGGAGGGGGGTTGAATAAAAATGAAGAGGAAGAACGTGCATTATTTGGCGCTTTACTCAATTCAATATATTCAATGATTGTATTGGTGAACATTTTCGTTGTTTTTACTTTTCAGGACGAATTATGACGACTAGGTATATTCCAAAAAATCACATCACACAACTTTCCTTATCCATTTTTATATAATTTCCTAATAGCCAAAGGAGACATAAAAAGAAGTTGTCTGAAAAGATAACTCAGTATTTGTCTGCTTTAATAGGTTTGGATTTATTCTGTTTTTCTACATCACCAGGAGGTAACAGAACGGGTTCTTTTTTTTTTATAGAGGAAATCTCTAAGGAAATCTTTGTTAGTTTATGGGATCCTGTTCTTTATTGGGAACAGGATCACATAATCATCAGCATAAATATCATTCGATTAGCTTCTTACTAACAACGTAATTAGAAAGCAATGAACTTCAAATTATAAGGAAAACAATACCACAACAATTAGCGGCCAACAATATATTAGACTTCAACCTAAGTTCTATTTATTAATTTCTTGTATGAAATTGATATGAATAGGTTTCAAGTTCTCAAGCAGGATATGCGAAAACCGCTAAAAAGCGGCATAAAACCGCCAACGGTATATACGATTTCCATCAAAAGCTCATTTTGACGTTCATGGCATCAAACTGACATACCTACCAAATTTGAAGTCTCTAGCACTTACCGTTCTTGCGATATCTTGTTCACAGACAGACAGACACACACACCAATGGCTGAAACTGGAGATGTGGGCTCTGGGGATCCCAAAACGTGTTTTGGCATTGAAAACTCGACATCGAAAATATTTTCCTTTTTATAGGATAAGGAAGGTAAAAATGGGTCTAGAAAAAATGTGTGTCCGCCCACAAAAATCGTGTTATTATTTGTCCAATTTTGATGAAATCTGACACCAATATAACTTGAGGCCATAATTCGAGCCAAATCATTAACATTGAAGATAGCATCCTCAGGGGTCAAATTATGGCAAAAGGGATCTAGAACCCAAACGGCAAGCCCGATTTTGACAAAATTTAAAACAGACAATCTTCGTAACATATCATCGACGAATTTTGGGTTTCTCGGAGCTATCTTCATTTGGGGGGCTTTTAGGACACCAAACCTAAAATTCCGGTCAATTTTCTCAAAGTGGCAATATCAATCCAATTTTGATGAAATTTAAAATAAAGACCTTGGTAACATACCTATTATGGACAAATTTTTGTGTCAGATGGTGCTATTTTCAAGTAGGAGCCTTTTAGGTCACCTAACCTCAAATTCGGGCCACTAATCTAAAAGTGTCAATATCACTCCAAACTTGATGAAATTTAAATATTGGATTATTTCATCTAGGGGACCTTTAGGGCACCAAACCTCAAATTCGGGCCACTTATCTAAAAGGTAATTCAAAGATATTTTTCAGTATAGAGAGCTATGACAACAATTCAAATATATTTTTCAGTATAGAGAGCTAGGACAACTATCTTTACTTTCCAAAGAAAAAAAAATCTACAATACAGGGTGAGTAAATTTAAAGGACATAGTCAAATATTTTTCAGTATAGAGAGCTAGGACAACAGCCAAAGGCTACCAAATCTAATTTATATAATAATTTTATTAGAGAGCTGTTGACAACTATCTTTACTTTCCAAAGAAAAAAAAATCTACAATACAGAGTGAGTAAATTTAAAGGACATAGTCAAATATCTTGAAAACCGTTAGGCCGGCCGTATACGCAACGATAAGTCCGTATAGACTTATCTGTACAGACTTATCTGCACAGACAAATCTGTCGTGTATGCAGTGATGTTCGGAACTCAAGTTGGCAATTCCGTACCCAATAGTAAAAATTTCCGTATTTTTGATGACATTTCCGTACAATCCGTACATGCCTTTAAACACAACAAATTGTACAACCCAGCTATTCATGAAGATGTTATAAAGTGTCATTAGACAGTTTTTGTAAAATGCGTAAGTTTCCACGAAATATTAGTGAGTAGGTATTACCACGAAAAAAAAAAGATCGTTAACGAAAAAGACAATTCTACGTTTCTTCTGGTCTCTTTCGTTAAAGATTTTTTTTTTTTTTCGTGATTAAGCGTAAACTATCTATTACGGTAAATATAAGTTGAACGAGAATCCGTTTCTTTACAGGCACGCGCATTTTGGTCAATCATTATAGGTGGACCAACCTCAGTGGCCGAGTGGTAAACACAGTAGACTTGTAATTAGCGGTTTGGGTTAAAGTCCCAGTCTCTAGACACCAGATTCCTTAGTTTTCCGTACATTTCGCGTACGGATTAAACTTCTATCCGTATGCCGTACCCAGGTCAGAATTTCCGTACAAATACGGATGAATCCGTACGCCGAACATTACTGCGTGTATGGCAGATTTTCACATCTGTGCAGAATTCGAGATCTATTGAAATTTTCAATAGATAAGTCTGCACAGACTTATCGTTGCATGTATGGGTATGGAGAGATCCGTGCAGATATCAGATTTTACTCAGATCCCTCTTCTCAGCAAGAGTGAATATAATATTTCTCTGCGTGTTTTTTTTTTTTTTTTAAATTTAACATTATTTAAAAATAATGGAATTCAAATAATTTGTTTTACTTTTATTTATAGCCAGCGCCTCTATCACATTGAATGCATCAGTTCTCGTTAGATCACTGAAGTTAAACAACTTTGAGCGTGGATGGGTGACCGCCTGGGCACTACTAACGTAATACTGGCTGTTCCCGACCCCACTCAGGCTGGTTGAGGTTAACGGCCAACGCGGGTTGCCGTGATGGGTACAACGTTGACCGATTTGGATGAAATTTGGCATAGTCCATCTGGGCTCTAATTGTGCCCCAAAACTTTTGGGTGCAATCGAATAGACTCTTGGCGGGTTTTGTCGCTTTTTATCGGTTTTAAGTATTGCTGTCTAAAATGAGAACAGTAAGAGGTAGAGACTTGAAATTTGGAAGAGCCAGAGACTTAAAATTTGTAAAATTTAGGGTTTAATTACGCCCCATTTTTTTTTAGCCAGTAAAATAATAATCCCATGTGTCACATTGGTAGAGTTTGATATCTTGGCCTGAACTTGAACTCCGACCTTCTGATTCATATTTGGCCACTGAAATTGTTAAGTGCGGTGGATTACAGATCAGATGGTCAGGGTTCAAGACGATTAAAATTATAATCTTTTTTGTACAGTTTAAGGGAAAAAAAAACGTGGTTCATTTTGATATTATATTCTGAAAGAATAAATTATAATATATAAAGAATGTCGATTTCCTTTTTGTAACCACTGTTTACTCCATTCCTTGTGTTTTTTCCTTTTGTTTTGTTTAGATAAAATTAAGAAGAAAATAGCGAGAGCAGCGTCATTCTCCATTGTCACACAAAATCTGCACAGATATATCGGTGACGTGTACCTATGGGGGCGAGACAAATCTGAGATCTGCGCAGATAAGTCTGTACAGACAAGTCTGCACAGACTTATCGGTGCGTGTATGGCCGGCCTATGTTCGATGCTGACGCCTAATTTTTGGGGGGCATTATTTTATTGGTGACCTTGAAATTTTTTTTCGAAGATCTCGTTCAAGATTATTTTAAGGTCAAATTTCTTTCTTTTGGTTTATTATTTTCAATAATGAACTTTGGAATCGTCACGAAAATAAAAATTACCTCCCCTCAAAATTTGATATTTTACGTTTCAAGGTACATAGAATCCAAAAATCGAATAAAAAAAAATCCGTTTGTCTGCCGTCCGCCGTGAAGGGCACTTTTGCCACTTAGCGTTGACCGATTTGGATGAAATTTGGTATAAAGGTTCCATCTGGGCTCTAATTGTGCCCCGAAAGCCAAGGGTGCAATGGAATGCACCCTTGGCTTTTTTTGCCACTTTTTAGCGGTTTTCAGTATTGCTGTCTAAAAGGAGAATGGTAAGAGCTAGAGATTTGAAATTTTGTATGTATGACATATTTGTGATCTCAGTTAGCTTCGAAACTTTTGGGTTCAATCAAATATACTGCTGACGGTTTTTACCGCTTTAAAAGGTTTTTCATTAATCCTGTCTAAAAAAGAGAATGGTAAGAGCCAGAAACTCCAAATTTAGTAGGTATGTCAAATTTAGGGTCTACGTACACCCAGATTTGGAATCGTCACGAGAACCCCCCCCCCTTAAATTTTTTTGCCAGAAAAATAATAAATCCATGTGTCACATTGGCAGAGTTTCTTTTAAATGGAACCCTATATTTTTTATTGTGATTTTGAATTTTGTATCAAGAAAGAAATATTTTATTTGACGTACAGTATTAGAGATAATTTTGTCCTTGACGTACTCTTAGTATACCATTGTGGCACCCCTATTTGCAAATATTTCACTAAAATTATCACATTTATCATTTATGCCCAAATATTTCAAAATGGGCGTGCCAATAATACTTCATTTGTTACGACATCTCTTACCTATTTTCGTGATAATGATTTCATCATTTCATTGGAATCCCCGTTAAAAAACACCACTATCATTTCTAGTTTGTGACATACTGGGAGGATATGCCTTCTATAAGTCAAAATTTCCATGTAAAATCATATAGGACAACTAGAAACTGTAAACTCTGTATATGTGACTGAAGTGACGATGCTCAAAACTTTCGGGGCACAAAAGTCAAAATTTCCATGTAAAATCATATGGGACAACTAGAAACTGTAAACTCTGTATATGTGACTGAAGTGACGATGCCCAAAACTTTCGGGGCACAATTAGACCCCAAATAGGAGCTATATACCAAATTTCATCAAAATCAGTCAACGCTAAGTGGCAAAAGTGCCTATCACGGCGAACGGCGGACAAAAGGTTTTTTTTTATTATATTTTTAGATTCTAACGTACCTTGAAACGTAAATTTCAAATTTTGACGGGGGCTATTTTTTTTGTGACGATTCCAAAGGTTCATTATTGAAATAATAAACCAAAAAGTTATTTTGACAGTACTTGGACTTGGCTGTAATACAGGGCCGGATTAACCTTCCGCGGAGCCCGTAGCACTTTCACAGAGCGTGACCCCCTCCACCCACCTCCGGTGTCATCTAAGTAGTCTTCATTTTGGAGCCAGTACAATTGATTGTCTATCTTTTGGCCTTTTGGTCTAGTACCTACAGCTGGTAGAGAAAGTGAAATTAAATTTCGAGTATACCAACATCGATAAAACATGGATTAAACTTCAAAGGGATAGTAAGAGGGTACCTAGTGTACCCACACTAACCAATTTGCTTATGTTGCAATACTCGTTTCTACATTAAGTTCCTAGGTAGAAGGTACCTAATTGTACTTTCCTAAATTAGATTTTACTACATAATTTGAAGAGTTGGGGGCCCCGTCAAAATGATATGTTTTTTTCAATTGCAAACCCAGAAATGTCAAAATATCTAGTGTAAGTTGTCAAAGCGCGGGGCCCATAGCACGTGCTACAAGTGCTACTATTGTTAATCCGGCCCTGCTGTAATATATTTAGGATCTCACTAATTTACGTATATTTATGCCGATATTATTTGGATAGAGATATTATTTTTATTTTCTCCATTTCTCTTCAACGAGTGAGGTCTTCAGCTTCAGTTCGCTGTACCACTAGTAAAGCTTAGGAAAGCCAAATTTCATATAAGTAACACCATTAATGTTATACAATTGTGCTTCATAATCGAATTTAAGAAATGGTATTACGCGGATCCAACAACAAGTCACTGTTTCATTTTTTCCGTTAACAATTATTGTATCATTTACACAAGAAGTCAATAGTGACATTTCCCACTGTTTCTCCAAGGCTACTTTTATTGCCGTGCCACATAAATCCAAATGATTACAAAAGTCATTATCGCCATCATATTTTCTGATATAGGCCCACAACATTTCTCCCGCTCTTGATGCATTATAGACAGTCCATTTTTTATCGTTTCCGATTTCTTCTGCTAAAGTTGTTGATAGAAATATGTAAACCAAATTATATAAAACATATTTGGTGCGATTACTTATCGGTGCCATAAATCTCTTGTTTGATAGTAGCAGTTCAATTCAACAGCGCACTAACTCTGATAGTTAAATGATAAAGTTTACAAGGATTTAACTGTTTAAATTCGATATGAACTATACTCGAACACCTGTTATAATAAATTAATATTAACGTAAATCTAAATACGGGATGGATTGGTAGACCGATGGCTTCTTTCGGTCCCTACCAGTGTATAGATGTTCCCCCTGTTTAAATAACCCTGGGAAGGCTGATTTGGCCTATGGCCAACTGGTCAATGCGCAACCATAATAAATTTAAATTTAAATGTTAATTATACCTAAGTGTTAAAAAATATTAACTTTTAAATAAATTAAAACAAAACACTTACCAAAAACACTATTTATTTTAATTTATGAAGGAATTAGTTTCGGATCATTCGATTCATCATCATGCGCGGATATAGGGGACGGCACAGAGGGCACGTGCCCCCCCCCCAGTTTTTTTACGCGGGCGGTGTTTCTCAAATTTCATTATACCTGAATGGTGATCCACTGTGTCTCTTATCCGATTGAGTAGAGGGGGCACGGGCCCCAAATAATTCCCAATCCTGAGACTAAATAGAAATACGTAAATAAAAAATTGTAAAAAATTCTGTTATTCGTCATGGCACTTTTTTTCGTCATCACGCTTATAAAATCGCTTATCACCCTTATTTGGGGAAAGGTATTTGTGGTAAGCTCTACAGCTTTTAACAAATTAAGTATCGTAACTCGATAAACATTGCATTAAAAAGTACTGCCTAGGACTCGAACCACCGGTCTACGGTATATTGTACGATTGTGCCCCCCCAAAACAAGAGGGCTATATCCGCGCATGTTCATCATCATTGATGAATCGAATGATTCGAAACTAGTTTCTTCATAAATTATAATACCTAGTGTTTTTGGTAAGTGTTTTGTTTTAATTTATTTAAAAGTTAACATTAATAAATTTTACACCTCATGAAACATCCGCTTGTTTGTTGTTTGTATGTTTGTTCAAACAGAAACATAACATCCATTTGCTTGCCCCGGTTCTTTATCTTTCTCCGCTGGTATGTTCCCTGATATCTTCAAACTGTGTGTTGTTGTACCCATCCACAAAAAAAGGTTCCTGCTCTGATGTCAATAATTATCGTTCCATTTCATTACTTAATTGTCTCTCTAAAATTTTGGAAAAATTAGTTCATCATAGACTTGTTTGTTTTTAAAAACAAACAAAATATTTGTCGATCAACAGTATGGTTTTCGTGAAAATCGATCAACAGCATCTCAACTTTTCTTCTTAATCTTCACTAGACTCTTAGTTCAAAACTGTATTCCCTGGGCATATTCTGTGACTTAACAAAAGTATTCGATTGTGTAGATTATTCAATTCTTCTTCTAAATTGATCTCGTTACGGCATTAAAGATTCTGCGTTGTCCTGGTTCGCTTTTTATCTTCATAATCGATCTCAGTGTGTTGAAACTCTTATCCGGGAGAGCAGCAACGTATTTCAACAATTTTACTTCATTTATTTCTATTAAGGATTGTGTTCCTCACAGGGCTGCGGAGCCGTAGATAAAAACTCTGGCTCCGACTCCGGCAACTTACATAATATATTTATTATAGATTTTTTTTTATTACACTTATATCTATATATATAAAAATGAATGTTTGTATGTCCTTTATGCATTCCAAAACCACACATCCGATTACTATGAAACTTTCGTGAGTTGTTGGATCTATGTTCGGGATGGTTTCTGGCCAAAAAAACATATATTTTGTAGGCGAGACATGTGAGACCGCCATCTTGGAATATCGTTTTCCTCAATATTATGAGAACTGTTTAAGTTATTGCAACTAAACTTTTGGGAAATGCTATACCTTTGACCCTAAACGGCTTTTAATCACATTGATTTATATATTTTGTAGGCGGGGCCATGTGAGACCGCCATCTTGGAATTTCACTTTTCCTCAATATTTTTGAGAACCACTTAGGTTATAGCGATCAAACTTTTGTCACATTCTACACGTATGCCCTAAAGGGTATCTGATCACTTCCAGCCTTGTATTTCGTTAACGGGGACTTGTGAGGTCACCATCATGGAAAATCTTGTTTCCTCATAGTTTGAGAACCGCTTAAAGGATTAGTTAGAAAAAAAAAAAATGCGTTTGAGGTGTACACAGGTTGAGAAAATTTGAATATTCCATTCCAACAGTGCTCCATATACAGGGTGTCCATAAAGTCTCACCCCACCCCCCATATCTCGAGAATGGCTGAAAATATAAGAAAACGCAAAAACACGTATCCCTTAGATTTTAGAGGGATTAATTTTAGACTAAAATTTTTTGGCTGGGCACCGACTGGCTTCAAAATATTAAAAGAGAAGGTATATCAAGTGACACCTTGTTTTAAAGGTCTACGAGTTCATTCCGAAAACCAGAGCTCTCGTTTACGAATTGCAGGGTAGAACATGTGACAATGGACCCTTTGCGGCCGCACCGAAATAGTAGGTAAAAATGCCTAGAAATAAGTTTTTATGATCCCAAATAAGTAATTTAGTAAAAGTAGTGTTCCAACAAGATGGTTGTCCCGCCCACTTCGACCGCAGAATTCGAGCTTTCTTAGACCAAAATTTTCAAAAAAGCTGGATAGGTTTGGTCTAAGAAGGCTCGATCTCTGCGGTCAAAGTGGGCGGGACAACCATATTTTTAACTAAATTACTTATTTGGAATCATAAAAACCGCAAAGGGTCCATTTCACATGTTCCACCCTGTAATTCGTGAACGGTAGATCCTAGAAAGCTCTGGTTTTCTGTAATGACTCGTATAAACGGGACCTTTAAAATAAGGTGTCACTTGATATACCTTCCCATTTAAGATTTTAAAGCCAGTGGGTGCTCAGCCTAAACGGCTGGCCGAGGCCAAAAATTTTTTAGTCTAAAATTAATCCCCCTAAAATCTAAGGAATACGTGTTTTTGCGTTTTCTTATATTTTCAGCCATTCTCGAGATACGGGGGGTGGGGTGAGACTTTATGGACACCCCGTTTATTATATGGTATAGTTAGGTGTAAGTTGGTCTTTGCTTCGCTGATATAATGGTACCTATTAAAGTGGTTGTTCCGACTCAAAATCATAGAACTGACCTGAACACCACTAACTCAGCAGGCTTCAACACGCAATTTTTTTTTTTTTTTAACCTAACCCAATACTACTGAGAGTAGTACACGTTCTACGCAGCTTAACAACCCGTTACTATTCCCGATGTTCTACATAGGTTAACAAACGTGTAGGTAATATGTAATCTATATGTGGTACGCTCTGATCGCGCTTAAACGGTTGTAACTACTTCGACAAATTGATAACTAATGTGAAAGTCAGATTTATTCTCATTTTTTTTTCTCTCATCTTCTCGAAACAAAGTTCGTCGGGTATCAGCTATTCTATACGGGGTGTCCATAAAGTCTCACCCCACCCCCCGTATCTCGAGAATGGCTAAAAATATAAGAAAACGCAAAAACACGTATCCCTTAGATTTTAGGGGGATTAATTTTACACTAAAATTTTTTTGGCCTCGGCCAGCTGTTTAGACTGGGCACCCACTGGCTTCAAAATCTTAAATGAGAAGGTATATCAAGTGACACCTTGTTCTAAAGGTCTCGTTAATACGAGTTCATTGCAGAAAACCAGAGCTCTCTAGGATCTACCGTTCACAAATTATAGGGTGGAACATGTGACTTATTCCCTTTGCGGCCGCACCGAAATGGTAGGTAAAAATGCCTATAAATAAGTTTTTATGATCCCAAATAAGTAATTTAGTAAAAAAGGTGGTTGTTCCGCCCACTTTGACCGCAAAAATCGAGCCTTCTTAGACGAGCTGTTTTGAAAATTTTGGTCTAAGAAAGCTCGAACTCTGCGGTCGAATTGGGCGGGACAACTATCTTGTTACAACACTATTTTTTACTAAATTACTTATTTGGGATTATAAAAAATGATTTCTAGCCATTTTTACTTTTTATGGGCAGCTAATATTAGAATCCCTATGTATTCTATATAGGAACTCTGACTTACTACCCACTACTTCTCATAGTTATAACACCAGAAAATCGAATCAACTGATATTATTTCGAATCAATATTTTTGAGAAGTCTTTCCTTGGCACAGGTGTGAAAATCTATAACACTATTGAAGACAATATTAGAACCCTACCTGAACATAAATTTAAAGCATATCTAAAAGAAAAGCTCATATTACTGGCACCATACACACTTGATGTATCCGGCATGGCCTACTCCCCTTTTTGCTAAGCATTATTTATTAACCTAATAATCTTTTTATACCTATATATATTCCATACTTTTTTGGAATATTTTGTTTTTTAATATTCTGGACTTTTTGGGATTTTTTTTTCCTCAAATATTCTGTCTTTTTTGGAATTTTTTTGTTGTTAAAATTCTGTCCTTATGGGAATAATTATAAAAATTAGGGACTCATTATCAGAATTCAGGACTTCATCATCTAATTCCGATTTATATGTAGAATTAGGCTTCATTTTCATTCATTCATTTTTATTGTAATGTGTCACAAAAGTACTAAGCACACAATAAACAAATACATATATACGTACACAATTCTTGTCTATCATCTTAAATTCTATTTAATTAATTATTTATTTCATTATATTGGCATTAAGACTACACCAGGTCATTGAACTAACCAAGTCTATTTCGACTGCGTTCAGCCCTGCTGACTTAGAACGTATTTTTCATGCAATAATTCGTAAGTCAGCACAGCAGTCTAATGACAATGTATTAGGCAAGGAATATCATTGCCCAGCAAACTGGCTTGTACAGAGCATATTGATCAATCCATAGGACATACTATTCTTGTTTTTCATTTTTTGGTGGCCCTGTTGTTTCGCTTGTATAGCCGAGTACGGGCAAAACAGCTAGTAATTCATAAATCAATGTCAATGTCCTTCAAACAGTTCCAACTAGAACATAAAAGTCAAGTGCTTTTTTAATATTTTCCATTTCTTGTATTGATAGTTCTACCAAATCAGTGGCGTAACTAGAACATTGAGCGCCCGGGGCAAAGAATGATTTGCCCCGCCCCCATCCATCGTTTTGCACGTTCCTCATCATACAAACTCCGTAGACTAAGTTCTGTAACAGATTTTTAACAATTTTCATGCTTTATTTGCCTTCGTATCAAATCACAAACTTCGAACTTATCGACGGCAGCGATACCACTTTGCTCCATGTCGACCCAGGGTGTCTCTTCTCTTTCGGCTCTGGAACCGGGGGAGGAGTGTTTGGCAACGGTTTTACGGGCATGCCTCTATTACGTATGTACCACCGTCCAAAATAGATCCATGATACACAGGGTGTTCCGCTTTCGGTGGGGCAGTTCTGCCTTTGAGTACCACTGTCCCCAGCAATTGCTTGGAAACGCTAAAATTTCTGGCTTTGAACGAAGCATTGAATATGTCCCGTTTTTGGTTAAACTAACTTTTTAAAAATAAATGCTTCCGTTTGAGAAAAATCAGCTCCGGACAGAAATTAAACCAGCTACTTAGGTTGAAAGTTAGAAGCGCTACTTCTCAACCAAGAATGCTTGTAATGTTGAGTGTTAGCTAGGGTAGTGTCCCTACTTTATTTGGTGTTAAAAGCTATGCTCATCGTCAAGTTAAACATCAGCAAAAGTTGTGTAGAATTTCACACACATTTGAAGAAGAGCCGCGTCATGCTAAAGACTGCACCACCTCTCCCCCACAAAAAAATACCGCGTCCCGTTTTGTCCTCAAAAATTTCTGGTCATCCTAGTGATACATAACCTCAAATAACAAACCGAATGGAATTAATGGACTTTGTACAGAAGTAGGTACCGCTTTGGACGTGCTCGGTTTGCAGTACTGGACAAGAAACATCGACTCTTGCGTGTTTGCTGTTCCACCAATGTCACCGACTCGGCGTCGGATGAGTCTGAGGCTTGAACTGCAGCCTTGGCCTTCTCCGATTGATCCGGAGACGCAAGAGGATCCGGAGATGGGGGAGGAGTGTTCAGTTCGGATTCGTCGCACATTTGGCAGTACGATTTCTTATTCGGAAAGTTGCACGAGCTCGAACTCACTATGGGACGAACCAATTTTTGTAAATTACAAAAATAACAATGACAGTTCAAATTTTTAAAATCGCTTTGTTTCTTGATATAATCTCTTGGCGAATTGAAGACATACTGACCAACAAACAGATAAAAAACAGTTTTATAGAAACAAAAACAATAATCATTAGAAAATTCCACGGGGCCATCGTTAAATATGAACTTGACATATCGGCAAATTTTCCTCGCCCCGATGACAATCAGTGCCGTAAGTACTGCTTTATGAATTTATTTATTTTCAGTAATACATTTTTTTTTTCATTTCATTATCTTACGGAACAGAGAGGATCATTTTGCCGCCCCAAATCATTACGCCAGGGTCGACAGTCCCCCCCTCTAGGTACGCAACTGTAATAGGTGTCCTAAAGGTTTCCTTTCTTTGATCTCACTTTTATTTATATTTAATTAATCGCGACTCTTGTCATCTTATATTGCAAATTCTATCAGTGCATTACCAGAAACATATTGGCCGAATGGAGGCCTAGTTTTATCATACTATTTTTCTTTTGTTTGTCTTTTTGTACCATCGCTGATTATTATGAAATTTCGTATGGACATTTTCTTTTATTCAAACTATTAGCTCATTAGTTTTTGGTCCTTAAGTGAGTGAGGTCATTAATTCACAGAACTGCTAGAAGTAGTACTAAACTCTTAGTCCACACAAGGGGAGGAAGTGTTGTGACATTTTCCATAGAGCACCTTCGTAAAAAATGTGAATCTCACCAAAATCGAGGTTTTGGCACACTAGCGCTGTGGGGATCTGTTTAGACCAGTCTTTTAGGAATAAAACTTGGAAAAAACCTAATTTTGTCTGAAATTTGGGTTGACTCACCATCTCTGGGTTGACTATTTTGGTAAAAGCGGCCCTTAATCTCCCTCCCTAACATTCTGAATCTCATATTTTATTGATCACGCTGCGTTCGCACACATTTCGTATTAGCTGTGTAGGTAAATTCAATTATTATATTTTAGGCTTAAACCCTAAAATCCCTCATTGAGCAAAAGACGAACACATCGCGATGTGGTATTTGCGAAATGCTCAAACCCCGAAATTCGACAATTCAGTAAAACGCTCACACCGCGATCTGACTTAATGGAAAACCTGAAACCCGGAAATCGGACTTGGTAATTATGAGAAAAAAGACTAACGCTCACATCGCGAAGTGGAAAACAAGGAATACCAGATCCATTGCATTGGCAAGATGTATTTCAGCTATTGTTGTCAAGGAAAACACGCACTTATATACTAATATACGTCAACAGCCGTAGGCTGCCAAATATTTTTAAACCAATACTATCACATAAGAGCAATGTCCACAGCCGAAGCTTCTCAAATCTTTTTATAATAATACTATCTCTAAAGAGCAAAGTCCACAGCCCAGGGCTGCAAAATCTTTTTGAAATAAAGATCAACGTTAGCAGAAAAAATGGTAACAATAATATTCGATGGTAGTCTGATAGAATGATTAAGGAAGAGAAAGTCTAGTACGGTTTTCCGTACCATTTATTATCGTTCAATAAGCGATTTCTGGATTTGAGCCTAACTATTTTTTGCCAGTAAAATAATAAACCCATACTATATTAATAATAATGATTTTTTATATATATATAGATTCAGTTTTAATAATTAAATGCCGTGCCACTAAACACTAAATTGACTCCTGCAGCGATGTGTCCATTGTTAAATGCCACTCGTTAGCGTGCCACTAAATACTAAATTGACTGCTGCAGCGATGTGTCCATTGTTAAATGCCACTCGTTAGCGTGCCACTAAACACTAAATTGAATCCTGCAGCGATGTGTCCATTGTTAAATACCACTCGTTAGCGTACCACAAAACACTAAATTGACTGCTGCTGCGATGTGTCCATTGTTAAATGCCACTCGTTAGCGTGCCACTAAACACTAAATTGACTCCTGCAGCGATGTGTCCATTGTTAAATGCCACTCGTTAGCGTACCACTAAACACTAAATTGACTGCTGCTGCGATGTGTCCATTGTTAAATGCTACTCGTTAGCGTACCACTAAACACTAAATTGACTCCTGCAGCGATGTGTCCATTGTTAAATGCCACTCGTTAGCGTGCCACTAAACACTAAATTGACTGCTGCTGCGATGTCTCCATTTGTTAATACTAGAGCTTGAAGTAGGACCGCATCATCTGTAAGACCCATATCTCTCATTTGTTGGATTTGAGAGCTATACTGTTCAATCTGAAATAGAAACATTGAAATGGTTTTTAAATTTGGAATAAAGAGATAATCATATAGCATTACTATTGTCAAGGTTGGATCTTATTTGCCAGCGTCTATGGCACGTTGAATACACCAGTTCCCGTTAGATCACTGAAGTTAAGCAACGTCCAGCGAGATTGTGCCATGTGGGTGCCCACGTGGGTTCGCGCCCTCGTGATGATGGCTATTTTTCCGGCCCAACCCAGGCTGGGTTAGGTCAATGTAGGTAGCTGGTTTACAGGTTTCCAGCAAATGGAGGGTGAAACCCCCGCCTTGAATGACCAATGGATGTTAAAGAGACGTTAAGCCAATAATAAAAAAAAAGATCTCATTTACAATGTCAGTTATTTTCTTTTAAGCTTTAATAGCTCAGTCGGTTGTTGCTGTAGCGGATTTTCTCATAATATCAACTATTTTTTGGTACATAGGTTAATATGAGGAAACCGGAAAGGTTATCATAGCCCTTCGCTGGAACTGGGATGTCGTTGCAGGTCGTCCTAGTACGTGGAACCGGCCATCGTGAGGACGAGTAACCAGGGGGCTGTTGGTTGGAATCCAATTACATCCCCCCTCTTCGAGACAAGATTGGTAATAGAAGCTTTAGAAGAGGGCGACTATGAGGTTACGTTTACATTTAAGTTTTAATGCAGTGTCAGACAGAAGCTTTAGAAGAGGGCGACTATAATGTTACGTTTACATTTAAGTTTTAATGCAGTGTCAGACAGA
>CM022881.1:20493277-20558583 GCA_012654025.1 Pachypsylla venusta | reverse complement strand
TGAAGTTTTCAGGGAGCTGGACATACTCAGACATGAAGAGGAAGACCAAAACTGAGTTATATCAACCAAATAGTGAAGTTTTCAGGGAGCTGGAGATACTCAGACATGAAGAGGAAGACCAAGACTGAGTTATATCAACCATGCAGTGAAAAGCCGGATATACTCAGGCATGAAGAGGAAGACATCAGATAGGACAAAGTGATAGTACGCTTTCAAGTCATCCCGGTGCCACCGCAAGGACGTAACACTATGAGAATCTTTCGCGTACCAGAAATAACCAGTTTTGCACATTGTCTGATACACGGTTGGGATTAGGACAGGTAATTAAAAAAATTTCGGTCATATATTTAAAAAAGCGACATAAACTTCATTCGTGCCCAAATATTCAAATTGTCTTTGCGGTTCCAATGACTTTTAGTTTACATTTTTCTAAATTATTTGCGTCGTTCGGCATCTAGGTACTTTAGACTATTTTAATGTTTCCTGGCTCGTTCGCTGTTCCGAGTATGCCTGCGTGGTATATGCCTTCTGTTGATATAAAAATGAATGTAGTTCTGACAATATTTTTACTTGCCTTATTATTATCTGGTATTCTTTTTATTTAATTATTTATGTTGTATATCTACAATCCAAGATTTGCATCCTCAGGATTGTAGTCGGAGTCTTGAATTAGTTTAATATTTTTCTCAATATATGCGCTGTTCCCATTAAGACTATTTCCTGTACCAAAAGAAATAGTCTTAATTCCCATTAAGACTATTTCCTATACCAAACAATTTCCATGAGTCAAAAACTCATGAAAATTGCCAAGAATTTTTTTCAAATTTATACTTAATGATTTTGGGACGACTCCAAGTGCGCCAACAATAACTGGTATAATTTCTGTTTTGAGTCCCCACATTCTTTCAGTTTCTATTGCTAAATCTCGGTATTTCAATTTTTTCTCCGCTTCTTTATTAATGGTGTTATTGTCACATGGTACCGAGATGTCTATTAGTTGGCAGGTTTTATTTTTCTTATTCTTTACTATTATGTCAGGTCTGTTTGCAGTAATCGTTCTGTCTTTACCTTTACTTGTCTTATTATTATTATATAATAATAACAATAATTATTATATAATTCTTTATTGAATGAACGTATTCATAATTATTCAAAAATTGTGAAAATAGAGATAGAAAAGAAGAAGAAGAAGATAGTTAGAAGGAGAAGGTAAATAATATAAAATTCATTCAAAGGGCGGGGTTAATTCCTGAGGAATTCTCTTCCACCCAACCCTCTCTTACACTGTCCAAATATTTTATTTTAATTCTGACAGGTCATCTTTGTTTAGGACCCGACTACATTTTTACGATGTGTTCAACTCCTCCACGACAACGCCCCTGTCCATACCGCTGTCATTTCAAAGGTTGCTGTGCGTGAGTGCGGATTCACTGGGATATCTCAGCCCACGCAGGGCAGACCTGGCCCCTAGCAACTATTATTTATTTTTAAACCTGAAATCTGAGCTGCAGGGAAAAAATGGGAATGATAAAAAAAAAAATCAGGTCGGCTCTTTTAGAGACTTGTGACCTTACACAAAAGATGTAAATAATGTATTGAAGGTAAGGGAGATTATTTTGAAAAATAAGACACAGTGGGTTTTTATTCTTCTTCTCCATCTAGGTTAAGCCACGAACTTTTGGAATCTCCTTCGTATGCTATTTGTTAAGCTAAGTGTGCTGTTATCTGCTTGCAACCTAACGAAACAAAGATAATATTACCTGACTGGCTAAATTTGCTGATACTCCACTAGTGGCTGATACAGATGAAGGCGTAGAACCACCACCAGCATTGGGGGTGGAAAAATTAGACATTAATTGCATCACTGCTGAATTAAAGTCAGGAGTGAGAGCCGGAGACTCGGGAACACTATCTGTGAATGTAAAACAAAAAAATATTAATCAAATGTATACTTCTCCTTCGTTGACTGAACGAAGTCAGGTCGAGTTTTATTTCTGCGATTCTTTTGTCAAAATTAAAAATAAAACAAGTACAGGCGGTAAGCTTTTGTCTATCGGAGAAAAAAAAAGTAATGTTTTTAATTTTAAAGGTCGCTATTTGGGTTCACGCTCTTTTTCAAATTTCTCATTTTATAGTTGGGTCCAGGGACTTTACTTGGACCTTATTTCTAAAATTTTATCGTAATCGGACCATTTTCGTGGTCCCTTATTAACATGGGAATTCAATTTTTTGTTTGGTTTAAAAAATTTCTTTTTTACACAAAAAACCTTTGAAAAACGAGCACGTTTGATATGTCGAATCACAATTGGAAACAGACAAAAAAAATCTGTTGTGAACATCACACGACTTTCCTTGCGGCCTTCAACCGCTAATTAGCAACCAGCAATATATTACACTTCAACCTACGTTGTATTCTTCTTGTTATATGAAATTGATATAAATAGGCACCAAATTTCAAGTTCTAGCTCTTTCCACTCTGGTTTTAGGCGGGACCGCCAAAAAGCGGCCTTCAATCGCTAATTAGCAGCCAACAATATATTACACTTCAACCTAAGTTATATTCTTCAATTTGTTGTATGAAATTGATATGAATAGGCACCAAGTTTAAGGTTCTAGCCGCTAAAAAGCGGCATAAAACCGCCAACGGTATATTCGATTTCCACCAAAAGCTTATTTCAAGTCTCTAGCACTTGCCGTTCTTGAGATATCTTGTTCAAAGATAGACAGACAGACGGACCGACAGACACACGGACCAATGGCTGAAACTCGAGATTTGGGCTCTGGGGACCCCAAAACGTGTTTCGGCATTGAAAAATCGACATCGAAAATTTCAGCCCATTACAATACTTTTCTTTTTATAGGATAAGGAAAGTAAAAAATACATCACTTCTCAGGTTTTCCCCCATTTTGCTTTTGTTTTTTAAAATTTCGATGCCATATTTGAAATCACCGCCATCAAAAACTAGGATTTAGTGTCCATCCAATTTTAGTTCGGTCAGTCAGAACCCACCAAGCGGCGCTAAAACTTGTCCAAAAACGACCTTCTACACCCTGTAACTCGGCTATGATTCGTCTGGCTGGACTAACGAATTTCGTAAAATATGTCCATTTAATCTCGGCTACCCACCATATTCAGGGTTCCCATTTATAGCCAAACACCCTGTATATTTAGATTATACCCTAGCCTCATATTGTCCATTTTAACTGAGTGAGTTCTACAATTAAATAACTTCTAAATATTCATTTTAGAATAAAATATCACTAATGTATCCATCGAGAGGAACAAGCCAGCTTCATTAGGTCCTAACAGTGTGTAAATACCTAAGGTTTGGTGTTAGGAAGGGCATCCAGCCTTTAAAAAACTCTGCCTTCAAACCTAATATAGAAAGTCATCAGCAAATTGCACACTAATGTATCCATCGAGGATCGAGGGGAGCAAGACAGCTTCATTAGGTCCTAACTGTGTGTAAATACCTAAGGTTTGGTGTTAGGAAGGGCATCCAGCCTTTAAAAAACTCTGCCTTCAAACCTAATATGGAAAGTCATCAGCAAATTGCAGTTACTACAAATTGATACTGTGAGAAGAAAGCGAGAGTTACCGAGCCAGGAAAGGATACAACTAAAGAGAGTAGGTCCTGAATGGAAGGTTCTGCCATGACCTTGGATGATATAGAGATCTTACAATTAATGAAGGCAACGCTTACCCCAAATAGAATTGGGAAAAAGTAAAATTAAGGAAAAGAATAAATAAGCATCACTCACTTGAAGCTGACTGTAGGGCGGCCGCCATTTGTTCCGATGTAATTCTCACGTCTACTGCAGCTGTAGGAGACGTGTCCATATCATCTTCTCCTGACTGATAAGGTGAACTTGTGGAGTTCTGTGAAGACAGATGTCTGGAAGGCGTGACAGGACTTGAGCCAGGTTCATCTTTGCTCGATGTCAGTAATGAGATTATTGATTCAATGCATTGTGCCAGAGTGGGGTGGTTCTTGATGATACTGTAAAAATAATACTCGATGTAAGTAATGAGATTATTGATTCAATGTATTGTGCCAGAGTGGGGTGGTTCTTGATGATACTGTAAAAATAATAGTTGATGTAAGTAATGAGATTATTGATTCAATGCATTGTGCTAGAGTGGGGTGGTTCTTGATGATACTGTAAATATAATACTCGATGTAAGTAATGAGATTATTGATTCAATGCATTGTGCCAGAGTGGGGTGGTTCTTGATGATACTGCAAATATGTAAGTAATGAGATTATTGATTCAATGCATTGTGCCAGAGTGGGGTGGTTCTTGATGATACTGTAAATATAATACTCGATGTAAGTAATGAGATTATTGATTCAAGGCATTGTGCCAGAGTGGTGTGGTTCTTGATGATACTGTAAAAATAATACTTGATGTAAGTAATGAGATTATTGATTCGAGGCATTGTGCCAGAGTGGTGGGGTGGTTCTTGATGATACTGTAAATATAATACTCGATGTAAGTAATGAGATTATCGATTCAATGCATTGTGCCAGAGTGAGGTGGTTCTTAATGATACTGCAAATATAATACTCAATGTAAGTAATGAGATTATTGATTCAAGGCATTGTGCCAGAGTGCGGTGGTTCTTGATGATACTGTAAATAAAATACTCGATGTAAGTAATGAGATTATTGATTCAAGGCACTGTGCCAGAGTGCGGTGGTTCTTGATGATACTGTAAATAAAATACTCGATGTAAGTAATGAGATTATTGATTCAAGGCATTGTGCCAGAGTGGGGTGGTTCTTGATGATACTGTAAAAAAAAATATTATTCGATGTAAGTAATGAGATTATTGATTCTTGTCCGATCCACTCAGGATCGGACATATTCATATTGGTAAACATCATTGGTAAGACATTAACATGGGAGTCATTTTTAGCCGAAACATGAGAGTTTAATTTCACTGAGGCGCAGCATTATGATTGAAAAGGAGGTAAAAAAGCTCAACTTCAACATGGAATAACACCGGCCCTGTTTTGGGAACCTTTTAAATTTTCTTATACTTTCCAAAAATGTGATACCATTTAAGATTTCAATGTTGGTTCTCCTAAAACATCGCCTGAAAGTGCCAAAAAATTGAAAACAGAAAAAGTTTCTCATTTAGAATAAAGAAATATCACAAAAAATTATCATTGAAAAAAGGACAAGATCCAACCATTATTTTTTTTTAAAAAAAAGCGCCCGTGAAAGTAGTGATATCTTTTATTGGGGTCAAGTTTATTCTTGCTGCTGTTTATCCCACATAAATTCATTATTCAACTTTCTTCTGTCTCAATTCTCTTAAAGTAATACCGACTTTACACTTAGCTAGTTTGTAAGGTAGTGTTTTGCTATGCTCCTCAGAAAAAACTGACCTGGTGTAAAGATGGTATTACTTTAAGAGAATAGAGACAGAAGAAAGTGCAGTAATGAATTTATATGTGGGATGAACATCAGCAAGAATAAACTTGACCCCAATAAAAGATATCACTACTTTCATGGGCGGAATTTTTTGAAAGAGTGGTTGGAACTTGGATTTTTTTCAATGATAATTTTTTTGTGAAATATCAATATTTTTTGTACGGATTATTTCTTTTTTTGTTTTTGTATTCATTTGATTTTTTTCCACTACACTACATATCGAAAACGAGACAAAAAAAAAAAAAAAAAAAAAAAAAAAAAAAAAAAAAAAAAAAAAACTGTTAAGCAATTCCAAATATCCAACTGAGCCCGTGCTTCGCTACGATATATGAATCGTAGTTTTGTTTTTCAAGGACAATGGAAATGGGGAGGGGGGGGGATTGGTNGGGGGGGGGGGGGGGGGGGATTGGTTTGGGCTCATCCTGTATATTGCAACCTTTAAAAATCAAGATTTAAACGTTTCGCCAGGCGCCTTAGGGGCACGGCCATTCTGACTTTTTAGTATTTTCTAAATTTTATTTTACCCGTTCCCGGTTTCGAACTCGTAACTCTGGAATGGCTGGCCATACCTCTGTAGAAAATGTCCTAAAATAAGGACTGAAGGGACACCTAAAACTTTCTCGCTTTGAGTTGATATGTTGTCGCGACAAATTTCAAGATATCGGACCGTGACTGTCCGATTTTGGTAAAGAAATTATAAATTTAGCCGTAACTCGAAAACGGCTTGACATATTTTAGTTTCCTGGGGTCGTAGATCATGGTTTTGGAGGGGTCCATTCTCATCAATTTTTCGTTACCGTCTGGGCTGTGGTATTGTAACAGACAACCCCTCATAAGTACACACAAATTTCTGATTTATATATTAAGATTAATAAACACTATACACAGCCTGTAGTTATAGCACTGAGAGAACCGGATATCTGACGATTTGCAAAACCCGGAGAATTGCTTCGTGTAAATATACACTGGTGCTTTTAGGAACATGGCCTGGCACACTACTGTGCGCTCAGATACGTTTTTCAGTGTTTTTCAAAAATCAAATTCGACCTAAAGATATTCAGCTCCGCCCCCCTTTTTTGAGACGACTTGTAGGAACATAGTACCTAGTTGCATGGTGGTCCCTACAGGAATCGCTCTTTGGAATCAAATTTTTCATTTTCGTTGTTTGGTCAAAAGGTAGCTACTTACTTTTCCACAGTCTCCACATCACTGACTTCACGAAGTAGATCAGAGTGTCTAAGAAATGACAATGCCACAGGATCTCTCCTAAGAGCAGGATGTAGGGCAACTAGTTTCTCTATATATTCAGACCTTTCGAGTTTCTGCAAACAAAAACAAGAAAATCGTTAGACCTCACTCATTAACGACGACTATGAAGAGATGTAGAATAATTATAAACATTCTAACTTCTCAGTTTTATTTATATTTTATTTAATTATGACTGTGCGATCTTAGTGAAAACCTGGACTTAATGAGGTGGGTAGCCAAGAGTGTTAGACCAATGTAATCATAAATTGGTAGTTCAAAAGCTTCTAAATATTAGTGAAAACTGGACTTGGTGAGGTGGATAGCCAAGAGCGTTAGACCAAATGTAATCATAAATTGGCAGTTCAAAAGCTTCTAAATATTAACAAGAGAAAAATGTTGTATATGGGTATTTTTATTTATCCGAATTGTTTAACCTAAATGGTAAGTGCTATCAAAAATTGAAGAGAATGAACCGCTTCATAACCATAAGATGAGACCCTAGAAAGTAAAGAGAACTCAAAAATGTCTAACCGTTTTTGAAACATGGCTATTTTTCGTTAAATTGACCAGATAAGATGAAAGTTGTAACATTATTATCAACTCAAAGCGAGAAAGAGTTCAAAAATCCGTGCGAAGCACGAGGTAAACCTGCTACAAAAGGGTATAGCTAAAAACAGTAGGCACAGAACAAAAGGGTATGGCATGGCAGAATCAAGAAAAGCAAGGCCAACCACAAAAAGAAGTGCTAAAAGGTGAAGTTAAAGAAAAAAATAATCATTTGCCTACATTCCAAATCAGTGACCCCCTTACGACAAATTTAACAGGAGACGTCTCCGTGGCAGAGTGCGCATCACACTTGGCTTGCACCAAGGAGGTTCCGGGTTCGATTTCCGGAAGGGTCGAACACAAATAAATATACATTTACATTCTTAACTCACATTCCCGTACCCTGGAAGGTAATGGAGCCCAACTATTACCACGACTACTTACGTCTAATAGAAGGTTAAACCGTTTATCTTGTAATTGTTTAAACTGACCCATAAGAGTGTTAACATCTACCAAAGGTTTTGACTCTCCTTCTGCAACCGGAGGCTGAATTTGAAAACCTAAAACTGAAAAAAGATCTTAAATTCAGCAAACTCATCACGGGAAGGATTTCCTGTAATGAAATAAATTCGTACAGAAGACAGAAGTCCTAGTGGGTATCGCACGGGCATTGCACTTGGGGCGGGATATTTTTCGATTTTTCTCGAGTTTTAGCCATTAGTCCGTGTGTCTGTCTCTAAACAAGATATCTCGAGAACGGTAAGTGCTAGAGACTTGAAATTTGGTATGTATGTCATTTTTTTTCCAAAAACAAATCAGAATTGAAGCAACCGTTGGCGGCTTTTGTCTCTTCTCAGAATCTCGCACAGATTCCTTTTAGTATGTAGGTGCAGGTGCGTAGTAAGAAACGAAAAAATCGAAAGTTAAAGTGAAATCAAAAAAACGCTTTTTTAGGGGGTCTTTTTGCAATTTTTTCTAGGCAATGTAAAGGGGAGATAACGAAAAATGACCGAGAATGGACCCCCCAAAGCAGTATATAAGGACCAAATAAAAAATATAAAAATTAAATTTTCCGGGATCTCCCCGATTTATGGACGGTTTTTACCATAAAAAAATCGGAATTGAGAAGTACCACTTCAGAATAAGCGAGGAGGCTGAAATTTAATAAGAAGCTGTTCCGCAGTACAAAAAGTAATATCCTTGAGTAAAATATTGAATATTCTAAATAAGAGCGGTGCTCACTCTGGGGTTTGGTTCCACCAAAAATCCAAACTTGAAAAGTATTGACGACGTAATTTCGATATTGTTGTTGAATTTCTTAACCTTAGCAAAGCACGGGAAAACAGATAGTGTATTTATACTTGTAAAATAAAACTGAATAAGTGAATAAATTGAAAAAATCTGGTGTGAACATCTCTCGACTTTCCTTATCTATAAAAAAGAAGAATTGTAATGGGCTGAAATTTTTGATGTCGAGTTTTCAATGCAAAAACACGTTTTGAAGTGGAAATACAATTATATATTACACTTCAACCTAAGTTGTGAATTGTCACCAAATTTCAAGTTCTAGCTAGCTCTTTCCATTCTAGTTTTAGGCGGAACCGCCAAAAAGTGACCTTCAACCGCTAATTAGCGGCCAAAAATATATTACATTACAACCCAAGTTGTATTCTTCAATTTCTTGTATGCAATTGATATGAATAGGCACCAAATTTCAAGTTCTAGCTCTTTCCATTCTGGTTTTAGGCAGAACCGAAAAAAGGCGGTTTCAACCTCTAATTAGCGGCCAACAATATATTACACTTCAACCTAAGTTTTATTTTTCAATTTCTTGTATGAAATTGATATGAATAGGCACCAAGTTTAAAGTTCTAGCTATTACCGTTCTCATTTTAAGCAGGATATGCGAAAAACGCTAAAAAACGGCATAAAACCGCCAACGGTGTATTAGATTTCTACCAAAAGCTTATTTTGTCGTTCATGGCATAAAGCTGACATACATTTCAAGTCTCTAGCACTTGCCATTCTTGAGATATCTTGTTCGCAGACAGACACACACACACCAGGACCAATGGCTGAAACTTGAGATTTGGGCTTTGGGGACTTCAGAACCTGTTTTGACCTTGAAAACTCGTCATCTAAAAGTTCAACCCATTACTTTTTCACACTAGAAATTGGTTGTAAGGAAAAAAAATCACACTCCTCATTTTATTATTAAAAAAAAAGTCGGCATCAATCTAACCAACTTTCTGAAAGAATACAACAGAATCAAACGAGGTTGTTGTTTTTCTTGTTGCAGTAGCGCGTTCCTCATAAAATCAACGATTCTTTCCATTTTTGAATTCAGGCTAGAGGAAAAATGCTGGAGATAAGTTGATATGAGGTTATCGAAAAGATTTTGATGGCCCTTAGCTGGAACTGTGATGGTAGGCGTTCCAGGTTGTCCCAGTACGTAGATAACCGTCCATCGTGAGGATGTCTTAAATTGACTTACCGGCCCCTTTGAGATACATGTTAATCATAACATAATCTTTAATTTGAAAAGCGCTTAATTTGGAATCGTCTTTCAATACTTTGCCACAGTAGACCAAATCTGGAAGAAAAAAAAAAAATGTTTTTTATGATTGAACAATAAAGTACAATGAGGTAGATAATAGAATACTATATCTTCACTTGACTGTAAAAATAATAAAGATGTTGTTTAAAGTCGGCTAGTTTCGTGCTCTCCTGAGCACAAGATCAGAGCTTGGTTGAACAAAGACTTTGTTCAATCAAGCTCTGATGATGTGCTAAGGAGAGCACGAAACTAGTCAGCTTTAAACAACATCTTTATTATTATTAATCTTTATTATTTTTACAGTCAAGTTAAAGATATAGTATTCTATTATCTACCCTATTATGGTTTCACTTAACATAGTATCACAATTTAAAAATAATAATAATAATTATAAAGTACAAGATAAAATTACTATTCTTCTGCTTATACTATGTATAGTTTCGTTATAAATATTAAAAGAACATATTAACTTGCAGTTTATTATGAAATGAGCTCTAGATAGTAAAATCAGAGGAATATTCTGCTTAGCTACTTCTTTTCTGAGTAACTGTACATCTACAACGAATCACTCACCATAGATCATTGGACATAGCACTGTGACCATAACGTATGCCCCAGAATGATCCGTCACCCGCTCTTATCTTTTGAACGACTTGGATTTTTCTTTAATTGTGTCAAGCTTTAGGGATAGAAGAAGGGCCAAGCCCAACCGAATGGTCATGGTGAAATCCGGGTTACAACCCTGGAAGTGACTTCCGGGGTTGTAACCCGGATCTTGACAAAAAGTGTCGATATCTCGACAATTTAAATGGAATGGTACAAATAATTTCTATTTCAATAAAAGTCCAAATAAAATACGGACTAACTTTCCTCTTCATTTTTTTTAATTAATTAGGAGCGGAGCTAGGGAGATCTTAAGTTTAATCTGGTAACACCTCGAAATATTCAATACAGTTGCTGCATGTTTCAAAGTACGAGTTATATGCTATGTATGTTCTTGCACTGATGATATTCAATGCAAGGTCCGTTCCTGGTCTTTTTTGATATCCCTTATCTCTGGGTTGTGTATTTGTACCTCTAAAAAGCGCTTTATTGGCGATAAATTGCTCCCAATTGATTTGATCCTTCTTTATTAAGCACATGTAATTTGGTGTGAAGGATTTCTTTTAATTGTTTGTATCCACATTGATTGTTCAACTCACCTATGTCTCGTGCAGTGATTTCTTTCAATTGTTCATATCCACTTTTGTGGTTCAAATCATTTTGTTCGTCAGTTTTAAATTTCTTTTCTTTACTTTCTATCTCATTTCCACTCTGTTCTTTTGATTTCAATTTCTTGTGGAATTCAGTTAAAATTAAACTTTTCAATTGATCAGTGGTTGTTGTTCCATAATTAATATCATGAAATTTGTATTTTTCAAAAAGACCATCCAATAAGCGCACACCAACAAAAATAAACGGCATTTTTTTTGTGAAAAAAAAAAATGTAACTGGAATTAACAATTCAGAGAAATAAGATAAGTTTCTGTTTTGCCAAATAGTTTATTGCATATCGGCTCAACTGTCTGTTTTTTCCGTGTTTCGTTTTTTTTTTTTTTTTTTTTTTTTTTTTCTAAACAGTTCGTATCCACCCCATAGGTATATTGTGACATTTAAAATCACAAGTTCCTCGTTTATATTTTTCACCAGGCGCCTTCAAGGAACGCTCCGGGTTTCAAACTAAATAATCTAGAATAACTGGTCAGAAATTTGCAAACTATGTCCTGAATTAGGGGCTAAACGGACACCTAAATCTTTCTCGTATTAAAGAAAAATCGTGCAGTTAAATCTAGATCTCAATACGTTCGTCAAATCAATAACGAAGAGAGATCTAGTTTTAACTCCAATATTTTTCTTTCATTCGTTTCTTTGTCTGTATGAAGGTACCACAATAACTCTCGAGCGCCTTGTCCGAGCTTGATGTTACTTGGTATAGACAATCATTACGTTCCTGAGGAATAATCAAAATCTAGTGTCAACATTACGCGACTTTTCTGATTAGTTGTTGAGCCACCAAGGGCATCATGGTGGCCCTTTTTACAGTTCACAGAACTACTGCTAAATATTTTACATTGACGCATATTTTTAAGATGAATTAATAATTAAGAACATCTGAGACCAATAGTGACTAAAAACTAAAAAGTATGTCAACGTGACACATAGGTTTATCATTTTACTAGCTAAAAAAATACCCCACACCTCCAAAAAATTAGTAATTTACTATCAGAATTCGAAAATGGAATAAAAAACCGTTCGCACACCGTTCCCTGTACATCCAGTGCGTCACTTTTGTCACTTAGCTTTGACCGATTTAGATGTAATTTAATATGTAGGCCTATTTGTGGTTTAATTATACCCCGAAACTGCAAGAGGCAAATGTCAATACTAAAATTTCAGTATGGAACTCTATATAATGTGATTGACAGTATGACAGTGACAAAAAAATTATTTCTGATTGTGACCCCAAATAGAAGCGATATAGCGAATTTCATTAAAATTTGTCAACGCTAAGTGGCCAAAGTGCATTTTAATACGGGGCTTTTCTTCATTTGATTTCTGGACAAACATTTTGAGGGGGAGTATTTTTTTTTCGTGACGATTCTTAAGGATCATTATTGAAAATAACAAACCAAAATTGCCTAATTGAAAGAACAAATATAAGAAAAAGATATACCTGCAACTTTCAAAAAACTGAGTTAACTGAATAATCAGAAGGAATTTTATGAATTAGGATCCGTATCTGATAGAAAAAAACTGAGTGAATAAAAAAAAAAACACCCTTTCAAACTTTCTTTCCTGATTAAAAGTATTTAAAATATTATTTTTATATTGTCTTTGATTGCGGAAAATGAGACACTAAATTAACTTATTAATGATTTAACTGAAAATACATTACGCTTTGTCTTTATTTTATAATGAAACTTCAAAGTCATTCTACCTATTTATTAATTTGATTTGTTTTGTTTACTGATAAGCTTTAGCATTACGCATTGTTGTCAGTTCGCATATTTATCTTTTTCCAAGATCGTACATGTCTTCCAAAATTACCGTATTTTTTAACTTTGTAATGATCGTACACATTGTAGGTAATAACTTTGAAATTCGGCCAAAATTTACCTCATAAAATACAATGGCGAAACCTATCCCATTTGATCCGCAATAGCAATACGAAATCAATCGACCAACACGCCTCAATAGACGTCTTGCTATCCAGACGCCCCTGAAAAACGTCGAAAATGACCAAAATTTACCTCATAAGATACAAAGATTGAATAAACGGCAAAAAATGGTGTCATTTAGGCTCCCGATGAAGGACGCTTTCTGCTATCCGGACCGTTTTTCCCCGAGTGCCAAAATTTACCTCATAAAATGCACGGATGAAATCTATGCCTTTTGATCCGCAATAAAACCACTTATAAAGAAATAATCAACCAGGGTGCCTTAGTGGACGTTTTTGCCTACCCAGACGACCCGGAAAAACGTCGAAAGTGACCAAAATTTACCTCATAAGAAACATGGATGCGGATTAATGGTAAATGATGATATTTGGACCCCTGGTGAAGGAATCAATCGACCAAGACGTGCCATTGGACGCTTTCGACCATCCAGACGACCGTTTTTCGGCCGAATGACCAAAATTTTCCTCACAAAATACACGAATGAAACCTGTTACTTTTGGTCCGCAATAATACCCCCAATGAGAATGCAATCGACCAAGACGCCCCAATGGACGCTTTTATTGAGCCAGGCGACCCGAAAAAGAGACCGAAATTTGATAAGTAAGATCATAAGATAAGATATGTATCTTATTTTAGGGTCAGTGCATTATTTTGGTGTTTTTTTTTAAAAAAAAAGTGTACCTTATGTGGTAAATTATGGCCCAATTTCGATTTTTGGCGGGTCTGTATTTCTAAACGCCCCAGGTCTGGCAACTAAGAAAGCGGGTTTTGACATTACTCCACCGATGCACTTCCAGCCCGCGGGTCAAAAATTTTATACCTTATGAGGTAAGATATGGATAGCCAGCTCCAGAACTAGTATAGTGTTTTCTGATAATGATTTTTATTTTTTCCCTCCATATGTCTATTTTGAGCTGTGATCCGCCATCTTGCTCCGAATTCCGCCAGGATTTGGTTCTCCCATCTGATCTTCTGTCTTCCTCGGTTTCTTGTTCTTCTCTGTGGAGTCCATATGATTGGCCCATCTTTCATCATCCAATCCCACGTGACCTGCCCATTTTAGTTTTTTTTTTTTTTACAAAGCACCCACACCATATAGACTCATAATGAACGTAGCTCCCATGCGCGGATATAGGGGAGGGCACGGGGGGCACGTACCCCCCAGTTTTTTTAAGCGGGCGGTATTTCTCAAATTTCATTATGCCTAATCACGTTAAAATTAAAAAAAAAAAAAAAAAAAAAAAAAAAAAAAANAAAAATCAAATGAATGGTGATCCGCTGTGTCTTTCATCATATTGAGAGGGGGGGGGGCACGGGCCCCTAAATAATTCCTAATCCCCCCAAATATCGTGATAATTGATCTAAATAGATTATAAAATCGCTTATGACCCTTATGAAAGGTATTTGTGGTAAGCCATACAGCTTTTAACAAATTAGGTATCGTACCTCGATAAACATTGCATTAAAAAGTACTGCCCAGGACTCTAGGTTACGGGTCCCTCCCCCTCCAAATTTTCTATTAGGTATATTGTGCAATTGTGCCTTCCCAAAACAAGCGGGCTATATCCGCGCATGGTACCTCAACGATGGCGAATGACACACATTCTTGGAAGCAAGTTACCTCCAAAAATGACGTTTCTAGCAATTTTATTCTGGCCCAACTAAAGAAGATAACGAATAATGACCGAGAAATAAAAATTGAAATTTTCCGGTCTCTCCCCGATTTATGGCCGATTTTCGCCACCTAAAAATAAAAATTGAGAAGTACCACTTTGGGATGAGAGAGAAAGCTGAAATTCAATACAAAGGTGTTCCGCAGTACAAAAAGTAATATTTTTGAACAAAATATTGAATTTTCTAAATAGGAGCCATGCTCACTTTGGGGGCCGAATAAACCAAAAATTCTATCTTGAGAAACTTCTATATCACAATCACAGAATTTCGTAACCGTAGCGAAGAACAGGCAATCGGCTAGTTAGTTTTTTCTTCTCAAAACGAGATACTATGTCAAGTAACATATTTATTACTAGCAGGATACGCCCGCTTCGCTTGGCGCCTTATAGGCATGGCCGTTTATAGTTTCAATCACTTTTTTTCGCCATAAAAAGTTGCTTATGTCCTTTCCTAAAGTTTAGTCTATCAAAATCGGTTCAGTAGTTCAATCGTGAAAGCGTAACATACATACATACACACATACATATAGACAGAGTTACTTTCGCATTTATATATTAGTATGGATTTAAAACACTTGGTTATCACTTGACTGAAATACTTTTTATGTTGCAAATATTACAAAGATGGTCAAGAGATGTATATTTGCAGAGTTAAATTACTATTAAAATTTACTCCTCCTGGAGACATCCTCAGAACAAGTGTTCCGAGGATGTTCAACTGAACAGTTGTTCTGAGGATGTCTCCAGGCGGAGACCAAACATGTTAATTCATTTTGTAATTATATTAATATATCTTCTTTTTCTTTTGAGAGATTTGAAAGTAATTGAATGAATTTTAATATATTTTTTTTATTAAATTTTATTCGATTACTTTCAAATTTCTCAAATGAAAAAGTCGAAGGTTGGTACGACGAAAATAATATGATTACAAAATGAGTTAACATGTTTCGTTTCCTCCTGGAGACATTCTCAGAACAACTGTTCAGTCAGTTCAGTTGAACATCCTCGGAACAGTTGTTCTGAGGATGTCTCCAGGAGGAATAAATTTTAATTGTAATTTAACTGTACAAATGTACCTACATCCCATGTCGATCTTTGTTTTAGTCAAGTGAAAACTAAGTGTTTTAAATAATTATAATCGTAGTTAATTATTTATGAAGAAACTAGTTTCGAATCATTCAATTCATCATCAGTCTAGTCGAGTCGAAGGATGGAGGTTGACTGTGCATTGTTCACTGCGTGCTATGTAGTGTCACGCGATGTATCTAATTAGGTACTAGGTAGTTTAAAATCAAAATAATCCAGAGAAAAAAAATCATGTTAGACATTATTTATTTATGTAAAGTACCGTTCTTAGGACAGGTTTTACAATATTAAAAAGGGGCGTAGCGAGTGGGGGTATGGGGGGGGGTGACACCCCCCTTCCAACTTTCTGCAACATTCATCAGTCGGCAATTCGCGGGTTTATCTGTGTATCGTTATCTTGTCTTCTGTACACTTATGACATCAATTTGCTGTAATGAGTACAATGTATGTTAAATTATAATTCAACTACAGCATTTTTTATATAAATCAACAATTTCACAATAAACCCACACAAAGATTTTAATAATTTCATTCCTCTATAATCTCTATATGGTATTTCAGTCGGCAAATTGCAGTAGTGAGTCGGCATTTTCATACACATTACACCCCCCCACACACAGTTTCCACCCTCGCTACGCCCCTGTTCACTCGTTTAATTCAGGATCATATCTAATTCTTTGAGACCCAGTGGTATAAAGTTTTACTTTCTATCGATGGAATTATACTCAGGGCGGTTTTAGTGAGATGCACTCTTTCGTATGAAGGAAATATTGAATGGCATTTTAAAGGCATGTGTTGATGTTGTTGTAGCGGCGCTCCTTCCAAAATCCACTGTTCCTCCATTTTCAGATTCAGGTTTGGAAAAATAGTAGAAACAGATTGATACGAGAGAACTGAAAATTATTAAAGATATTTATTAATAATGGCCAAAGAAAACAAATATTTTTTAAAAAAAAAATCTTTTGGCCCTCCGTCAATTTAAAATCTATTGGTAATTTGAGACGGGAAACATAATTATCTCAATGCAATTAAATATATACCGACTAATCTTTTTATATATATTTGTGAATTTTTTACATAAAACTTTTATTTAAAGTAATTTTTAAATAACATGTTAATTGTAAGTGTTAAAAATATTTATTTTTAAATTATATTAAAACAACATTTACCAGAAACGCTATTTATAAATATTAACATTCAAAATAGTTTCGAATCAAGCCAGCGTCTATGGCACGTTGAATACAACAGTTCCCGGTGGATCACTGAAGTTAAGTAACGTCCAGCGAGGTTGTACCATGTGGGTGTCCACGTGGGTTCGCGCCCTCGTTATGCTTTTCCGGCCCAACCCAGGCTGGGTGAGGTCAATGAGGGTAACTGGTTTGCAAGTTTCCAGCGAATGGAGGGTAAAACCCCCGTCTCGAATGACCGATAGATGTTAAAGAGACGTTAAGCCAAAAAAAAACAAACAAGTTCCGAATCATTAATCTAGGTTGACTCAACCTCCATTCTTCGATTCGAATAGGCCGATGATGATTCGAAATTATTTTCAATGTTAATAATTATAAATAGCGTTTCTGGTAAGTGTTTTGTTTTAATTAAATAAAAACAAAACTTTACGAACTGCCAATTGCTCAATTAGTTTGGTTTTCCAATTCCTTTTTTAATTGACAACAAGACTTAACCCGATTTCCCCTGAGATATTTGGAAGATGGGGCATATTTTTCGCAGGGGCAGTATTCGACCACAGTACCTTATGAAAAATGAAAGGTTTTTTGGATGAATTATAGGAATTTCATTAATATGTATGAAGAATTTAAATACAACAAAAATATAGTTCTTATCTTCTCAAAACGGAATAGGTACTAGTCAAGTAGCATATTAACAATATAAAATAATAGAACTGACTATGTTTTCACTTGACTAAATGTTTTTATTTGCAAATTTTACAAGTTAGTTACACATTTGTACACCTGTACACGAACAGAAGAAAAATAATAAAGGATACATTATAAAATTTACAAATTGAGTTGACATGTTTCGTCTGCTCCTAGAGACATCATCAGAAGAACTAATTAAATATTAAAAAAAAAAACATTAACATTTAGTCAAGTGAAAACATAGTGTGTTTTATTATTTTATATTGTAAAAATATAGTTCGTAAAAAAATATTTCGGTGATGTGCGGCAGCCCCGTTCGTACCGCCCTATAATCAAGTCAAATTAATTGTTTTGGTCCTAAATGATTCGGCTTACAGTGCACAAAAAACAGAAGATATGTCAACAATTTCAAGATGGTTAGTCGGTTAGGTTAGGACTTGTTTTGAAAAAAAATAAACTTTTTTGAGAAAATCAATTTTAATTGATTTTCAATGAAACTTAAAATTTTATATGTAGGTATGTTACTATTATTCCAAACCAAGAATTTGAAATCGATTGTATTTCTGGCGGCTTTTTGTGTTTTTTAGTGGTTTTAAAGAATCCTGTTTAAAAAGAAAATTGTAAGAATTAGAGCTTGAAATTAAGTTATCACCCGGAACCGCTTCGCATTAATTCAGTACTCCTTATATTAGTACAGTGCTCCCCATTACTTCAGTACTCCTTATATTAATACAGTACTCCGCATTACTTCAGAACTCCTTATATTAGTACAGTACTCCTTACATTAGTACAGTACTCCGCATTACTTCAGTACTTCTTATATTAGTACAGTACTCCGCATTACTACAGTACTCCGCATTACTTCAGTACTCCTTACATTAGTAAAGTACTCCCCATTACTTCAGTACTCCTTACATTAGTACAGTACCCCGCATTACTTCAGTACTCCTTACATTAGTACAGTAGTCCGCATTACTTCAGTACTTCTTATTAATACGCAACGATACTTTTCGTTCAAATCAATATTAGACACCAAATGAGACTTACATATCGAATTTCATATAAATCGGTCAACGACAAAAGTTCCCTTCATTGCGCCGGCGCGGAGTACGGCTGACAAACGGCGGTTTTTTTATTCTACGTACGTAAATTAAGCTTAAAATATCAAATTTTAAGGGGGGTGAAGATACTAAAGTTTCATTACTGAAAATAATAAACCAAAAACCAGCCAATCTAGGTTCAGAGAAACATACAATACCTATATAGATATACCTACCTACATAAATGAATTTTTCCCAATTATCAAATTTTCTATTGGGTTTAGGTCCTTTCAAGACAAGTCCACATTTTTATTCAATAATACAAATTCATGTCAGGATATGTTTTGAGAGATCGAGGATCTCACGTGTTATTAATAATTAAGGTAGATCAATTTTGCTATGCATTGCATAAAATATTATAAAAAAATGGATTTCGAGGCATACACAGAGCAAGGAAAATTAGTAACTTTTTGAGAAAAAACCCAATTCCCATCTGACGTTTTAAGTGCCAGAATATATTTTTTTTAATAAAAAGTGTTTCTTGAAAATCTATTTACCAGAAAAATAAAGGAAAACAAAGTTGTTTAAAATGATAAAGGAAACTGAGTCATTAACTCAAAAATCAAAAAAACAATTACTGAAAAAAATAAAAAAATCCGCAATATTCATGTTTTGATTAAAACGTAATAAGTGATAGCAGGGTTGCAAGTACCAAGAGGTTTGCAAGTACAAAACGTTGTAAGTACCAGGAGGTTTGCAAGTACAAAACGTTGTAAGTACCAGGAGGTTTGCAAGTACAAAACGTTGAAGTACCAGGAGGTTTGCAAGTACAAAACTTTGTAAGTACCAGAAGGTTTGAAAGTACAAAACATTCTAAGTACCAAGAGGTTTGAAAGTACAAAACATTCTAAGTACCAAGAGGTTTGCAAAAACAAACTTTGTAAGTACAAAGAGGTTTACGAGTACAAAACGTTGTAAGTACCAAGTACCAAGAGGTTTGCAAGTACAAAACGTTGTAAGTACTAAGTACCAAGAGGTTTGCAAAATAAATGCTGTAAGTACCAAGAGGTTTTCAAGTACTAAACGTTACCAAGCCGTTTAAAAAAGTTTAGGGCGCAGTTGTCATTCTGGGACACACTATAAATGTCTTTTTACCTGTGTATGCCCCGGGAACCAAAATTAACACCTAAATAATTAAATAAAAACATCAATATAATACTTGATAACATTTAAATGACATCAATAAAAAAGTAAATTATAATTAAAAACAACAACAATTAAAAATATAGTTAGATAGTATACATCCTACCTAACAAAAGTATCTATTATAAAAATATTTTGATATCTGAATGCGGCGCGGTATTTTTACAACATGATTGTGCTTCAGGAAAAATAAATTGATTTCTTCGCATCCACTTCACACCCCATAAACAAATTTAGCTGCCATTTTTTATTTTTCATTACTAACATTTTTAGAGAATTAGGGGATGTGCCAAATAGTGTTTTTTTAATAAATGAAGATTTTTTTTTTTTTTTTCATTTATATTGACTTTATTGGAAAAAACAAACATTGCCATTATTTATGGAACACGATTTCATTCATATGGCTCCCTCGGTCGACAGTTTGGGGGACGAATGGCTCGTTGAATATTCGACTTAAGGGCCTGAATCGTTTGCGGGTTGTCCACATAAGATTGATCTTTTACGGTGCCCCACAAAAAAAGAATCCAACGGCGTTAAGTCACAGCTTCGAAGCGGCCAATGGACAACGTCACGACAGCTGATTACACGGTTACCAAATTTGGTGAGCAAAAGATCGATCGTTTGATTGACTGTGTGGTATGTGTCTCTATCTTGTTGAAACTAAAGGTCGTCTTTGTCCATGTTCCCAATTTCTGGCCATACAACGTCGGTAATCAAGCCTCGGTAGCGCTTTCCATTGACTGCGAGTTGGTTATCGACGGCTTTTTGTACTTGTGGTATTAAGTCGCACACTTTCGGTTACAGCATTCACATTGTGGACTGTGCGCACCGTACGATTACGTGGAACGCAAGGATTGTCCACGAGCATGTCTGTATCACGAACTTTTTGCATAAATTTGCGTACAGCAGGCGCGGTGGGTGCCTCATTTCGGACAAAATTTCTTTTCAAATTTCAGTGCTAGGTTCAAGAACCTATAAAAAATTGCTTTTCTTTAGAAACCTGAAGGTGTTTTCTTCGTATCCATAAGTTTTTAATTGATATCAACGAGTTAACTTTCATTCAAAAATAGGTCCAAATTGCTAATTTTCGCCTTTTTCTGAATCTTCAACCACTCTGTAGCAGATAAAAATCACGTCAGATTTTGACGAGTGATCTTTCCATTCCACAAATTTATATTGCTATTGTGATTTCAAATTCGAAAAAATCGATTTTTTCGATCTGTCCTATCCTGGAAATTGGGAATGTATAGGTCGAGTGTGGTGGAAAACCCTGTTTGAATGACGAGTTAAAAAATCTGGTGTGAACATCACACGACTTTCCTTATCCATAAAAAAAGTAGAAAGTAAATATTCGATGTCGAGTTTTCAATGCCAAAGCACGTTTTGAAGTTACCAGAGCGGATATACAATTATATATTACACTTTTTGATATATTACACTTAATATGAATAGGCACCAAATTTCGAGTTGTAGGTCTTTCTATTCTGGTTTTAGGCAGAACCCCCAAAAACCGGCCTTCAACCGCTAATTAGCGGCCAATAATATATTACACTTCAACCTAGTTGTATTTTTCAATTTCTTGTATGCAATTTATATGAATAGGCACCAAGTTTAAAGTTCTGGCTATTACCGTTTTCATTTTAAGCAGGATATGCGAAAACCGCTGAAAATCGGGATAAAACTGCCAACGTTATATTCGATTTCCACCAAAAGCCTATTTTGCCGTTCATGACATAAAACTGATATACATACAAAATTTCAAGTCTCTAGCATTTGCCGTTCTTGAGATATCTTGTTCACAGACAGACAGATAGACACACAGACAGGCATACAGACACACACAGGGCCCAATGGCTGAAATTCGAGATTTGGGATCTGGGGAACCTGAAAATTCGACATCGAAAATTTCAGCCCATTACAATAGTTTCCTTTTCATAGGATAAGGAAAGTACATAGGTTCATTACTTTACTGGCTGAAAATCGATTAAATTTGATATGCATGCAGCTTTTTATTGGGATGTAATTGTGAGTATTGGTTTCATTCTAAATTTCATGTACTGAAACCTGCAGGTATACTGGTATACAAGGTTTGCATTTTCTAGTTGTCCATTAGGATTTTACATGTAAAATGCGACTTATTGTTGGCATATCCTCCCAGTATGTCAGAAAATAGAAATGATAGTGATTGGTGGTGTAATTTTTAACCAGGATTCCAATGAAACCATTATCACGAAAATCGGATCAACGGTTATGGACTTAGAATCAATCTAGCGGACTAAGGTTTCTTCATAGAATAATAGTTAATACTTTTGATAATTTGAGAAAAAAAATTAATGCAGAAATCTACTTTTTTTAAATTAAAATTTCCTCAATTATCAGAAACTGTGTTGCCTAAAATAACAGTGACGCACATACATAGTAATGCAAAGGACGTAAGTTCGAGTCATCAAAATGCATGGATTTCTTTAAGTATTAACCATTATTCTATGAAGGAACCTTAGTCCGCTAGAACTGTTCTAAGTCCAGAACTGTAGATCCGATTTTAGTGATAATAGTTTCATTGGAATCCTGGTTAAAAATTACACAAAAAATCACTATCATTTCTATTTTCTGACATACTGGGAGGATATGTCAGCCATAAGTCGAAATTTACATGTAAAATCCTATGGGACAACTAGAAAGTGCAAACCCTGTATGTGACTCACAGTGACGATTAGTATAGACGCACAATTAGAACCCAATATGACAAACATGTAGGTATACCAACAGGGACGTAACTAGGTTTTTCAGCACCCGCGGGCAAGCACCCATTTTGGCGCCCACCCTTGCCAGGCTAAAAAAATATTCAGCAAATCTACATAACCACTGTCTGTTTTATTGTCAGTTGTAAAAAGGGTGTCAAGGGCGGTCGTCATTTGGAACCGACTCAAGCTCACGCTACTACGAGCGACTGATCCAAATTAATGTATGTTATTAGAATCTCGTCTACTGTAAGAGTATAACATACTGGCTGTTTGTCCGTGATTCGGTATGGTTACGAAATTCAAGAACAATTTTGGTTGAACCGACAACCAGAGTAAGCAGAAAAATTATTTAGAAAATTCAATATTTTTTTCTCGAAATGAACGGCTCCTACCCATCTCTATTTCGGGTGGCAATGATTCGTATAAACAATTGTCTACAGTAGATTAAGTGGCGTTGAAGGGGGAGAAATTCGTTGTGACTTATCCATCCTCCATCGACGGCGCGTCCGCGCCGTCAGTTCGTCTGCTCTCGTGAACTCTCAGAAAGCAATAATTTGTTTTGTACTTTTTTTCTAACCAAAACGGGTGTAGCCCATTTTGGCGTATTAATTATTGTCTACAGTAGCGGAAGGGGCGCAGGAGGAGGGGAACTTTCTAGTAACTCATCCTCCTCCGCCCGTGTCCGTCAGTAGCTGAGTTCGTCTGCCTCGTGATCTGTTAGATTATAATTTATTTTTGACGTCCCAAGCATCCCGTTTTGGCGCCTCCAAAACCTCGCGTTCGGGGCAGCCGCCCTTTTTGCCCTCCCCCTCTAGTTACGTCCCTGTATACCAATACAATATTAAATCAGAAAATTAATTTTGATTTTCAAAATACTGTACAGTGTGTTTCTATTAGCAACGCCTCTAAAACATTCCAATTTTATTCACTAATTGTCTTCTCACAAATAAAAAATATGAAATAAAGAATATATTTTTTTTTATAAATTAAATTAATTGATAGATAGCCAGGAAGACTAGTGTATACAAGATGGCGGTAATTTGATTGAATGTTGAGCCAGTGTTATCATTCGCTTGGTAACTTGAGCTTTTGGTTTTTTTACCTTTTCCAGAAGAATCACCAAGAAATGTTTTTTCTAATGGAGCTGAAATAATAAAAATACAAATTATTATGATTGAAAAAAAAAATAGTCAATTTATCTAATTCACTTCGAACGAAGTGTGATCAAGTTTTAACTCTACCATTTTATTATTATTTTTTGGTGGGTGGGGTGGGAGGGATATTTATTACCATTAAAATGTTAAACTCATTTGTCACTTTTTTAATAAACCGGAACCTATACGAGAAAGTAACAAGGTCTATTTTATTATTTAACTTAGCCAGCGTCTATGGCACGTTGAATACACCAGTGCCCGTTCGATCACTGAAGTTAAGCAACAACCAGCGTGGTTGTACTATGTGGGTGTCTGGGTGAGGTCAATGTGGGTAGCTGGTTTGCAAGTTTCCAGCGAATGGAGGGTGAAACCCCCGCCTTGAATGACCAATAGATGTTAAAAAGACGTTAAGTCAAATTAAAAAAAAAAAAAAAAAAAATTGTAAAATTTAACCCCACATTGGCCGAGTTTTTAATTTTCAAAAAATATGTATTATACTAGATTTATTATCCCTTTGTAGTTTGGGCATCAGGGTACAGATCCCCATTTGAAGAGGGCGATCGAGACTCCCATCTATAATCGACTTAAAATAAACAATAAATTTGATAAAACCTTTTCAACGTTCAATTTGTCCTTCAGGTCTAGGGGGGGGGATGGGTCCTTACAAACCTAATGAAATATCTATACGCTCACCTGCCTGTGTCGAAATAAAAGTCATTTGGCGAGTTGTTGTGAGCACTGGAAACAGAGTAGACATTCAAAATAAGAAGACAGTCCAATACAATTATAGCACCTTTAACTTTAGTGGAGTCTTGTAAGCGGAACAAAGGTAGTCTGCTTGTACCTACATTCCTGATTTATAAAGAAATACATAGAAATACGTGAGGTCGCACAACACATTGAACTCCGTTTGGCCAAGGTTGTTAGGTTTACTGCTATCCAGGACAAGTTGCGCACCCCGATATCTCTGCCATCGTTAACTATTCTCCGTCCAGTCCTGTGTTAAATCCAAGCCGTTACTTGTAGAGTTATAATAATTTTATTTATCTGTAATTAGGTATTATTATACAATTGGATTGGGAAATATTATAAATAACAATATCTAAGTAACAACACGAATCAATGATAAATCAAGTAGAAAATGAAGGAAAATAATAGATAATATGCACTAAAAAGATCCTAGTTTGTATTGTCGTAGGTCCTAATTTAAAATAGTTCATTATCTAATGTTCAATTTGTCCCACTTGTACCCATCTCTTCTATCTGACGCACTGCGGAAACATAAAATAGGGCTAAGCTATCCATCTCCTTTTGAGTAGGTTCCGACAGCATTTTCACAAAGCTGTAAAAGTTTATCTTCTCGGTATCCCATTTTTTTCTGATTTGATCAAAGAAGGGGCATTAACAGAAAAAAATGGTGGACCATATCTTCTAGGTTCAAATGACAACATGTACACAGTTGGCCATTATATAGTAAAACGATAGTTTGTCACCTCAGTGTAAGATAGGTTTTACCCTAACACCCATTATTCTGTTGTTTCTTGACATGCTGAACCCCACAAATATTCCCCCCGCCCAAAATATGCTTTCCGGAATAATTTAAAAACAGGTGATATAAAAAAGAACGTCATAAATCTGTGCACCATGATATTCCTTCTAAGATGCCTTCTTCAGATGAAATGCCACCCATGATCGCGGATTGCAAAACCACTACACACTCAGTTGTTCTGATTTTAAAATATTGGAATTCTCATTTCACAATCAGAGCAACTGAGTGTGCAGTGCTCAAGAACCTGATTTTGCAATCCACGATCATTGATTGAATTTCAACTGAAGAAGGCAAACTTAGAAAGGAATGTTACACTGATTAATGACGTTCTTTTTTATATCACTTGTTTTTTTAATAATTGTGACAAGCAGATTCAAACGGGGGGGAAGAATATCGCTACCCTTGACGTTTTTTTTTTTTTTTTTTTTTTTTTTTTTTTTTTTTTTTTTTTTNTTTTTTTTTTTTTTTACACGAAGTGTGTTTCTGGGGGCTTAAATTTTCAAAATTGTCTGTATCTCCAAAACGGGTTGACATTTTTAAATTTTTATAATTTACCTGAAGTATAAAGGAAGTAATTTTAAGAGATGTTCACTCTTATAGTTTTTTCGCTATCTATTGTTTTTATGGTACTTGTATTCATTATATCTTTTTTTTATTTACGCTATTGTCTTCATTGTAGCAAACGTATGGCCTTAACTTCATGCCATTTCCAATGACACCTCAACCGTCTTTCTACGAATAGTAGAATTTGCTTTGGGCTTGACTGTATTTTCGGTTAGACAAAAGTAACAGTATGAAAAATAGGTATATTTTTTTATGAATTTGGACGTGTCTGGGAAACACGTTTAAGAAAACGTAGAATCTTCGTATTTGGGGGAGACATGATCTATTACCGTGCCCCTGGAAAAAATAATGTTGCAGTTATCTACTTTCGATAAATTTAATAATTATTTCCTCAAGAGTTGGTTTGGGGTAATATTGCGTATCTCCTTATCAATATTGCTGTGAGAGACTAAAACTTTTTTGACTTTATCCGAACGTGGTTTATTCGAGTTAAATTTGATATTCCATGTACTATTTGTTGATTAACTCTATGAATGAGGTGGTAAATTCTCTCTAATTTATAGTTTTTCTCCATTGTTGATACACTGGGAAAGGCGAAATTTCTCCAACATTTCTACTGGTGCCTTGACCACAAGACAATCACAAAGCGCTAAATCTGGGACCGCGCTGCCAAAGAAATACCACTTATTCTCAAACAAACAACGCCTTGGAACCCATTTCGTGAATTAAGGCCATATAAATTTCCGCTGTGTGAGCTTTTGTCTCATCTTGTTGGAAGAGGACGTCCTGCAGATCCATATTTTCAAGAGCTGGTCCTTAAATATTCACCATCACCTCCTTGTACCGCTTTGCAATAACTGAAACCGGATGAGTGCTTTCTCCGAAGAATGGCTTTGTTACGTGAAATGATTCCCAGGCGTTTAGTTTGTTAAAAAGGTGATCATCTTTTAGCAGCACGGTCACTAAATTTAATATGATTATTTGTGGGGACATTTAAAAAAGTAAATTCCCCCCCTCGCACCATAGTACCCTGAACTATTAGCATTATTTGCGAACAAAGTTGGAAGATTCAGCTTAAATATTGCGTGTCCCAAAAGTCTGAAACACCTGAATATCTTTTGAACGGCTTTATGTGGAGTTTTGCATGGTATTATATCCGAAATTAAACCAACTGATGGTGTGACCAATTTTTCAGAGGCGGGTCCCATGTGGTCCCCAGGGGCTCCATTTTTTGTTTTTGAAATACGAACCCCCATCTTGTAATACATTTTTAGAAAGACAATAAAATTGGAAGTACTTTGCGAAAAAATTCAAACGTCTAGCGCGTTTGGTTTCAAAATGGCGGCCATTTGAAATTTCCAAGACATGACGTAGGTACAAGAGTTTCTAAAACTAGGCGAATTATGTCTAAAAAACAGGTTTCTTCTGCAATTATTCAATATCCCATAGCAAAGGCATACACAAATACCGTTGAAGGTTTTTGACGCTTTTTAGCAGTTTCCGCGAATCCTGTCCTAAAGGAGAACGGTAAGAGATAGAAATTAAAACTTTTGCCTATTCATATCAATTGCATGCACTGAGTGCGCAAAGTCAATTTTGACAGCTGCGTGATCTACCGTTGGCGGTTTTAAGCGGTTTTCGGCTATCGTTGAGATTTTTTTTTTCGATTTTCGTTATATGTATTGGACGCGTCACGAAACTTTAAATTAAAGTCGAATGTAATGTTGGCGATTTTGATTTTCTTTGGTGTTCTATAATTCTGAAACTCGAGATTTGTGCTTTGGGGTCCTCAAAACGTGTTTTCGCATTGAAAATTCAACATCGAAAATTGCAGCCCATTACAATATTTTCTTCTTGTTTTATATAAACGATAGTCGTGTGATGTTCACACCAGATTTTTATATTTTAAATATTTTCGTCCTCCATTTTTGACAATTGATTTATGAGTAAAACAAACTTTGGGGGGTTTTAGAGGGACCTTCAATGATTTTCAAGTGACACCTACCTGTCGTTGTGACTGGCTTCTTTGTAGTCGTAGTTGTGCTTGTAGTAGTGCTGGTGGTGGTTGTTGGCATTGTTGCCTTCTGTGTAGCTGAAATAATAAAACAAATCTGGTGTGAACATCACACGAATTTTCTCACCTATAAAAAAAGATGAAATTATTGTATTGGGCTAAATTGTTCGGTGTCTAGTTTTTAATGCCAAAACAGTGCCCAAATCTCGAGTTTCAAACTGCCCAATACAGCAAAACCGCCAACGGTAGATTCGACCTAAGTAATTATTTCGTGCCCAGTCCAATACATACAGTTGGCAATACTAGCAATGCAAACCGTCTAAACTCGGCTAAAAACCTCTAAAAAGAGATAACGATAGATTAGATTTCAAACAAAAATGTCTTTGTGCTTCCCATGCAGAAAATTGATATTTATTGGGCGGAGCGAAGCGTAGCCCTATACTCCCTACAAACTGCAAACATTTGTGACCCTATACTCCTCAGTACCCTAATGTGATCCTATTTTTTTATATTCTGCATTACCTAAGGGTGCATTTATCCATTTTCAGAACGATATCTTGAACCGTTCCTGATTTTTCGGCCAATTTTTCGATTTTTTACCAAATTCAGATATCTTAAATTTTGTCGCTACAACATATTAATTCATAGCGAGAAAGTTTTAGGTGGCCTCTCAATACTTAATTTAGGACATAGGTAGTTTACTAAATTTTGACAAGTCATTCCAGAGTTACAAGTTCGGAATTGGGCAAAATAAAATAATTGTTTAGCCGAAACTGTGAGAGATATCGAAAATTTGATAGGAATGGACCACCTTAAAACCACAGTCTGAGACTCCAGAAAATATAATAGAATTAAAATCTTTTTAACCGTTTTTGAGTTACGGCCGTTTTTCCGATTTCTGAAGCGTAGCGCTATATTCTCTACAAACTGAAATTGTGAGGAGGAAGAAGGAGAAAGCTTTAAATCTCTTGAAATAAAAGTGCTCAAACGAAATAATTTAAATCTTAACTTGGAACTCTCTGAAATTGATCAATTGAGGCGAATAGGGGGGCTCAAACTTAAAACTTCGGCCAATTTTACTTGGGCTCACAACCATAAGGAGAAAAATTGAAATCTTAAGGTATTCCTATCTATTGAAAAATACCAAGATTGGTATTAAAGAGGATTTCTCGAAAGAAATAGTAGAAAAAAGGAAAAAGCTCATATAACTGAAAAGACAGAAAGCATTGGGGAAAAAAAGCTTTTCTTAGGTACAACAAATTGATTGTAGATGGGATAGAGCAAACAGAAAGCGAGGATCCCGCTAGGCGCAAAAGCAACTCTCTCCGGACATCTCAGCACACAAGCAAGTTTCATCCTTTAAAAGGGGCAGGACCGGAAAAATTCACAGCAATGTGGGAACCACACCAACCCTACACAATTATTTTAGGGCGGGAAACAAAAATAAATTTGTCGGTGCAGAGGAAAAAGAGATGTCGTCACTTAGCCAGACTTCGGACCCAGATGAGGACGGTGAAAAGGACGGTGATGAGTTTCGACCCATCTCTCATACAATACTCCCATACAACTAACTTCACACAGTAGCAACAGTTAAGGTCGAAATAAGAATATGGAACTACGATGAAATTAAAAATTACTTTAACTTAAGGCTAATGATTTACCGGAAAGGGACTCTTACAGGTCGCATACAATGAAATCGATAAAACCAGCACGTAAAATATATATATATATACAAGCCCTGCTATTAAAGAGAAATCAAATCGACGAGCCGGCGGGGGCCTTTGTCTATATGTAAATAAAGAGATATTCGAAGGACAGTGTTCAGTTCGACAGTGTTCAGTTATCAATCAATAAAACTACAAATAAAAGAGGAAACTGATTAAGGCATTTGATAACCGGGCATGGGTTAGTTCTATTGAATGGCAGATCACGTTTTTACATTTGTGGCCTCTGAGGAAAAAGCTGCATAGATCTTGTATGGGTTTCCATTGCTAACCTAGAAAACATAGAGGACATGGAGATCTTGAATACTGTGCCCTCGTCTAAATATCTAATGATTAAAACCACCCTAGCATACGCAATTCTAGAATATAAAAAACCTCAAAGGAAGAGCACGATTGAAAGAATAATCTGGGACAAAGAAAAGGCCGAAGAAAATCAGAGAAACTCAGAAGAGATTTTCGCGATGACGAACATCCTCGAACTTACAGGGTAATTTCATAATTTTATTAAGGAAATCTTCTACCAAATGACAGGATTGACTGGGCTAGAGAAAACATCCGGAAAAAAATTGAACATAGAAATAATAAATGGTTCAACACAATCTGCTATTGGTAAAGAAATTAAGAATTGCTAAAAAAAAAAAAAAAAAAAAAAAAAAAAAAAAAAAAAAAAAAAAAAAAAANAAAAAAAAAAAAAAAAAAAAAAAAAATGCCAGAAAGAAAATTACATAGATAACAATCCAAGCGTACAACGCCAGCAAAAAGGAGTATGTAAGGGAAATTAAAAAAGCTAAAGAATTATACAACAAAACTAGAAACCAAAATATCAAATGTGAAAAATGGCGAACAATTCTGGAGAACATTTAAATCATTTCAAACCAAGCAAGCACTGACTAGATTTTTAAATAAAACCAAAAATAACAAGCCACCTGGTATAGATGGAATCTCTTATGAATTTATTAAAATCCTACCCCAATGCCCGGTTTCCCATATCCTCACACTCATGAACACAATATTAGGTGCTGAAAATCTGAAAAATACTTAAATAATGAGCACAAATAAAACTGCTGATGATATATAAAAAAGGCATTCCTGAAGACCCCCTAAATTACAAAGGAATCTCTTTCATAAACTGTTTTACTAAATTGACAGATTTTGTTTGATGACGATTTCAAAGGTTCATTAATAAGAAACCAAAATTAGGTAACATGCAACTGAACTCTTCCATCCAACCAATAAATTGCAAAGTTCTTTCCTTCTTTTTGTTCTCATTATTTACTAATAAAATTATAATAATAATAATTAAAAAGTAAAAAAAAAAAAAAAAAAAAAAANAAAAAAAAAAAAAATCCATCTCAAAAGATAATTAATATTTTGTTCTCAAAAAAAAAAGTTATAATATTTTATTTTAAGTTTTTTTTCTTCTCCAAATACAAAAACTTCCCTTCACCAGAAACTAAAAGATGTACCCTCTCTGTTGTCTTTACTTCCATCAGCATTCCCCTGCATCCACTCTTTGAACTTAATCACTGTCTCATTATTTTTTACGATAGCTAGCACATCCAAAACTTAATATTAAAGAGAAAAAACTTGATTTTTTTTTTGCTTTGACGTTACTGAAAAAATATTGATTTTTTTCTTGACCAAACGAAGTTACGTGCCAGTTTTCGGTTTTTATTTTTGTACCGCGATAACTCTAAAATGCCTAATAAATATAAAGAAATGTAATCCCAATATACCCAATTTTGACTTTTTATGTATTCCACAAAAAGTCCTCATCACAATGTAAACGTAAAAAGTACAGTTTGTATAGGTACTGACTGAATGAAGTGATTGAAATCCGACACACAGATTCCTTATAGTATGTAGTTTCAGCCATTGGTCCGTGTGTGTGTCTGCCTGTCTGTGAACAAGATATCCCAAGAACGGCAAGTGCTAGAGAATTGAAATTTGGTTTGTATGTCAGTTTTATACCATGAACGGAAAAATAAGCTTTTGGTGGAAATCGAATATACCGTTGTCGGTTTTATGCCGATTTTTAGATGTTTTCGCATATCCTGCTTAAAATGAGAACGATAATAGCTAGAACTTTAAACTTGGTGTCTATTCATATCAATTTCATACAAGAAATAAAAAAATACAACTTAGGTTGAAGTGTAATATATTTTTGGCCGCTAATTAGCGATTGAAGGCCGCTTTTTGGTGGTTCCGCCGAAAACCAGAATGGAAAAAGCTAGAATTTGCATATCCGGCTTAAAATGAGAACGATAATAGCTAGAACTTTAAACTTGGTGCCTATTCATATCAATTTCATACAAGAAATTGAAAAATATTACTTAGGTTTAAGTGTAATATATAACTGTATTTCCGCTCTGTGGGAACTTCAAAACGTGTTTTTGCATTGGAAACACGACATCGAAAATTTCAGCCCATTACAATACTTTCTTCTTTTTATATAGATAAGGAAAGTCGTGTGATGTTCACACCAGATTTTTTTTTTTTTGATTTTTTACGTGAAAACCAGACTTTTTTTGATACAAGTCTTTGTGACGAATCGTAATAAGTACGACTCGAATCCAAAGGTTAATCATTGAAAAGAACAAACCAAAGCCTTCATCAATCGTAATAAGTACGACGCGATTCCAAACGTTCATCATTGAAAAGAATAAACCAAAGTCGTCATCAATCGTAATAAGTACGACGCGATTCAAAACGTTCATCATTGAAAAGAATAAACCAAAGTCGTCATCAATCGAAATAAGTACGACGCGATTCCAAACGTTCATTATTGAAAAGAATAAACCAAAGTCGTCATCAATCGTAATAAGTACGACTCGATTCCAAACTTTCATCATTGAAAAGAATAAACCAAAGTCGTCATCATAAACTTTAAACTGTGACAGAATTCAAACCAAGAAGAAGCTTGTCGATTTTTAAATTAAATTTCCTTCGAAAGTAAAAATCTTGAAACCATCCTTGTGACTAAAGCATAATGGTTCACTTAGTGCAGGCAGTGATAAGAAGCGATATCTTCAATGAAATCAATGACCCTCCCTATTATCCCAAGGTTCATAAAAATGTGTCCGCAAGAATTATTTTCCTTTTCGTTAGAATTTTACCTCCTCTTTCATATTCTGCACTTTCAAATTATTTTCACATCATTGAACATGAAAATAAATAGGACTTGGACAAGAAATGAGAATTTTAAGGGCAATACCTGTGGAGCAAACAATTGTCGTTCAAAGATTAAAGAGCTACTACCACTCAATTAAAATAATTAAGAGGAAAGTATTTTAGTTACGTTAAGCTAATTTGCCCTAACAAAATTACTTAGTTCGATGCACCATTTCCCGTCAGCATTTCTTGAATTTTTATTATTCTTTCATCTAAAATCACCGTATGGGCAGATGGGCACTAATAAGTGTAAAAGTAGGCAATTCACTTAGTTGATGTGAAAAGACGTGTACGCTCCTTCTTGGCAACCAATAATTAGATTATCAGATGTCAATAATGTTTACGAAATATACCAATATTTATGATTGCTGTACAAGCTAAAAGGTCGCAATATATTTTAAAATCAGTGTCCTGCAATAGCCATTGTCCTTTATCAGCCCACTATCGCTAAACTTCTGATTTTGTGTGTTTGAAAAATTTTCAAAACATTTAAGTTGATTTATTTATTATTCAGAAAAAAATATGAAAATTTTCATCATGATAATTTTCTCACCGGCCTCTTAGGAAATCCCCCCAGGCCTGGGGGGGATTCCCCCCATTCCCCCCTCTTGTCGGGCCTGGTCTTTAGTATCTTTAAATCTTTATGCACTTGAAAAAGTGTTTGGGATCTTTGACAGTAAAGACCCTAACTAATTTTTCAAGTGCATAAAGATATTGGATAAAAGATTAAAATAGTGTATTGAAGTCAAGACTACACAGTGGGTCTTTATTCTACTTCTTTATCTAGGTAAGGCCACAAGGCAGGGGCGTACACAGGATTTTTTTTTTCGGGGGGGGGNGAGATGCATACAGGGCCGTACCCAAGATTTTTTTTTGGTGGGGAGGGGGGGGGGGGTCTGAAGGATTGACAACCAAGCCAGTACTAACACCTGAAAATGATGATCATGGAAGGTGTGATGTTGTTTTTGTTGATGTGGTTGTTGTTGCTGTTATTCTTGTTGTTAGCGGTGTTGGTGATGATGAGTTACACCTTACAATATTACATAAGTCATGCATAAAAAAAATAATGAAATTTCGGGGGGGGGGGGGTGGAACCCAAGNTACGGCCTTGCAAGGCCACAAACTTTTGGAACCACCCTCTTACACAAGGTTTAAAGGAACGCATTTTATAGACGTCCCGTATATATTTTGGTTCTCAAATAAAAAAGTTGAATTACAAATGAACAGTTAAAGTTCTTTTAGATTTTTTTTTTCTCTAATTTAAAGTGGGTACGTGCACTTTTTATTTCTCTAATTTTAATTTATTCTGCTTTTTTTCATCTCTTGTTCCACTCTTTGCTGTCTTTTATGAAAAACTCTCACTCTAAAATGTTTTGTTTTTTTAACCCCTATCATTAAAACATTTCCATTTCTCTCTTATCTCAATTTGTAATGGGATATTATTATTATTATTTGGTGTGCGGTTTGCATTGATAATTAGTTCAAGTTTGATTACGGACATGTCATTAAATAGAACTGTATAAATATTAATAAAAAAAAGTTAGCTTTATAAATAATATTAGAGGTAACGTAAAAATTGGCATTAATATGAAAAAAAAACAAAAAAAAAAACAAGATTTTCAACCGCGATATTTTAATGAGTTTCAACTTCACTTATGGACTATTTTCTCAAAGAAATGCAGACTTGAGATTTTCTTAAGTCAAAACTCAAGTGAGGTCACCATGAAATGACTGAGTAAATTAAATGCGTGAGTAAAAAAAAAATCCTCAAGGGAACACTGTTAGATTTGCAGGGCTGCCAGTTCTATACTCATCCTACTTTGGAGTGAAGTAAGATTTTTCTCCAAGAAAATATTTCACTCAAGAAATGTTTATGAATTGAAAATTTAACTCAAGTGTTAATTTTACATTTTTCAGTCAAGAAAAATCCTTACTAGAGGAATGACTATGAATTTCGCCCTTAGTCTCCAAAGACATTTACATATTAAACATATTCTAATATACAGTGATAAATATTTTCAATAATCCCTGTAGTCTATAGGCATTATTTGATTTGAATTTCATGTGACTATACAGAACCCTGGGGAGCCACTCTGAATATATGTACAGTGATAAATATTTTCAATAATCCCTGTAGTCTATAGGCATTATTTGATTTGAATTTCATGTGACTATAACGAAAGTTGTTGCCAGAGACTAGAAATTGGGTATGTACACGACAAATCCTACGAAGAAATATTTTTCACAACACACGGACCAATGGTGGAAACTCGAGATTTTGGCTCTGGACCTCAAAATTTGTTTTGACATTAAAACTCAACATCGAAAATTTCAACCTATTATTATATTTTCAATTTTTTTTATATAAATAAGGGAAGTCGCGTGATGTTCACACCAGGTTTTTATTGTAATTTTATTATAGATTCAATTTTTTATCACAGTACATTTATTTAGATTTATTGTGACAAGTATTTGATTCTTCCGATCCACCGTCCGGCTTCCCGTAATATCAATGGTCCGGTATGGAAGGTCGGGAGCTGTTTTTTCCCTTGGCTTTATTAGGTCCATAATTGCGTCCCTCTTATAAGGAGGATTAGTTCGCGGATCTTTAAGTTCAGGTTGTTATGATTTTCAAGATCATTGGTGCCAAAGATCCTGAATCTTCTATTCTCCAGAACCTCACATTCAAAGAAAATGTTAAGTGTAAGTCTTGCTGTTTTTTCTTCTACGACACAAATTCTTCGCCCACAACTGGTTCATCATGAGAGAGTCCCAGTCTCTGCTGATGTTTCCTGAAAGGTTCATGTCCTGTAAGTAGATGTCAGGAGTTTGCGGTTGAGAGCCAGAAACTCCAGAGTAAAATTTTTGGAGTAACCCCCAGTGTAAATCTAGCTGGAGTGTTTCATACCACTGGAGTTTCTCAAAATTTTGTTCGACTCATCCTTTAACCTGAGTCGAATAGACTTTCTTTGAAAACTACTTTTAGTCAAGGAGAATCGAGAATGACATGCACAAAACACTTATAATGGTATTTTTGGGTTCATTATAAACCACTTATATTATCACCTTCCACTTCCAGAAGACCAAATTTGATTTTATTACTTTGTCACGCTTCTTGCTCCACCGAGTCGTTAATTAGGGCTACTGCTATAAATAACAGATTTCGTATTTTAAGAAATTTCCAATACCCCACATAGGAAATATAATATGGCTGCTCAAATTAAACTTGTTCCGAGTAGGGCGAGCTTTCATCCTATTGAAAAAAGATAGAAACTACGTGATTGTGGAAAAGGGCAAAAAGCTTTAAGTTCATAGCTCTAAACTTGTTCAAACTTTTTTTTTTTTACTTTCCTAATTCTATAAAAAGTGAGTATTGTAATGGCCTGCAATTTTCGATGCCATACGTCTCCAGAGCCCAAATCTCGAGTTTCAGCCATTGATCCGTGCTAGAAACTTGTATGTCAAATATGTGCCAAGGAAGAACCACGAACGAGTATTTAGTTGAAATGCAATACCTTTACTGGCGCTTTTTATCGCTTCTAAGCCTTTGTGACGAATACTGTCTAAAATCGAGTAATAATGGGCTGAAATTTTCGATGTCGAATTTTCAATGCCAAAACAAGTTTTGAGGTCCCCGGAGCCAAAATCTCGAGTTTCAGCCATTGGTCCGTGTGTTGTGAACCAAATTTCTCAGTAGGTTTTGTCGTGTTCTATGTATATAATTATCATACATACCAAATTTCAAGTCTCTGGCGCCATCTAGCCCTTATCGTTTTTTTTACGCCAGACTTAATAATTTCGCTAAAAAGCGGAAAAAACGCCGAGACTAGTTTAGATTTCTACCGATCTCTTTTTAGGGAAGAACAGTCAAAAAGCGTTCGAAAACCTCTATAAACCGCAAGGAGTAAATTCGATTTCAACCAAATGTGTCAGTTTGCATTCCATGCATAAATTTGATATAAATAGGCACCAAGCTTTAAGCTCTATCATATACTTTACCGTTATCTTTTTAGGTAGGAACCGAAGTACAGCAATAGGAGCACAAAATTGAGAACATTTAATGTCGCAATCTCGAAATTGTTGTTGAATTTTGTTACCGTAGCGAAGCACGGGCGAACAGCTAATCACTTTCAAAAAGTTAAAAATAAAAATACATTTCCTTAATACCTATTTTTCCCTTTTTTAATCACTTTCTAAAAGTGTCGTTCTCAATCGAGATTGCTCATCAAGGCATGGCTTTAAACACGTTTCCTAACCTGTCTAGTTGGTTTAAAATATATCAAAAAAGCTAACAAGTAAAGATAAAAATAAAAATATATTTCATGGGAATAAAAATGGGAAAAATTTCGCGTCTCTGAAAATCCCTCGTTTCTTGTCCAGGATTTTCTGTGATATGCCGCACTCCACTTTGTACTATTTATAAATGGTATGAACCCAAGAACGAATTTCAAAGTATAAAAGGCATGCCTGCCGCATCCTCCAGGTGTATGCTTATATTTTTTTTCGAGTCCCTCGTAAACACAGGGACACTTAGCGTATAACTGAAATTTGCACTTGGGTTTGCACCCGACCTAGAACCATCCCATAGGATTTTTTCCATTTCTGGCATTCTGGCTCAGTATATCAGCCATTCTTTTCATATAATTTTTGTTAAAGTACCACTTTATATTGGTCATTTATATTTATAGAACACGACAAATTTAACAAATAATTTTTGTTAAATTCTGTTAAATACCCCTTTATATTGGTCAATTAAATAAATATTTTTGTGAAATTCCCCTTTATATTGGTCAATGATATTTGTAGAACACGACAAATTTAATAAATATTTTTGTGAAATTCCCCTTTATATTGGTCAATGATATTTATAGAACACGACAATTTTAACAAATAATTTTTGTGAAATTTCCCTTTATATTGGTCAATGATATTTATAGAACACGACAAATTTAACAAATAATTTTTGTGAATTTCCCCTTTATATTAGTCAATTTTATTTTAGAACACGACAAATTTAACAAATAATTTTTGTGAAATTCCCCTTTATATTGGTCAATGATATTTATAGAACACGACAAATTTAACAAATAATTTTTGTGAAATTCCCCATTATATTGGTCAATGATATTTATAGAACACGATAAATTTAACAAATAATTTTTGTGAAATTCCCCTTTAAATTGGTTAATGATATTTATAGAACACGACAAATTTAACAAATAATTTTTGTGAAATTCCTCTTTATATTGGTCAATTATATTTATAGAACACGACAAATTTAACAAATAATTTTTGTTAAATTCTGTTAAATTCCTCTTTATATTGGTCAATTATATTTATACAACACGACAAATTTAACAAATAATTTTTGTTAAATTCCCCTTTATATTGGTCAATTATGTTTATAGAACACGACAAATTTAATAAATAATTTTTGTGAAATTGCCCTTTATATTGGTAAATCATATTTATAGATTACGACAAATAATTTCTGCGCAAACATATAAACTCGAGATATTGGCTCTGCCCAATACCTACATTTTTTGTCCTATTGCAAAAGTCCGAAATTGTGATGTTCACACCATCTTTTGAAAGATAAAGAGAGTCGTGCGATGTTACCACAAGCTTTTTATAGATAAAGAGAGTCGTGTGATGTTAACACCAACTTTTTATAGATAAAGAGAGTGGTGTGATTTTAATACCAGATTTTTATAGATAAACAGAGTCGTGTGATGTTAACATCAGCTTTTTATAGATAAAGAGAGTCGTGTGATGTTAATACCAGATTTTATAGATAAAGAGAGTCGTGTGATGTTAACACCAGATTTTTATAGATAAAGAAAAGAGGGTCGTGTGATGTTAATATCAGCTTTTTATAGATAAAGAGAGTCGTGTGATGTTACCACCAGCTTTTTATAGATAAACAGAGTCGTGTGATGTTAACATCAGCTTTTTATAGATAAACAGAGTCGTGTGATGTTAACATCACCTTTTTATAGATAAAGATATTCGTGTTATGTTAATACCAGATTTTATAGATAAAGAGAGTCGTGTGATGTTAACACCAGATTTTTATAGATAAAGAAAAGAGAGTCGTGTGATGTTAACACCAGATTTTTATAGATAAGGAAAAGAGAGTCGTGTGATGTTAACACCAGCTTTTTTTTTATAAATTTTTCTCCATCTCTACCGAGCACCTGGTAAATGTATTGTTTCCTTGAGAGCATATATTTATTTTATTCGCTTTGTTTATTGGTTCATTGCCTTTTTGTTTGTACAAGTACACACAAAAGATTGTTTCTTTCTTCATATGTTTGAGGGGAGTTGTGAAACGTGAATTGAATTTTAAGTCAAACACACTAGACTCTGTTAAGTGAGTTAAGCCAAAGGAACTGAAATTTAGCACCTAATCAGTTACTAGAATAGCATTTGACAAGGTCTTTCTCGATTTCACTAGTGAATAATATGTCTTTTTAAATTGAGGTGACGGCACTTAGATCACCGTAAGCATTTTGTATTCCTACCCCCTAATTTGTTTGAAAAATTTCGAGAGCCCCCTGCAGAAGAAGACACATCTAATGTTACATTCGTCATACCGGACTAATCCAAACAAACCTACAGGATGACTCAAAAGTTTCGACTGAAATAATCAAATAATTTTTTGCGTATGACTGATAGTATGGGCGAAACTGTTCCAGGCATCTAGTGGAAGAATGGAACTACGAGCAAAAAAAAAAAAAAAAAAAAAAAAAAAAAAAAAAAAAAAAAAAAAAAANAAAAAAAACAATACTTATACTAGGTAATGCATTTTTCATTGATATTCAATCTATCACAATATGTGACTACCCTGTGTAGGTAATGCTAAATCGAAAAAAAAAAAACGTCATACCGGACTAATCCGGGCAAACCTACAGGAAGACCCAAAAGTTTCGACTGAAATTAATTATCAAATAAATTTTTTCCTATGACAGATAGTATGGACGAAGCTGTTCCAGGCATCTAATGGAACTATGAGCAAAAAAAACCCCAATAGGTATTATACTAATGTATTTTTCATTGATATTCAATCTATCACAATAAGTGACCAGCTTGTGTAGGTAATGCCAAGGTACCAGACAGATACTATTAATTTTTTTGGAGCAAGTTACAAACTTAAAATGTTGTTACATTTAAAAGTGAGTTTTCTCGTATTTCCCACCATTTAATCGTGAACATTAACCTTCTACTTTCAATTTTTCATATTTTAAGTTAGGTTAGTTGCTCAGAAAAATAATAATAGTATCTGTCTGGTCCCAATGTTAAATCAGGAAAGAAGAAGTGACCATTGAAATGTATGTAGGCCTTGATAAAAAATGCAAAATGTAAGACAAATTGGCGTTTGTCTTTAAAAATCGATAGTTGTTCAAACCTGTATAAAATCAATAGTACTAAAAGATTGCATGAAAAATGTTTTTTTTTTTTTTTCTTCNTTTTTTTTTTTTTTTTTTTTTTTTTTTTTTTTTTTTTTTTTTTTTTTTTTTTACTCGGCGGGACACGACTTACCAACTTAATTAAATAGATTCTGAAAACTTACCATGTAGTCGAATGATGCCACTTTCAGCTTGGCCTAATGAGTTACTGGAGTAGCATTTGTAAGCTCCTAAATCAGCTTTGCTTAAATTTCGAATCACTACCGTCAAATTTACAAAATATCCAGTTCGCTTTTCTGCAATTCGATATTTAGATCTGAAAACAGAATACACATTACACACTCTTATTAGATATTAGTAAACAAGCAGACAATGTCCGCAGTCATACGTAAAATAATTCGGCTACTAATGAACTAACGCAGTGTTGCTAGTCTAGAGGGTAACGCACTGCAATAGGCAGATTCGGGGAAGGGGGGCTTTGGAGGTTTAATGCCCTCCAGAACCACAAAAAGCGGCCTTCAACCTCTAATTAGCGGCCAACAATATATTACACTTCAACTCAGAAGTTGTATTTTTCAATTTCTTGTATGAAATTGATATGAATATTAGGTACCAAGATTTAAAGTTCTAGCTATTACCGTTCTCATTTTAAGCAGGATATGCAAAAACCGCTAAAAAGCGGCATAAAAACGCCAACGGTGTATTCGATTTCCATCAAAGTTTATTTTGCCGTGCATGGCATAAAAATGACATACATACCAAATTTCAAGTCTCTACCTATAGCACTTGCCCTTCGTAAGATATCCTGTTCACAGACAGACAGACACACACACACACACGGACCATTGGCTGATTTGGGCTCTGGGGACCCCAAAAAGTGTTTTGGCATTGAAAATTCTACATGGAAAATTTCAGCCCATTACAATACTTTCCTTTTTATAGGATAAGGAAAGTAAAATTTGTATCAACTACAATTAGAATGGTTTTCCTCTTTAATTTGAGTATTCAACCACATAAATATAGTGTAAAATGACTCGGGCATTTACCTCACCTAGTGGCTGCCTTCAGGGCCAGATTAACATTCCGCGGGGCTCGTAGCACTTTCACACAGCGGGCCCCCTCCAACCCTCACCCCCCCGCCGGCGCCGTCTAAGTAGTCTTCTTTTTGGAGCCAGTAAAAAATTGATTATCTTTTGGCTTTTGGTCTAGCTGTAGGTACAGCTGGTAGAGCAAATTGGTTAGTGTACCTACACTAACCAATTTGCTTATGTTGCAATACTCGTTTCTTTATTAAGTTCCTAGGTAGTAGGTACCTACTTGTAATTTCCTAAATTAGATTTTACTACATACTTTGGAGAGTTGGGGGCACCCTCGAAATGATATATGTTTTTTCAATTGTCAACCTAGAAATGTCGAAATAACTAGTGTAAGTTGTCAAAGCGCAGGGCCCGTAGCGATACAAGTGCTACTATTGTTAATCCGACCCTGGTTACCTTCCACTCAAGAGTCTATTTAAGTCAAAGGCGATTTCGTCTCACGGAAGCGCTCGTGACTCACCTTGTTTATTTATTTGTGGTTTATACGTCATAATATTTTTCTAAAATGAATATTCCATAATGACTACAAACATTTTAAATACAATCTCCAAAAAAAAAAAAAAAAAAAAAAAAATATGTTCAGAATATAGGCCTTGACCCTAACAGAAGTCCTATACCCGCCGCCGGCGCTGGTGCTCTACATAACCCTGTATTACAGGTCTGAGGAAAATAAAGGAGATTGTCAAGTGGAATTTTGTAATTCAAGAGCATCTTGACTGCACACACAAAAGAGTAGATATAAAAGTGGAAAATATTTCAGTGCTAATCATGCTTGTTGGCTTCCTTTTGTACCTTTCATTAAAACATAGAGGACAGGAGTTTGTTCAGGTACATCCACGCCCAGATTAACCAAAGGCGGCAACTGTCCAGGGCCATGCTCTTCTTAACATTAACAGTTTTACGATGTATATAGAAAACTATACCTAGTAACATACTATATCTAGACTAGACGGACCAGATGGAAGAAACCGCAGGGCAGGCAATCCCTCTCTGATGTACTTGATGCACGTTTTTTCTTATTCGATACCGACACCAGACTTCTAAGCACCACTTCTATTTTGATTCATGGAAGAAGAAGGAAGGGGAGTATGGGAGAAATTAGGAAATTTAGTAGTTCGTTGACGCTTGTGTTTTTGCCTGGAAACATGTTTTTGGTAATCACGTATTTATATCAACTTAAAAGCATCTCGTTCTATAAAAATGCGTCGGACCTTGCGAGAATTTAATCCGGCCCTGAGGACATCACCTGTTGTTGATAGTACTCAGCGACGTGAAAACAACTAAGAACCTGGTATTGATTGCAGTAACCCAACACGTTCTACGCAGCTTAACAACCTGTTACTATTCCCCATGTTCTACATAGGTTAACAAACGTGTAGGTAATATGTGATCTATATGTGGTATGCTCTGATCGCGTTGAAACGTTTGTACCTCGGTAATATGATAACTAATGTAAAAGTCAGATTTATTCTAATTTTTTTCTCTCATCTTCTCAAAACAAAGTTCGTCGGCTATCAGCTAGTAAATGATAAATTTTAAATTCGACCTACATATTATTATTTGTTAGCGGCCTAGAATAAATCAATGGTGAAATATTGAAGACTATGATGATCTATTTCAAAATTGATCAAATTTGGAAAGTCGCTGTCTTTATTTTGAATTTCAACAAGTTGATATGTTGTCGAGTTTCAAACATAAAATTTTTAAAATACTAAACATCCAGAGCGGCCATGCTTTTGATCTCTCTGGGAAAACATATGAGGCCCATATAGGTTAAATGGTAGCGACTCTAGTTCGTCTAGTAAATAAATCAAAACCGAAACGTTTGACGTTTGGAGTAAAGAAGAAAGAAACTTTCTGTCTTTGAATCCTTCAGGATTTTTAATTTTGTTTTCTTTTCGACGCCAGGTCAAAGTTTCAAGTGAACGGTTGTGTCACACCTGCAAAACTTTCAAACTTTCTTTTCTTACTTTCTTGTTTTTTTTTTGTTGTTCTCTAAAGAAGTTTCTCACTTCCAAGTTTTAAAATAATCTTCCCTCTAAAGTTTCCTTTAGAAATTATGTAGATATGAAATGCTAAGGTGTGTAATTATAAGAAATTAATGTTGAAAAAGTCAGTTTTCATTTTGGTTTCGAGCATCTTGTACTTTATAATTGTCTGCTAACGTAATTTGTATTTACACCTGCCAGAGACAAAGTAATCTAATCGTGAAAAGAAATGTTTCCATTTAAAAATTATAAAATGTTTTAAAATTAGATATATCTACCTAATTTTAAAATATTTTCTAGAATCTTACAGAACAGAATCTATTGTGGTGGGGGACTTTTACCCCGGAATGGCTGTTCATAATTTTACAAACTAGGCATGTCTTAAATTAAAGACTAATAGACAACCAAAACTTCCTCAAGTTGATAAATATGTTGTCGCGATAAAATTTAAGATATCGGAACCAGACTTGCCGAATTTGGCCAATAAATCAGAAATGTGATTTTGACAATATTCCCGGGGTGCCAAACTACAATTCTGGGGGTGTCTCGTCCATTCCCATTAATTTTTCGCCATCTGCTACCGTTTGGGTTGTGGTATTGGAACAGACATCCCCTGCCTCATACATATTTATATATAAAGATATTATAACACCCCAATAGATATTATAACACGCTTCCTTAATTTTCGGAAATCGCGTGGAGCAATTTGCTGCGACCTCAAATGTTGATCAATTATACTGTGGTCAAATTTTCTCATATTGGATTGAAATTTTGTATACTCGAAATGTTGTCTACCCGACTAATCTATGTTATCTACCAGATTAATCTATATATATAAATAAATTAGTGGATTGATCTAATCTATTTAAACTGTTGTGATTAAAAAAGCCGCGATAATTTAAAGAAAAACATTTTTAGCAAATTTGATTTCCATATTTTATAATAATTTTGTACCTATTTGAAATGTAGTTTTTTTTTTTTTTTTTTTTTTTTTTTTTTTTTTTTTTTTNACAAGATGATATTGTATTTCGCACACTTTGTCTCGGGGCAAGTATAAGAAGAGAGGTTTGGCTTCTCATACAAGAGCTGCTCACACTACGTCAGCAGGAGGAACAAGCTTTAAAGTTGCACCCAAATCAGAAGTAAATGATTCTGAATATAATAAAAATTTATTTGTTCGTTCTTATGGCGCTCCCCTTATCAATAACGTTGGAGGGATGAAACATCAGAATGGTATGTAAGGAGGAGGGAGATGCGCTACAAAATATCATGGTTAACAATGCAGCCTTCTCCAATGAGCTATTGGTCGCCAGTTTGTGTCCACTTTGGCTGAAGTGTTCCAGACAGATACTATTAATTTTTTTTGGAGCAAGTTACAAACTTAAAATGTTGTCAATATAATTTAAAAAGTCTTTTTATACGTTTTAGTGGTGGGAGATTAATTAATTCACTTTAATTTTAATTTATTTTGAAAAAAAAAAAAAAAAAAAAAAACTTTTTCNAGACATAGTTGTACCAATATGAAAAAAGTCCAGTGCAAGTTTGTTTATTTTATTAATATAAGCGTTAAGATGAACGCCCCCCCCCCGAGAATTTAGGAAACGTTTTGATCGGCCATGCCTCGATTAAACATGTTCTTCTCATAAAGCTCCCTAAAAACTCTTGCACCATTCGAAAAAAAAACTAAAATAAATTAAATCCTAGTGATTTTTTTTCATGTTACCTAACCTGTTAAATAAACAAAAAAATTAAAAAAAAATCCGAATAAAAATTTGATTTCTCCAAAGATTCGTCGATTTTCAAGCAATAAAATTGTGAGTTAAACATTTAGAAGTGAGTTTTCTCGTATTTCCCACCATTTAATCGTGAAAACTAACCTTCTATTTTCAATTAATCCTATTTTAAGTTAGGTTAGTTGCTCAGAAAAAAATTAATAGTATCTGCTCCCGGCTGAAGAAATATAGGGTAAACGAAATTAACTCTGGAGAAAAAACTTTGTTCTCTAAATAATAGTGAATGGTGCAGATGTAAGAAGAGTGAGCCCTTGCGAGATGCTATTTTCACACTGTTCCTTCCCCCTCCCCTAATTGGCCATGACATAACCTCCCTGGAGAAGGAATTGTTTAGTTTCCCTGCACGCCTCGGTCAATTGGGGATCAATGATGTTGTTGAAAAGGAGGCAAATTCGTTCCAAGTGTCAAGCACTGTCTCAGCTATGCTCACATTAGCCATTCAAACTGGAGAGGATTTAAACATCTATGAACATGATCGTTGGGTAAAATCACATTTGAAAGAGGAAAAACCAAAAAGTGGGAGGATCATGTTCATCCTTTCGCCAGGTTCGCAGTGCACACTGGAGAGACTCATTCAAGACAAATATTCTTAATGGCTGACTATATTACCCACAGCAGCAGATAACTATGATAATTATATCCCCATGTCAATTTCAGGATGCATTGACCTTGAGGTATGCACATAGCATCCAGTGTGTGATGGATGCGGTCAGGACATGCATTTCACTCATGCTCTGAATTGCAAAAACAGCCTTTGGCCTGGTGGAAACATCGCCATGCTTTTCTCAGGGAAAAATGTGCGGCCTTGGATAACCTGACATGGAATGGTGTAGACATTGTGCGAGGTTCTGTCAATGGAGGTACCGAATTGATAGCAAATATTAAAGTTAACAGTGTTTGGGAGTCCGGGAAGGCTGCGTTTTTCGACAACCGCATTGTATATGCTGACGCACCTTCCTATCCCCCCCAAACCTGAACCTCCATTGCAAGGGCCGGATTAACCCTCAACGGGGCCCTAGGCAAACATCAATTTGGGGGCCCTTTTTTTTCACGTCCGTTTCCTTTTTTTCGATTAAAATAAAAACTTATACCTTTCATAAAAAATTTACTGTCAAAACGTAATAATATCAAAAAAATTACCATCTACATTTTAAACATGTCGTTTTCTATATTTGTTTTCGGCAAATTCATCAATTATATCATCAATATCAATTTTGTTCAATAAATCTGACTCAATGCAAAGTATACCTAACATGTCCAGTCGCTCTTGTCGCGTTGTAGGTCTTTCAGCAGCTTTGATTCTTTTTAATTGCGAGAAGGATCGTTCGGCAGAACAATTTGTGATCATCAATGTTAAAAAAATCCGAAGAGCTATTTCTGTGTTAGGAAATACATCTGCTAATTGATCTTTCATGAGAATCTTATACAAATGACTATGAGTTTTTTGTGCATCAGTGTATCTGGATTTAACGTAAGTTTGGAACTGTTTCATTTCAATGAAAAATTCCTCCAAATTTCTAGAATAAAAACGAACTAAGTTTCAAGTGACGTTTGAGATTTCACTTTGTTTGTTCGATTATTTTGTATTTTTTCAATTATTTTCAGTTGTGGTTATATTTTCATTTAATTCTTTGGAATTTCATGTTTGTAAGAAATTTTTCAAAGATTTTTTCATTCCCCCTAAAATTGGGGCCCCCAGGCAACTGCCTATTCTGCCTAATGGTTAATCCGGCCCTGTCCATTGCTAGAACTTACGCTAATGAAAAACACAGCAAAAACAATCATGTAGCAAAAACAATGGAGGACTTGAGAGGGTTGTTTACAGTATTTAATAAAAACAAAGAAATAAAAGCTAGAGAAATAATAAAAGAACAACAATAATCAATCTATACTTATAAAACGCAAAGCCCAGTTCGTATACTGATTCATTGATTGACTGACTGATAATCAACGTAGATCCACGATGGTTTAAGCTAGAAATTTAGCGAACAGATCCTTTTAGTATGGAGGTGAGTAATAAGAAAGGAAAAAATCGAAAGTTTAAGTGGAAGCAAGTTACCGCCAAAAATGACGCTTTTTAGCAAGTTTCTTTGCAATTTTTTTCTGGACAAACTAAAGGAGATAACGAAGAATGGACCCCACAAAATAGTATATAAGGACCCAATAAGAATATAAGAATTGAAATTTTCCGGTTTCTGCCTGATTTATGGCTAGTATTCACCACCGGACTTGAGAAGTACTATATCGGGATGAGCGAGAAAGCTGAAATGTAATACGAATATGTTCCACAGTACAAGAAGTAATATCCTTGAATAAAATATTAAATTTTCTTAATAGGAGTCATGCGTACCCTGGGGTCGGTTCCATCAAAATTCCATAATTGACAATTACCACTTCGGGATGAGCGAGAAAACTGAAATTTAATACGAAAGTGTTCCGCAGTACAAAGAATAATATCCTTGAGTAAAAAATTGAATTTTCCAGATTGTAGCCATGCGTACAGGGGGGGGGGGNNGGGGGGGGGGGGAGGTCAAGTACCACATCGAAATGAGCAAGCAATGTAATACGAATGTTTTCCGCAGTATAAAAAGTTATAAGCTTAAGTAAAATACTGAATTTTCTAAATACTGGAAATAAAGGAGCACGGTTGAAACAGATAGTAATATATTAAATCCTGGAAATAGAGGAGCACGGATGAAACAGATAGTAATAGATAATAATACATTAAATCCTGGAAATAGAGGAACATGGGTGAAACAGATAGTAATAGATAATAATATATTAATTCCTGTAAATAGAGGAGCACGGGTGAAACAGATAGTAATAGATAATAATATATTAAATCCTGTAAATAGAGGAGCACGGGTGAAACAGATAGTAATAGATAATAATATATTAAATCCTGTAAATAAAGGAGCACGGGTGAAACAGATAGTAATAGATAATAATACATTAAATCCCGGAAATAGAGAAGCATGGGTGAAACAGATAGTAATAGATAATAATACATTAAATCCTGTAAATAGAGGAGCACGGGTGAAACAGATAGTAATAGATAATAATATATTAAATCCTGTAAATAGAGGAGCACGGGAGAAACAGATAGTAATAGATAATAATATATTAAATCCTGTAAATAGAGGAGCACGGGTGAAACAGATAGTAATAGATAATAATATATTAAATCCTGGAAATAGAGGAGCACGGGTGAAACAGATAGTAATAGATAATAATACATTAAATCCTGGAAATAGAGGAGCACGGGAGAAACAGATAGTAATAGATAATAATACATTGAATCCTGGAAATAGAGGAGCACGGGAGAAACAGATAGTAATAGATAATAATACATTGAATCCTGGAAATAGAGGAGCTCTGGTAAAAAAGATAGTACCTAATAGATAATAATATATTAATTCCTGGATTTTTTTTTATAAATAATCATTGACGTCATGACTCACTGAAAGGATACAGTAGTAAAATGCTTGCGGCTTGCGGACACGACCTGTCACATAATTCTGTGTAATCTTTTATATCAATGACACATTCCTGGAATATTAACTTTATTCCGTAACAAATTTCCAGATTATTTTTAGCAATTTTCATGCTTTATTTCATTTTTAACGTTAATTCACGTACATATTCGTGCGTCACTAAACAATCACCAATATTTGATCGACTATCTACGAATATGTATGTTGTAATAATAATAATTTAGCACACTTATAAACTTTGATATAATATTAAATATTTTTGTAAAACTTATGAAAAAGAAACATTGCACTTTGATCAGAAAACTTTTTTTAATTTGTCAGTTGTTGATTTCAGAACGAATTCTGCTGGAGTAACTACATTCATTTAATTATAATTTTTCATATTGGCCATTATCGGCGTATTCAAATTGGCGTAGTTAGCTTTACTTCAACACTCCCCCTAAAGCTACACTTCGACACTGAAAGACAAAAAAATCATGCCAAACCGATTTTTCTTCGAAGATCTAAAAATCTTTGACTAGGTAAAGGTTTAGTAAATAAATCAGCGATCTGTGAAATAGTATCTAAATACTGCAATTGAATAAAACCTTCTTCAACTTTTTCTCGGACAAAATGATACCGAATATCTATGTGTTTCGCTCGGTTAGATTGAGCTACCACTATTTTCATAGCAGCTTGATTATCTTCAAATAATTTGATGGGTTTAGGAAGATCTAAATTTAAATCTAATAAAATATTGTAAACCCATACTATATCGCTACAAGCTTCACTTAGTGAGACATATTCCGATTCAGCTGTGGACAAAGAAACAGACTTTTGTTTCTTACTTTGCCACAATATTGAACATCCATTAAGTTTAAATACGTAACCACTTGTTGATCTACGAGATATTTTGTCACCACCCTATTCTGCATCAGCATAACACTGTAGCTCCAAATCATTAGAACTGCATGGATAGATTAAACTCAAATTTGCTGTTCCTTTCAAGTATCTCAAGATTCTCTTCAGAGCGTTCCACAATTGAGCGTTTGATTTGTGCTGAAATCTGGACAGGATGTTCACGGCAACAGTTATATCAGGTCTACTACAGAGAGATAAATAGAGTAAACCTCCAATCAAACTTCTACACAAGTGTTCATATTTATTTTCAAAAGTTATTAGAACATAGTCATCTAAGCTACTGTTTTTTAAATTCTTTCTATTTCTTAAATTATATTTTTGAACTTGATTATTCAAAACATTTGAATTATCTTCAATATCATTTTCAATATTGACACTAATATTTTCATTTTCAATAAATTTAATGTCATTATTATTTTCATTATCATCATTATTTAAATATATATTATCTTCATTACAATTATTTTCAACATAATTATCATCATAATTAGTAATACCCAATATTGTTTTAATAGGATCATTATTTAATTCTTCTTCACTATAATTTAATTTTTCATGTTCATAATCAGTAGGATTTCTAAATAGTAATTTATAGAATTTATCTTCCACACCAATTGCTCTAACTTCTCCATTGTATGTAAGATTCCATCTTTCAAAATTTACATTCATTTGAAAACCTTTCTCAAGAGCTACAAATGTTGAGAATAAATTATATTTAAGTTCTGGTACATAAGAGACATTTGACAACATTGTACGTATCCAATTTTCACCATCAAAAGTTTCACCCACAATGGTACCAATACCGTCAACCTTTAGTTCGTTTCCATCTCCTAATTGCTACTATGCACATATGCATAGTAGCACCTGATATGATCCAATTTCTATTCGAATATTTTGCTGATAAAGTTACCAAAGCATTTTCTTTATGATCAGGATTTTGTTTTTTTGAATACCAACAATTATCGGTTGTATGACCCTTTTTCCTACATTTAGTACAAAATTTGTATTGACTTGTGGTTGACTTCTTTTGGAAACAATTTTTTTTAAGATGTCCTCTTTTATCACATTGGAAACACTTAATTTTTGATAAAAAAGCGTTCTCGGAAAATTCTGATTTCACTTCAGTAGATGTAGACAATTCCATTCTGGTTTGCTCAATACATAACCTTTGCGTCAAATTTTCAAGTGTTTGTTCAAACTTAGCGGTGGAGTCCCAAGCAGTTTGAAAATTAGCGTACTCTTTTGGTAAAGTCATCAGTATTTTTGTAATTACAAAATCTTCAGTAAACTTTTCACCTTAAGACTGACACCATATTTTCTATCTGGGAAATATGGTACTGTATCCCTCTAGATTCCCATTTATAATTAAACAATTTCTGTTGTTCTACATGAAGATTGAGAGAATTACTTTGTTTAAATATAGAATTTAATTTGGTCCAAATTTCAAAGGCAGATCCACAATTCACAATGTAATCTTTTACTTTTTCACTCAAATGTGCAATTATTATTTCCTGTGCTTTAAAGTCAGATTGCTTATCTTTACCTGCTTTTTCGATACAATTTTCAACTTCATTGTATACTCCTCTAGCCTTCAGCATAATGGTAAGTTGAAATTTCCATTTTTTGAAATCCAACTCTGATTCCAATTTTTTTGCAAAAATTCCGGAATTTCCAGAGTGTCCTTCCATTATGTCCTGAATATTCCTAGTAGATAACAATTAAAACGTCTTACTTTAATGTAATATCTTTTGGATAGCATATCTGGGCCCATAACCTGTTGTAATAATAATTTAGCACACTTATAAAGTTTGATATAATATTAAATATTTTAATATGTAAAACTTATGAAAAAGAAAAAATTGCACTTTTGATCAGAAAATTTTTTCAATTTGTCAGTTGTTGATTTCAGAACGAATTCTGCTAGAGTAACTACATTAATTTAATTATAATATTTTTTCATATTGGTCATTATCGACGTATTCAAAGTGGCGTAGTTCAACAATCTATGATCGAATACTATCCATACTTTTGAATGTTTTCGATATTTTCTCGTGGCCATAATATTGTGACACAGCCGCTATATCAGGAATATTGAAAATATGGATTGTCAAAGATTGGCTCAACCGAAATGACCATCCATATATTATCTGACACCCTCAAAAATCCTTTTGTTGGAATTGTTCCACCTTTTGCCACTTTTTCTCGTATTTACTCACCTAGTATTTATCTCACAAAAAAATTATAATTGAAAAAATGCCAGGTTCCAATCTCTCAACCAAAAAATTCCGCCTATGAAAGTGGTGATATCTATTATTGGGTATTACTTTAAGAGAATTGACACAGAAGAACGTGCAATAATAAATTTTAGTGCGGTATATACTGCAGCAACAATAAACTTGGCCCCAATAATAGATATCACTACTATCATAGGCGGAATTTTTTGGTTGAGAAATTGGAACTTGGCCTTTTTTCAATGATAATTTTTTTGTAAGATATGAATACTTTTTGTAAAGATTACTATATGTAACTGATTATTTAGCCGTTTTTTTCTTTTCGATTATACAGCATATCGGAAACCAGGAAATTTCTGTGTGAATCGGACCCAAATATCCAATAAAATCTAACACCAAAATATTAATAAAGTAGGTAATATGCACCACAAAGCAAATAAAAATAGAAATATTTATAGTGTATCTTCTTCCCTGAAGTTATAACGAGTTAGAATTTTGCTACTTGCGGATTCATTTAAATTTAAGTCTCTCTACCTTGATACAAGATTTTCCATTTAATTTATTTTCCATTTAATTGCATGAAAACATTCATGCAATTAAATGTAAGATTTCAGCGTCCTACCCGTTTAAGTTTAAACTAGTTTTCGTGCATCTCATTCTCAAAATTGGAAACGTTTTGGAGCACCGGGAGTGTAAGAGTTCAAATATAAATTATTTCCTGCTTAATTGCATGTAAATATCTAATTTTATGCAAGATTTCAGCGTCCTACCAGTTTCAACTACTTTTCTTGCATCTCCTTCCCTAAAGCGGAACCGTGTAGGTGCACCGGGTGTGAAAGAGTCCGAATATAATTAACTTCCCTCTTAACTGCATGTAAATATCTAACTTTATGAAAGATTTCAGTGTTTTATTTAAAACTACATTACAATACGTTGTATTGTCTTCCCTAAAGCGACATCGTTTTAGAGTACTTAGGGTTAAAAAGCACAACTTTTCGAATTTTTCCCTTTACTTGGTAGTCAATTGCTAACTTCATGCAAAATTTCAGCGCTCTAGTTATACGGGAAGTGCCAGAAACTTATGATGATGATTGAATCAGTCAATATGTCAGTCAGTGAGTATCCAAAAGTGCAAACTTTGAAATTACCTATCTCCTGCCCGGGTTAGCATTCACTTTTTAAATCCTGTAGTATTGTACTATACTAAGGAATGTATGTTCAAAATTTCAATGACCAATCCCCTGTAGAACCGGATATCTGACGGTGTGAAAAACCTGGTGAATTGCTTCGTGTAAAGATACACTGGTGTTTTCTGGAACTTGGCCTGGCGCACTGCTGTGCGCTCAGATTTAGAGCTCCAATGTTGACGTAATCTTTCTATGAATGAAATGCTTGATTTTTCAAAAATAAATAAAAAAATTGAGTATCATTTCTTTATCTTACGGAACAGCGAAGTTCGTTTTTCCGCCCCCAAATCATTGCGCCCGGGGCGACCGCCCCCCCCGCTGCAAAATTATCTTATTGTATAGTACACATCTATGCGTACATGCATGCAAGGAAAAACAAATGCATATGTACACTTTTTTGCTTACATCTGTTGGACATTCGAGACAGTTTTATCTTCCATTCGCTGGATATTTACAAACCAGCTACCCAAATTGACCTTACCCAGCCTGTTTTGGACCGTAAGTTTCCAGCATCTCGAGGGAGCTACGTGGTCACGCGCCAAGTAAAACCTCACTGGACGTTGTTAAACTTCATAGATCTTACGGGAAATGGTGCATTCAACGTGTCATATAGATGCTGGCTGCACATGTTTTTATATTATGGGAGTCCGCGGATTGAGCAATATGAAGACACCCATAAGAACATGTCGTCACCTTATTTCCGAAGGAGTCTAAGTAAGAAAAGGAAATTTTACAGGAAAGTTTTTATTTAAAATAAGACATAGGAGGGATAATTTATTACCTCTAAAAAAATCTGTAATCTCTTTTATTCCACTTGTAAAAACCCTTCCAAAAAAGGTCTACGTTTTTGTACCTATAAGACACCGTTTCAATCAATACTGTAGAGATCTAATTTGAAATGAATGCCTACGTCTTTAGGAATACAATAGAAATGCATGATCCATTCTGAAATGGATACCTTCGTCTTTAAGAATACATTAGAAATGCATGATCTATTCTGAAATGGATGCCTTCGTCTTTAAGGATACATTAGAAATGCATGATCTATTCTGAAATGGATGCCTTCGTCTTTAAGAATACATTAGAAATGCATGATCTATTCTGAAATGGATGCCTTCGTCTTTAAGGATACATTAGAAATGCATGATCTATTCTGAAATGGATGCCTTCGTCTTTAAGAATACATTAGAAATGCATGATCTATTCTGAAATGGATGCCTTCGTCTTTAAGGATACATTAGAAATGCATGAAATCATCAAAGTTGGCTCTTTGCAGCTCCACGATTGGATCTCTACTGTATTAATTTTGTTCCAAATTCAGTCAAATAGATCAAAGTCTATAATGATCCCATATACTATAAACAAATTAAAGCAGTACAGAAACAAATAAAACTGGTTCTCTGAAGAAGGGAGCTCTCTAGCGAAAACTGTAAGAGCTAACTCAATTCTGATCATACCATTGGACGTTGATATTTTATATTATATGGGACAAAAAAACCGATTTTGAAAAATTTCGAGTTAGACCCCTTCTGAAATAAGGTGACGATGTTTGTGTGTTTGTTTTTCCTTGCATACAAAATATGTGAAGCTGTGCAATCAGAGTAAGTATTTATTCGGTTATCTGCGGGCACCCTAAGGCGCCAAAATAAAACTGCTCGCATTATTATTTACAACGATCAAGTATGGATCGATTTCCATTCTCTCTCTATTATATCACGTGCATTCTAATTCATTTAATAAAGTAAAAAGAAAAAAAGAGAGTTGGCTTCCAGAAGTTTTACAAAACTTTACAATTATTTATCTTTCACTCGATATTACTTTAGTTGAACATTGGAACTCTGCTTTGATGTAAGTTTAATTTATTCAATCAAATAAAAAAATATAATCTAAAATATCTTCCCACCCAGGTAGTCACTGAGGGGAGCAAGAAGATCCTAAGCCCGTGTGGAAGGTTTGGTGTTAGGACGGTCATCCCTGCTTCATACCAAACGTGGAGAGTTGCAGTTAGTACACATTGAAACTATGAGAGGAAAGCGGAGAATGCCGTGCCAAGAAAGAATACAGCAATGCCAACCCAAAAAGATTTGCTACGTGGTGAAGTTCAAGGAGAAAGTATACAGCAGGGGTTCCGAAACTTTTTGGTACCGCGCCCCCTTTTCTTGAAATGAAAGCCTCCCACGCACCCCTCCCCTTTACATTATAAATTATGAATGGGTATGAGTGTTGCTGAATGCTATCTCATTCAAAACGCTAATGTGTTGCTGAATGCTATCTCATTTAAAACGTTAATGTGTTGCTAAATGCTATCTCATTCAAAATGCTAATGTGTTGCTGAATCTTATATCATTCAAAACCCTAATGTGTTACTGAATGCTATCTCATTTAAAATGCTAATGTGTTGCTGAATGCTTTCTCAATCAAAACGTTAATGTGTTGCTGAAATTGTCTAAACATCATGTTCAATAAAATTAGCTTTGTAACAATTCAACTGGTCTCGCTTGGCTTGCCTTCACGCCCCCCAGTTTGGGAACCTCTGGTATAATCGTATTATGTATCTAAATCTATTCTAATTACTTGTCTGTAAACACCTCAAAAACGAAAGTCATTACATTTACAAGACGAATCAATTGGCATTTGGCTCAATATGTTGGATCTTCAGAAATTTCACGTGTAAATAACATAACTGATTTGGGTATTCTGCTTGATTGCTTGATTCCAAACTTCTATTTCAAAGGCACTTTCCGGTTTTGGTCTCATAATTAAATTGTGTAGAAATTTTAAATCCAAACAGTTATTCATTTTGGAAACCCATATTCAAAACTTGAATATGGGTCCATCATCAGTGGCCGATTGTACATTACCAATGCTAGTCGCATTGAAAATGTTCAACGTGAATTTCTTGGCCGATTTTATGACAGGTTTTGGCCTGGTCGTCTGTTCTATTCCTATGACAATATGCTTTATCTTCTTAATATTGATACACTGTCTGACCTTCGTGTATACACTGCTGCTAAATGTGTTTTAATGCACTTCATAATAATGTCGACTCGCTATCTCTCATATCAAATATAATGTTGAAGGTTAGACAATATCCCAATAGTCTGTTTGAAAATACCTTCTGTCTTGCTCATGTTTCTCCTCCTGATCCCTATTTTTTCTGTCTGTCTGCGCTAATAAATTTGCTGCATTTGGTGTTGACTTTTTCAACAGTGCTGAAATTTTCTTTTCGGTAAAAAGACAAATTTCCTTCATGAACCCTCAAACTATTTTACAGACTGATTGACTCCAGGACTCCAGGTCCAATTTATTAGATAAACTCAATTGTTAATTGTGACCTAAATAAATACCTAAATAAAATAAATCTATTCGCAATTATTGTAAACTAGTGAATCAAGATGATCAGTGAACAAAATATTGGGCCCCTCGTGTGGGGGGGGGGGCAGGGCCCACAAATTTTTCGAAATCGAAAATCACTCACTCAACACCAACCAAACATGATAACATATCAGAATTTTACGTTTCTACAACAAACAGCTAGAAACATAAAAATCATTTTTAAAAACACAATATTGAGCCTGGGGACCCCAATCAATACAGAAAATTTTCATGACCTTAACATGGATACCAAATTTCGTTAAAGTAGAATAAAAATTGTGGAGTTCACTAACGTTAACATATAAACTCATGTCCAAAATTACTCGCCCAGCTAGATTTTCTTGTTTTCAAAAAACTACTATGAATTTTTTTTGTTCTGTATGAATGCTATACGAGTATATGTATTTTTATGTTCCCCTATGGTTAAAAAATACTGCACCAGCATATAGAATAACCCCCCTAAAGAAAGAAAATGATAAAAATGCAGATTTCAATCTACCTTAAAATGTAATGTTCTTTTTTTTCTAAAGTTGCCTCCTCTGGCTCTAAAGGGCATCTTCCAAACGCTTTGTCATGGAATTGATTACAATGCGTATTTCTTGTTGGGGTATTCCTTCCCCCTCCTCGAGAATGGCGGAGTTCATCTGGGTGAGAAATTCTGGAACGTGTTCAGGCCTCGAATCCGGCGTTCCAGAATGTCCCACATATGCTCGATGGGGTTGAAGTCCGGACTCCTTGCAGGAACCACCAATCTTTGGATATTCACTGTGTTAAGCTATTGGGTGACACATCTCGCTACGTGGGGGTACAACCAAGATAATGCAACATCGGGGAACATCGAGCATTCTTGCCACTTGCCGTTGCTTAACCCCTGCCAAAGCATGGCAAGAACCCTACCCACATCAACTTCGGCTAAAGACATTGGAATTGATTAAAAGTTGAAAAAGATGTTAAAACAAATCACTATCATTAATAAAACTGAATAAATTTACTACTAACCGATCAAAGTTCTAATTACTACTAGAGTCAAGTGGCTAAACAATATCTTATTATAACAATTCAGCTAATTTTGACCCTAGGTGTTAAGATAAAATTTTACCTGGACATCCAGTAAGAAGTTGAAATCATTAATAGCCCTTTCGATCCGTTTGATCACTTAAAATAACAGAATAACTAAGTTGGCGGGTAATTTTGGACATGAGTGTATGTATACGCCAAGTGCCAAGGCGTGAAATTATTGGGCGGAGCGAAGCGTAGCCTTATACTCCCTACAAACTGCAAACTTTTGTTACCCGAAACTACTCAACCGATTTTTACGAAATTTTTTTCTTCATATTCTGCATATACCCAAGGGTGCATATATCTATTTTCAGAACGATATCTTGAACCGTTTCCTATTTTTTGGCCGATTTTCCGATTTTTTACCAAATTCAGAGAGTCATGGTCGGATATCTTAAATTTTGTCGCGACAATATATCAACTCATAGCGAAAAAGTTTTAGGTGGCTTCTCAATACTTAATTTAGGACATAATTTACTAAATTTTGACAAACCATTCCTGAGTTAAAAGTTCGAATCCGGGATCGGGCAATATAAAATTTAGGAAATATTAATTGTTTAGCCAAAACGGTGAGAGATATCGAATATATGTAATATATACCCAAGGGTGCATATATACATCTATTTTCAGAACGATATCTTGAACCGTTTCCGATTATTTGGCCGATTATTTTGCGCTTTAAATAGTGAATTTATAAAACTACTCAACGGCACGATGCAATCAAAAAAGGTGCGGTTTTCTCAAAAAATCTTGTTTTAACGGAATAATGGAGCAATATGCTAAAGTTTATGTGGTGCGCGAAAATGCGAGGAGAAACGGATGGCTCCGCCCGTTTTTGTCTACGGACATACCTAGTACTAATCCAGAATTATAATTAAATTTGTAAAGACTGTAGGTGTAGGTACATCTTTTTTATTTTCTTAAAAAAAATTAGCGATTAATGGGATATCAGATCATTTTCTTTTGGCGTTCTAACGTCACACGAAGTGTTTTATTTTTTGTTGAGGGGATATATTTTTTCACCGGAATGGTCTTTGTCGAAGTTCATAACGAATGTAAAAGACAGGTATAACGTACATGTGGTCGTATTTATTTCTGGAAATGATGTGTTCCTAGCTCTTAATATTCTATGCTATTTTTTATTTTTCTTTCCTAATTTTAGCTGTAGTCGAATCAATTCTTCTATCTTTGTCCTATTTATAACGCCGAAATTGTTTTATCAGGATGGAGAAGAATTATACTAACCAGTTTGGTGCAAACAATAATAGACACACAAAGGAGTACATTCCCATAATGTTGGATATTGATAAGACAGTAAAATCACATTCTAATCCTGTAAATGAAAATCAGTCCGATATTCCGGCAAATGGTGAGTGTAAGCATTATAATAGTCACCGTCAATGGTACTTTGAATACATCAGTTCCCGTTAGATCACTGAAATAAAGCGAGGTCCATCGAGGTTTTACTTGGTGGGATACCACGTGGATTTGCGCTTTTTTGATTACTGTCGGCCACGATTCAGCTAAGAAACTTTGTGGCGATATCATATGTGCACTGTACATCGATAGCGACGGAGACATGTGCTCGAGCAGACGATAAACACTCTGGAGTAAAGTTAGGTTCCGATTTGCATGCCGTCATCCGATTTACATGCCGTACACATGGACCCCTCTGATTTGTAAACTAGATTTATTCCAATCAGTCCCAAGAAATGCAATCACAATATACTCTCTTTAGAGAATGTATTTGTGTATGCAATATGAGAGCATATTCTCATTCTAAAGTTATTCTTATTAATTAATAAGCATTTTCGTATAATTATATACACAAATTATTGGGAAATTATACCAGAATGTGTTTTTTTTGTTTCAATGAAAAAAAAAATCTGCCCTCTGGGGGGAGCGATAGACCCTTCGCCCCCCCTTAGATCCGCCCGTGTAATCAAGAGACCTTAAGCTAAAAAACGAAATTGCATGGGAAAAACTGAAAAATATACAACTAGACAGAATATGGAAGCAACAGAAAGTCATAATCCTGATGCATTTCATCATAACTTAATTTCCAAGAAAACGACAACAAAGTATTAGAAATCCACATTAAAGTAATTTTATTAATTTTATACCTACAGCTTCAATTATCAGACATCATTTCCTAAGAGATTCGTAAAATAAAGTTACTGTCCACTTTTGTAATTCCATTTCAGGTGGACAACATTCCGTTCCCAGCGATGCCAACAAACTTTCAAAATATCTGCGAACATTTTTGTATATATTCCACATATTCGGATTATGCAGCCTACCAAATTATTTTGCAAGAACTCAATTCAATCGACTTCACAAATACATTTATCGATATTTTGTACATTTTCTACTCATTTGTGAGCTCACCAGTAATTTGATTTGTGTTGTTTTATACTCACGTCGAGAATTATCAGAATTTCTACAAAGAATCACTGAAACTTCAAGTGTATGGGGATTGTACTTTGAAAGTGTAATTATCAATATTCAGATCAATTCATTGCTAGATCTTTTATTGAGCATTGATAAATTTGATCAAACAAATAAAAAAATTATACAAACTTGTAAGAAAATAGAAAAAATCTTTATTTATGTGAGTGTAGTATTGATCGGTGGACCAATATTTATTCAATTTTTTAGTGCTATCTTTCTTGAAATGAATGACGAAGAAATACGAATCATGTCAGAAATCTACGAAAGAAAATATCCAAAAAACCGATTGCCATTTTTATTATGGATTCCTTATATTGATGTTAGCGATCCAAAATATTTTTTATTTTGTCTTTTTTTTGAAGTGATCAATGTCTTATCTTTTACTTTGATGCTTGAAACGCTAACAATTTTCCTTCCTGTTATATTAATACATTTGGATGGGCAAAATAAAACATTAGCAAATTTAATCAATGGTATAGGACGAAATAAGTATACTAATGGTGCGATGGATAGGAGCTCCCGGAGAATAAGAAAACCAGACCAGCGTGACGAGGAAATGCTGGATGTCGCTCAAATGAGGAAGATTGTCTTATTTCATCAACAAATCATTACATTTAGACGAAAGGTAAGTTATGTCATGCATAATGTGGGATTATGGCGCAATGTACATATAGCACGTATTCCAAGGGTAATAAAATAAAGAACTAGAAGAAGACAATAGGGTCTACCTGGGTTATACACACATAAAGGTGCAAGGGCTGACCAAAATGTTCCGGATCTTTTGAACAGGCGCCCCATTGGTGCATCGGAGGGGAGAGGGCAGCATTGTTTATAGAAGTTCCTCCAGATCTGTTCAGATAGTTGATAAGAATTTCTGAAAGTGCACTAACAAGTATTACATTAAGCAGACATTTTGGAATTATTGATTCATGAGAAGAGATAAAAAGAGTTAGTTTGAGAACGTTTTTGCTGTTTGCATCAAATTATACTGCAGGTGAGACGTTCATTAAAATTATACTGGAGGTAAGACATTCATTCAAATTATACTGGAAGTAAGACATTCATTCAAATTATGCTGGAGGTGAGACGTTCATTCAAATTATGCTGGAGGTGAGACGTTCATTTTCATTACCTTCAAACCTTGAGACATCCGCGAGAAGCCATAGAAAAGAAGAGGCTAGAGATATGAATGGGGAGTGAATGCTGCAACAGGATAACGCCTCTGGGCATTCTTCGCCCCTCTTTAGCGATCATTGCATGAAAAAAGACAATTATTAGTTTTTTTTTCCAATTTTTCCTGGGAAAACTAAAGGGGATAACGAAAAATTACTGAGAATGCCATTCACCTAGAATAGTGTATCAGCATACAATAAAAAGCTGAAATTCCATACAAAAGTGTTCCGCAGTACAAAAAGTAATATCTTTGAGTAAAATATTGAATTTTTTAAATTGGAGCCATGCTCAACTCTGGGGGGTCGGTTCCACCAAAAATCCAAAGTAGTTTTAATGTCTCAATCTCGAAATTGTTGTTGAATTTCGTAACCGTAATAAATAATTGAGGGCAAGAACATCATTGACAGATGAGTGCTCGATAACATGAAAAAAAATGACCAAGAAGACACAGAAGTTACTATCCAAGCACGAAACCCAGTGGAGGAATAAATGGAAGAATTTATGCAGTCGTATACAGGGTAAGCCATTTTAGTTGATAAGGTCGATTTTCTCGAGATCGCTTCAATTCACAATTAAACGTCCGAAACAAATTCATTGATTTTTTGTGGTGAGGTTGAAATTTCTCTCAAAGGTCACGTTAAATTGTTTCAAGGTCAATTTGTTATTTTTAAATAGACCCTTGTATATACAGGGTGCATCAAAAGGTTATGCGAAGAAAGAAAATTAAAATGACTCATTCTGCACAGTTCAAATCCTCCACCTCACTTGTACAGTCCAGTCCATCTGTAAACTGAATCATGTCTAATATTCCTTATTCTTATTTCAGTTCGACCTTTGTGTTTCCAATATTATGAGGTGTCGCATTATATGGATTGCTATATGTTTTACTTGTACTGTTTATACAGTAACTATACTTCAAAGTTTGCGTCGAGAAAGACAACTCTTTTTTATTGGAAATATTATTTGTGCGTTGATAGTATGTTATCAAAATTGTTTGCTATCTGAAATATTGCAATCATCCAATGACGTTATCAGACGAAATCTTTACAACAGTTGTTGGTACAACTTATGTCCAAAGGCTAGAAGAATGATGTTAATGATGCTCAACAGATCACAGCTTGACAGTCATTTGAAAATTTTTGGTGGATTAATAGTACTTGGAAATAGATATTTTCTGATACTAGTTGATTGCGTTTATAAATTTATCCAGTTTGTTAGGATTAAGTAAACCAAACCATGGAGCAAAGAAGACATGAAAATAAAGCTATACTTCTAAGGCCCTCCGCACGCAAGTGACATTAAAATTGCTGAGATTTAAATTGTTGCAATTCAAATCGCGTCTACAAAGCAATTTCTTAAGCAGGTGAATGGAGCACACGAGGAGATTTTTATCTTACGAAATCTCACAACTATGCAATCTACGTCCGCACTTTAATTATAAAAAAAATATATTAGTATCTAATAAATATTCTGTGTGAATTTAGTTTTTAAGTTAAAAATGAATTATTTTTTTTACTTATCTTATTACTAATTATTTCTAAATAAAGAAATCAAAACAAATTTATAATGTCTATCTCACAAAAACAAAAATGTAAAAAAGGCCAAGTTACAATGTCCAAAAAGTTTGGCGTTTAAAAGTACTGAGATCTAAAATGAGACGAAGCTTTTCTATTAATAGCCAGACATAAATGTATCTATAATTATTATTAATAATTGTGGCGGCCTTTCCTTTCGTAATTCCAAGTGCTGCGTCCACTAGTTAGGACTATTGCACACATGTTTTTCTACGTCTAGTATGTCTCATCCGGCCCTGAATTGGCCGAACCCCTAATGAAGTTCAGCAACAATTCTAATGGGTTAGAATGTATCCCTATATGTTCACAACCCGGGAACCCTATTTCACAACCCGGGAACCCTTCTTCACACATCCTGCATATAGCTGTTCCCTTGTTGGCCCTTATAGTTATTAGGTGTTTCCTTAGAGCACATTGACCCGTCAGCAGCCCAATCACTAGTCTGATGTCAAGTCTGCTTAGATTCACAATTCTCACAATTGACCCCGTTCCAGGTTTTTTTCGGAGACCCAGTCTTCTATAGCTGCCTTTCTTATTCCAATAGTCCCGCGCTTGGATGCACGTTATTACCGATGGAGTAGGACATCGTCTTTATCGTTGATAATAGTTTTGATTCTTGAATGTCCAGTCCATGATTTCTTGGACATCCATTGATTGTTGTTAATCTCCAGCCTGTAAGACGCCATCCTTGCCATTTCCTTGATAAAATAGAGTCTTCAGTCAGCGGTGTTCTCATCACTCCCGCAAGCTTTCTTATTACAGTTGTTTGTTCTACCTTTGGCCATGAAACAATTTGCAGATTCTGACTCTGAGATGTGTGCTTTTCGTGGTATATTCTCTTTGGGATATTTCCCACTCACAGCAACATCTTTGAAACTTATCAGGTTTCTAAAAGTCTGAGTTCTCGCCCCTCAGAATCCGTGGGCGACTTTAACCCCAGACCCCCTCTTTTCGTATGGTTGCCATGGGATTTAGGAGAAGAGTTTCCACCGCTCCCTCTACCCACCTCTAGGTAATTCCGTACTGTTATTGTGAGACATAGTTATACAAGTTCCGTACTGTTATTGTGAGACATAGGCTTTTCTGTTAGGGACTCCTTTCCTTAGCCTTTGAGGATCCCTCCCCATAACACTATAAGGTAGCAACTGGTTTTTCTGTTAGGATGTCCTTCCCTTAGCTTTTGAGGATACCTCCCCACCGCACACAAGGCAGCAGCTGGTTTTCTGTCAGGGTGTCCTTCCCTTAGCCTTTGAGGATTCCTCCCCGCAGCACTACAAGACAGCAGCTGGTTTTCTGTCAGGGTGTCCTTCCCTTAGCCTTTGAGGATCCCTCCGCATAACACTACAAGACAGCAGTGTCCTTGTCCAATCAACTTTGGCCTTTATCGATGCCTGCGCAACAACGATAAAGTTGATCATTTCCACCACCTAGGGTTTTGATCTGAAGTACATCAGGCCAAGATGTGAAATCATACCGGACTGATACCACTCACCGCACGTGCAACCAGCGAGTATCACAGACCAACCGACCACTCACCCAACGCCTCAGCTAGTCCCCTACGAATAAACCCCAGGAAATGTGTACCCACCCCGGACCCAGTGGGAACACACCTTAGGAAAGGTAAATGTATCTAAAATTATATGCCTGCTTGTTTCCAAAAATTGGAAATTAATGTATATAATGATCTAAAATATCGGATGTCCAACTATTAAAAATTTTTAAATTTTACGACGGGAATATGTTCTCTTCAAAACATCAGTGAACATTTTCACGTTTACTTGGCAAGTTGTTGTGTGCATTTACATAAAACTCAAGCCACAAAAATTGCCACGTAAATTTGAAATTTTTCACTGATTTTTTGAAAAGAACCTAAATATTCCCGTCGTAAAATTTTGTATTTTTTGATAGTTGGTCATCCGATATTTTAGATCATTAGATACATTAATTTCCGGTTATTTGGAAACAAGCAGGCATATAACTTTATCCCCCCCAAAAATACCACTGCGTGCTATAATAATTCCTCGCCAAGTCATTGGCCCAAAAAAGATATGAAAATTTCGACCCCACCCTAGACGATTTCAGAATTTTAGTCTGATTTCCTCATTCTCTTCACCAACATGCAGTATTGGTGGGTTGTCAAGCCAAAAACAATAAACCATTTGCTCAGCCTGAGGTAATACACCTTGCTTGGCAGAGGTTTCCTATTGCGAGAAGTGTTTCTGTACAGAAATATCTGCAGACCACGAAGGCAGGGAACCTGGACATGTAATATTTTCAAAATTAAATACAAAAATCGCAAATCAGCTTTAAAAGGCTCGACACATTTTTTGATTCTGATAAAATTTCTGGGGATTCAGTGTAGTGTTTTTATTTGGGGGGGGGGGGGGGGNTTTGGGGGGGGGGGGAGGAATCTATTCCATCTACTTTCCGATGTATCTTACTGTCTTTGGCTAAAAATTTAGTAATACGAAAAAATCGGAAAAACGGCCGTAAGTCGAAAACGGTTGGACAGTTTTGAATTTTAATAATATTTCTGGAGTCTCAGCCTACATTTTTTTTCCCCATCTATTTTTCAATGTCTCTTACCGTTTTGGTTAAAGGATTAGTGATCAAGCAAAACGGTCGTTTTGCGAACGCCAAGAAAAAAAACGAGCGTGCTATATTAACACGAGCCAAGATTCCTATGTAAAATCAATATTTTCAAACTAATTTTTGAATAATGAGTAAAAAATTTAGGATTTTTTTTACGTAATCTTGTTCAGGTT
>CM022881.1:20456384-20477441 GCA_012654025.1 Pachypsylla venusta | reverse complement strand
CTCCCCCCCCTGCCCCCCCTTCCTACGCCCATGATGTGGTTTGACTTTTAGAGATTCGATCCACCAAAAGCTGTTCGGGGCACTAGGAGCGCCCCTGGGCACGATATCGTGAACAAGAAAATTAGTGGTCGGGCTTTTTGCCCATAGATGACCTGTTCTACTAGAGCTCTGCACACGATTCTGTACGTACGGTACCTCGTCATATGTCGGACATATCGAACTTTTGGACTCCAGGGCTCTATATTTCAGAACTTCAAAAATGACCCAAAATAAAAAATGAGGAGGGGCTATTATTTTTTTGGTGACGATTCCAAAGCTCAGGACTCACTGTAAAGGAAAATGACTGACTTACGGCTTTCTTTTAACTTTCTTATTTTAATCGGTTTTGTATCCTCTCGTCTCCATGATATCCTTGGCTGGGGATTGCCTTTAGCTTTACATCGCATGGTTACATTGCCGCCTTCCTGGATGGATATGTCGCCACTCGTATGGGCATCAATAATGTCAGGTGGAACTGGAACAGAGTAATTACAATGCTCTTCAAATAAAATAAACGCTTTTCTTATCATAGTTCAGGGGCGGATCCAGGCTAAAATTTTAGGGGGAACTAAGGAATTTTATCATGAGAATATAATGTATTAGGTAGGTTCAGCTTTCAACAATTTGTTTCACCTATTGCAAAACAATTTGGGGGGGACTCCACCTCAGTTCCCCCCGTAATTCCGCCTCTGCCGTTGGTTCGATATGGATCTCACATTTCTTCTTATAATTTTCATTATTTATTGTGTTTCACAATTGAGATTTAACAAAATAGAAAATGGATAAAAAATAATTGAAAGTATAACTGTGGGAGCGGTAACAAGAAACAGGAATACGGAATAATTTACCTGCCGTTTTTGAGGTAGCTTTTTTTGATGGCTGGCCAGCTTCTTGAATGTTGATGCACCTTGAAATGATTAGTCGATGTATTTAATTAATTATTAGATTAGATTATAGCAGACTGTATTGCGGGCGGTAGGTATTTTGGAACTAAATTTAAAGATGGGAAAAGATAGGATCTGAGACAAGGAAGAGCCAAACAAGTATTTTAAACGTATTTTAAACCTACCTACCTGTGAAGTACCTAGGTAAATATAATTCGTTAGGTTAGGCTCCTCCTAACCTAACAAATTATATTAATTTCAAAAATTAAATAAAATTCATTTTTTGTTAGCATTATATATTTGATGTTGATCTTAATTCTCTTATTCCAGAATTGGATTCCCCAAAAATTGATAATCTTGAGTGTAAGTAGAAAATTGTAGGTCACATAAGAAGCTCTGTCTGCTATACATTTTGAGTTCGAACCAATCCACATTCATTTGAGCTCGTTGTATACGACACAAATAGATATAAAAGTCGTCAAAATATAAAAGCCTTTTCATTTTGATAAAATTTGGTATATTGGCATCCGAAAATTATATTGGATAATTTTTGGTATTTTGTAGAAATTTCGATTTTGGCGCCCCGGCAGGGGACCACTAATGTAAACATTTCTTATTTTGATAAAATTTGGTATACTCAGTCACCCAAGTATTAAAGTGGACAAATTTTTGTATTTTGTTCAACAGTAAGTCCGTTAAAAGCAGAGGTGTACAGTACTCCAACTGAGAAAGCACATCATAATATTTGAATAAGAGGGGATTTGAATTTTGAGTCTTAAAATATTTTACGCGTCTTTGACTAAAGGGCCCCAATTTTTTTTTCTTCGGATTTGACATTTTTTCACCTAATAAGAAATTTTTAAAGCGTCCCCCTTCACGGCCCTGTTGCTAGGAAGGGGTGCATTGCCGGACCCATGTTTACTAAGCCAAGTGGCCTTTGTTTGAGCTCCCGCATACGTGGTTAATACATGGTGCTTTGGGACGTCCAATATTAAGTTCTTTTTTAAAAGAAATATTCTTTGCAGTTATAATATAAACAACAACATTGATACATGAAAAAGGTTGATGTTTCATATCAGGTCTATCCTTTGACAATAGAACTTCTGTATTAGGATCGATCTTTCCTTTATCTCTTATTTCGTTGGTTAGTATAGATCGGGATTAAAAAAATTTAATTTTAAAAAAATAAAAATTATATTCTTTCGAATAGATCAGGATTAAAAATTTATCAGACACGTTCCCTGGTGTTGCCACTTCCGTTATTCTTTTCATAGTGGTAACCATCCCAAGAGGGAACTCTGTAGGTTGAGTTCAAATACTGACCTTGCACTTTGCTTAACTTTGTGTGAGTCATCAGTAATAGGTATGGCCACACATTTCAAGTGTATTCTGTATATGGGGTGTCGGTGTCGGGTGTCAATTGCAACATTGGTTTGAAGCAGAGTTTTTAAAGGCCGGATGCCCTTCCTACCAACAAACCTTCTGTATTGACACCGGCTTAGGACCGTCACCTAATGAAGCTCCACGGCTATATTCTACATATTTCTATCTGGTGTCGGTGTTAATTGCAACTCTTATCTCAAATGTGTCCCACAATGTTCAACCTTGGAATTTTTGGATTTTCTAAAGTTCTAAGTATGTTATAAAGAGGGTCATGGAAATCGAATGGATATGATGAGCTTCAGATTCGAACTCCCAGAAGTAACATTTTTTAGACAAAAAATATCAATTTTTTTCAAAAAAATCGATTACCAAAAAAAAAAAAAAAAAAAAAAAAAAAAAAAAAAAAAAAAAAAAAAAAAAAAAANAGAAAAATTATCAAAATGATAGTAATATTTGTTACTTAAGTAAAAGTCCAAATAAAAATAAGGAGGGTTGGGGGTATCTAAAGTTTATTTTTGATACATCCTGTATAAAAACCACCGTTTTTAGCTTATTTTACATATGAGCTCAAAATGGGGGCTGCTATACAATTCACAAATTTAAAGAAAGGTTTCTCATTTAGCCAAATCATCAAAAGTCAACATTTCCATTAGTGTCGTAGGTTGGGAATGTTTGGTTACTCGCGGTACACTCAGCCTCGTAAGGACAATTAAGTAGATTTTTTTTTAGTAGTGACAAGTGGCGGCATTACAAGAGCAAAAAATATATAATGCTGTCATAGAGGCCTTTGTAATTCTGTGATACTCACAAATCTAGGTTGTAATACATTATTTGAGTTACGTATTTTTGAGACATCCTGTATTGTTCTCATGCAATTCTTTGGAATTATATTTTTAACTTGTTAACACCTACTCTTTTGTTTTACAATCTGTCGATGATAACATCCCATGACGTACACGAAGCCCAGTTGGACTGACCCAGTGCCAGTCCATGATTTTTAGCCGCCCTGGGTCCCTCTCCTTCCCTATACATCCATACTTGATCCATTAGCCAAATTTATCATAACCAGAGGGCATTTGAGCATTTTGAGCTACATTGGAACGAGATTTCATGAGTTAAACTCATGATTTCTCGACCAATACGCAAATGTCGTCCCCGAACAAGTGCCGTCCTGAGCAACTGCCCCATTTGCCTACAACTAGTACCGGCCCAAGGCTGACCAACATATTATCAACGTAATTCGAACTAAAATAAACCTAGAAACTTGAAATTTGGAACATATCAGTTTTCTTTTAGGATGTAAGTAGCTGCTGAAAGAGCTACAACGCGACAAGAGCGACTAGACATGTTAGGTATACTTTGCATTGAGTCAGATTTGTTGAAGAAAATTGATATTGATGATATAATTGATGAATTTGCCGAAAACAAATGTAGAAAACGACATTTTTAAAATGTAGATGGTAATTTTATTGATATTATTACGTTTTGACAGTAAAATTATTATGAAAGCTATAAGTTTTTATTTTAATTGAAAAAAAGAAAAAGAAAACGGACGTGAAAAAAAAGGGTCCCCAAATTGATGTTTGCCTAGGGCCCCGTTGAGGGTATATCCGGCCCTGTTGGTTCCCCAAATTTGTGGTAGCCCCAAGGTGAGTTATATCCCAAAACCGGCACTGGGTAACATAAATATCTTCTGCTATAAAAACGATTAGGTATTTCGTGATTCCAATTATTAGCCTCAACATGGCCTCTATAATTGTCATCGCCGTCTTGGAGTTGGTTTTTCCATGTTGCGCGATATATATCTCCGGTCAAATAATATGTCTGCATCATTATATTTGACCTCTTCTAGTAAGTTTATTTATTTATGAATATAATCTTCTGCTTCGGAGAACCTGTTCTGGTGATTTATATCAGAGGTGGGTTTTCTTGGTTTGCTAAACAATTGGTTTTAAAGTTAGTCTACAACGAACTCTCGTTCGTATACAAAATGAGAATTATATTCTAGTGATTTTAGTTAGGCATTTCTTTAAGAAAATCATTGAGGTAAGTCAAAAAAAAATTCTGCTTTGTGACATATGGCTTAACTGTGAACGTTAGTGAACTCCATTTTTAACCCCGGTGTACATACCGAAATGTACTTGTATATGTGTATGTATGTTTGTTACGCGATACAAGCCACAATTTTCATCCGATTTCGACGAAATTTGATATACATATTTAGCACACGAAGGAAATTTGTTCTATAGTTTTGGGAGCCCTGGCCCCCCCGGGCACCCAGGGGGCCCTGTATTGTATTTTTTGAAAATGATTTTTATCTTTTTACCGGTTTGTTGTAGAATCGTAAAATTTTGATATGTTATGGCTGGTGTTTAGGGATTTACAATTTTGAAAAATTTATGGGCCTGCCCTTTTCAAAATGACTTTTTAAAATTTGATTAAGATTTTTTTTTCTTCTATAAATTGACTACAACACTAACGTGAACACCTGTGACCATCTTGATCCAGTATAGTTATTTTACCGGCTCAACAAAAAATCACTCCCCAAAATTTGATATTTAACGTTTCAACGTATACGTAGAACACATATTAGATTTTTTTTTAGTATGGAACCCTATATACATACTGATAAGAGAATGGTGTGACCATTCTCTTTTTAGTATGGAAAACCCTATATAAATGTGTGTTTCTCTTTTTAGTATGGAACCCTATATAAATGTATGAACATTCCCTTTTTAGTATGGAAACCTATATAAATGTGTGACTATTCTCTTTTTAGTATGGAACCCTATATAAATGTGTGACCCTTCTCTTTTTAGTATGGAACCCTATATAAATGTCTGACCCTTCTCTTTTTAGTATGGAACCCTATATAAATGTGTGACCATTCCCTTTTTAGTATGGAACCCTATATAAATGTGCAACCATTTTCTTTTTAGTATTTGGTAAACTGTTTACTTTTAATATAAAGGTGAATATTTTTTAACACTTAATTTTTTTTCAACTACTCATTCAACTCGCAACACGAGAAAATTACAGAATATAAAAAGAAATCTTTTATACAGGAGTAACGGAGACCACTAAATACCGCCAGCAGTATATTTAATGGCACCCACCGGGGACCAAAACATTGAAGCATATTCCATTTTTGAGAGTAATGTTTGAACATTTTTGATTTTTTTTTTGGCAACTCCCACATAATAGAGCCAAAGACCAAGATTCCGTTAAGCTTTGAGTTTTAATTGGTAAACTTGAGATTTTAATATCTTATTTAAAGACGTAATATACTTTAGCGACTTCATTTTATCTATTTTCCTCCTTTGTAAGAAATTTTATTTGTTTCAAGACACCTACAGAAAATCAAAAATCGCCGTGCGTCGTGATGGGGACTTTTGCCACTTAGTGGTGAAATTTTGGAATGCAGTCCTGTTTGGTGAAACGAAAAGATTTCATTTAAATGGATCAATGCTAAGTCAGAGGTGCGATCAAAGCGTTTGATCGGTGGGGGGGGGCGTTAGCCAGTAAAACAATAAACACATTTGCAGAGTTTTTATATTATCTTCATTTTTTCGAAATGATAATTCTGATATTTTTGGTTTTAAAAGATAATATATTTTTTAAAATAACAATTTTAAAATCCCCACCGAAAAGTTTTGAGTGTATTTATATTGAGCGAGTCCCATATTTCCGACCTTCAGGGGCCCCAGATCATAACCACACTTTTAGAAATAAGTGTCAAATAAAGAGGTCCATTAAGCTGGCCCGTCCACTGTGGGCGAATGGTAACGGTACATATGATAGCACTCACCAGAACACCGAAATACCTCCGCGGACGGGTCAGCTTAATGGAGCTCAGATAAAGTTGGGTAAATGAAATAATTTACAATTTTTACGAAATGTATAGCTAAACTTATTACACTTTGATCTTAGCCAAAAGGCCGAGGAGCGAGAAGCGAAAAAGTAAAACAGGCTACTTAAACTAGCCAAAGCAAATCGCAATGGGAAACTATTGCTACAGAGCCAAACTTATTGAGAAAAAAACGATTTTTTTTTTCTTCTCAAATTCCAGGAAACCAGTTGGGCGTAAAGTTATAGAAAATTTAATAATTATTCGTCTTATTTAAAAGAGTATTTTTATTTAGTTATTTACATAAAAGCAGTTTATGTCAAAAGTTACCCTATAAAGTGCCGCCAAACCCCTTACCCACCCAAACTTTAGAGGTTGAGAACTTAGTGTTACACTCACAGCAACATAGAAACAATTTCCACAAAAAATAAAATCTATCGCATTAAATGGAATCTCGGGCATGTTGTAGAATGTAGAATATATCACAAAAAGCACTGAAATCAAAACAGTGCCCGCCTCAATTGTATATCTTTTTCTCCCTTTTTACACCTTCCTTTTTTACATTAATTTCACTAATTTTAAAAATCTCACAATTCTTGCAAACCTCTTTTTTACGCCCTTTTTTCGCAACNGCCCGGATTGACTACTCGCGAGGCTCGTGATATTTTTACAGCGCGGGCTTTTTTTAATTTATTGAAAATACGTGAGTACCAAAAAATATGTTTCTGGGCAAAAAACTCAAGCGTCAGCGAACTACTGAATTTCCAAATTTCTACCCAAGTCTAACGCAGCGCATATTAGAAGTTTGGTGTTGGGTAAGAAAAACAGTACGTCAAATGAAAGTCCGGCCCCGCAGTTTCTGCCATTTAGTCTAGTTACTATGGTAGAAAATATCAGGCATCAAGCGAAATTTTGTATTTTGGAGGAAAAATAAATTGTTCTCTGTTTAGGAGAGTCGAATATACAAGGTGTTCTAAGTAACGAGAACAATAGTTCAGGCGCAGAATCTAGATGCCAATACCTACCAAAAATGCTTTCTGTAACTTTTTAATAAAAGCTTTGTTTTTGAGTTATTCGCATTTTTCATCTTTTTTTACACGTGTACGCCTGACGTCACTAATTTTTTTTTTTTTAAATTTGAACATATTTTTGGAACACATGGAAAATTTCTGTTCATATATGAGCAGAAAGTTTGAGTTAGAGCCGCACACACAAAACAATCTGATTCAATGCCCCCCCCCCCCCTCAAAACAGCAGCTTAGCTTTCCGATACCTCAATATCGACATATCGGATGTCTAATATCAATTTTCCAAAATAACGATATTCTGTATATCAAAGGGTAGAAGGATATTGTTCGCGTCCACTAAAAAAAATTCAAGGACCGGCCCTGGAGGCCTACGTCAGTTGCCACATATGCAATACGTTTAATCCGGCCTTTACATCTACCTATTTACTGAAATAGTACAAAAGCGGTTCTAGGAAATATTTTATTTTTAAAAAAAGAAATCTACATATCTACACAGGAATTAAACGATCTGTTTTTTTTCTAAAATTCATAGAAATTTCAATTTATAAGTTTTGTTTATTAAATACATTGATGTTTTTTCATCAATGTTTGTTTTCAGTTTCTCTAATTAGTTCTATTCGTACCTTATAGACAAGGATGTAATTAATTTTTTTAAAACAATGGAATTGTTTTTTTTTTTAAAAAAAAGGAATTGTTTTTTTCTGAACTTTTTTGTACCTACTCATAACTTATTTAATTAAATTTGAAATATTTAATTAAATTTTATTTAATTAATTAAATTAAATTTTAAAATATTTAATTATATTTTAAAAACTATTTCTTTGGATCGACGGTATATTTTAGAAGCAGATAAAGATGTAAACATTTTTAGAATAGAATTTCTACAAAGTCGGCTCAAGAGTTTGGAAAGGCGGTCATCTCTCCGGAGGTGTCAGCTTTACAGAGGTGGTAAATAGAAAACGGAGGTGTATTTTTGTATTTTTGTGATTTCCCTAGTAATTTAGTTTTAGTGTAATTCTGTGATTATAGTATAATATCAGGCAAAATCCGTGCTTGGCCTCGGAGTTTGCGCGCATTTTTCCTTTTTTGAGCCAGTGTTTATAGTTTGATGAATATACGTTAGATCACTGAAGTTAAATCACGCCCAGCGACTGTATGACCACGTAGGTTTGCGCCCCCGTAATGCTGTCTAGCTATTCCCGACGATACGCAGGCTGTGTGAGGTAAATATGGGTAGCTGGTTTGTAAATTTTCAGCGAATGATCAATATACAGAGTGTTTCGAAAGGTTATGCAAAAAAAGAAACCACGTATAGTAGAGCTCAAATAAGGGCCACTTTGCTTAATAAACCCCTATACGGAAATGGACCCCAAGGTAGCTAGTGCCAGGGGCGGATTTAAGGCTTTATCTTAGGGGGCGGTGCAGCACTTAGGGAGGGGATACTTCTGGAGGGTATGGAATACCCCCACAGGGGGGGTCGGGGCCGCCACCCCGGGGGAAAAATTTGAATAATTAGAAAGCTCCTACGCTCAATTTTAGTGATTTTAAAAGGTCAACGGTTGGTTTTAGAAAAGAGCTATTCCGGTCTTTTTTGCAGCAAAACAAGTTTAAGAAGACATGTCATACCTTAAAACACCAAAAAAAAAAAAAAAAAAAAAAAAAAAAAAAAAAAAAAANAAAAAAAAAAAAAAAAAAAAAAAAAAAAAAAAAAAAAAAAAAATACGCATCAAAAAGGTATCAAAAAAATACGCATCAATGTTAGGCATTTTCATTTCATGATCCCATATTACTCACTAAAAAACCATGATAACAATCGGAGACGTCATGCAAAAAATGTTGTCAATCGCAAAATAATTCGATTTTTAATAATTATTTTCCGATTTTTAAGTGCCAACTTTGGGTGGCCCTTAAAAATAGCTACCTTGGGGTCCATTTCCGTATAGGGGTTTATTAAGCAAAGTGGCCCTTATTTGAGCTCTACTATACGTGGTTTCTTTTTTAGCATAACCTTTTGAAACACCCCCTGTTAAAGAAACGTTAGACAAAAAAAAAAAAAAAAAANAAAAAAAAAAAAAAATGGGTTTGAGTTGATAAATAATGTTACTAAATTTTTCATTCAATTTTTTTTTTTCAATTCATATGTAGGTATTTTGAAAAAGTCACAAGACGAAAATTAAATATTTAACATTTAACATAATCCTTCAAACAAAAAACTTTATAAAGTCATCAAAGACATTAAAACAAACATATTATTGTTATTCATTTCATTCTACCCGGCATAATATTGTGAATTTGATCGAAATATTAGCCTTATCTTGAAACCGGTTTGACATTTTGAGTTCTGATTATCTAGCTCGGGTCTCAACCTTTGATTATTATTTTGCTTATTCGTCCTTCGAGACGGGGATATTACTCCTCATTCGATGGAAACTTACAAACCATCTACCCTGCACATCGACCTCCATCCAGCCTGGGGTGGGCAGGAAAAAAACAGCATCACGAGGGTGAGAACATGGTCTCCCACTTACCCACTTAGTAAAACCTCGCTGGACGTTGCCTAACTTCAGTGATTCAACGGGAACTGATGTAAACAATGTACCAAATCCTTCTGAATTCAGCCTATAATAATGGGGAATTATATTCCCATGTTTTTTTCAACTAAACAATTCTGACAAATAAACATACCATATTTATTGGCATTGAACGGATCTGATGTTGACGAGGTCTGATCAAACAGCAAATAGCATGATTGATCAAATAACAAACTGAAAGATTGTTTGTGTCAGTATTCTGATACTACCTTAGAAAGAAGATTCTTCGAAATAGAACATATTTCAAAGGAAAAGCCACACCTATAGTAATTCAATTTCTATTTGAAATGAAGGAAAGAAATAGAAAATTGAATGTGATGTTAGAGTAGACGAACCAGGGTGAAATTGTGTTAATTTGGAAATAAACATTTGAACATGAGGAAGTAGTGCGAGTAGAAAAACAGCAAAAAAAAAAAAACCAAATTAAATTTCTACTCCTCTATATATTTTTCAAACTACAAGTTCATTGTTTTTGCTTAAAAAGAATGAAATAAGAGAAAACAAGGAAAATCCCCTCTGTACAGCTTTCTGCTCAGAACTTTTTCATTGATACATCTATGACGCATAAAGTTGCTGTGAAAATGGATAGATAAATATAGTTGGAGTTGCTTTACCCGGGGCATAATGTACTAGTGAACATTAAAGTCAATTCGAGACGAGGATTTTAAAAGAAACTTACAAATCAGCTTCCCGCATTGACTTCAGCCTGGGTTCTCGTATATCTGTGTAGTAATTCAAGCAAAATGGAGTTAATATAAAGAAGAACATTTCGGGGTGCCTTACTTAGTTAGCCGGGTCATGTCGGTATCTCCATGTTTTTGTGAGCTCTATCGTACACTATCCACATACTTCTATTTTTAGGTGATGTATCTTGCCTGTGTTGTACTAAATATTAGCTGTTTCGTCTTCGCTACGATTCTTATATTTCAATTTTTTTTCAAGGACATTGGAAATTGGGGGGGGGGGGAGTATGGGTTTGTGTNGGGGGGGGGGGTATTGAGTTGTGTCCACCCTGCATATTCCAACGTTTAAAAGCCATTCTGACTTTTTAGTATTTTCTAAATTTTATTTTACCCGTTCCCGGTTTAGAACTCGTAACTTTTGAATGGCTGGTCCTTTGCAGAAAATGTCTTAAAATAAGGTTTTGTTTAGTCCTAAAACTTTTTCGCTTTGAGTTGATGTGTTATCGCGACAAAATTTAAGATATCGGACCGTGACTGTCCAATTGAATAAATTAGACATTTAGTCGTAACTCAAAAACTTGTTCTTGACATATATTATTTGTTCTGATAATTTTCCTGGAGTCGTAGACCATGATTTTTTTTGTGTGTGGGGGTGGTCCATTCCCATAAATTTTTCGCTATCTGCTACCGTTTGGGCTGTGGTATTGTAGCAGACAACCCCTCATACATAGTTACATCTTTTGATATTATAAGGCGTTTCTTGAAATCGTATAATTTGTTTTCTAAATAAAATATATGGAACAACCCTACTTCTAAACGTCTCCTGGACATTTTAATACTAGTTCTTAATATGGCATCTAACAAAAACAAAATGAGGGAAACGTGAAAAGTGATCAATTTTTGTATCTGAATGTGATTCGACATACAAAACGTGCTTCATTTTAAGACTTTTGGTGAAAAAAAAATCGTTTGAAAATTGGAACACACGTTTCACGATAACGTGGGAAAATAGGAAATTACGAAATGGTCCGAATACGATAAAATTGGTATAAGCCGCAAGTCCCAGACACAACTGTCAAATTAGAATTTCGAAAAAAGAGCGTGAACCAAAATGACAGCCTTCCAAAATTTGAAAAATGTTTGAATATAAATGTTTTTTTCCCCCATTGATTTTTGGTTTATTATATTTATACAATAATGAACTTTTTTTTTTCTTGTAAGGACAATACCTCTGAAGTATGACAAATAGAAGTATGATTTGTTAAAAATATATCACCGAAGAAAAAAAATATGAATTTTCATATTTCCTAGACTATATTTTCTGATGAAAGTATAGGCCATTCTCTATGGCATGTTGAACACACCAGTTCTCGATGGATCACTGAAGTTAAGCAACGTCAGTTGAGGTTGTTCCAAGTGGGTGTCCACGTGGGTTTGCGCCCTCATGATGCTGTTTTTTTCCGGGCCAAACCATCAGGCTAGGTGAGGTCAATGTGGGTTGCTGGTTTTCCAGCGTAAACCCCCTCCTCGAATTGCTAATAGATGTTAAAGAAACGTTACAAAAAAAAAAAAAATCCATCTATACTTCTATACTAATATATAAATGCGAAAGTAACTCTGTCTGTCTGTATGTATGTATGTATGTTACGCTTTCACGCTTAAACTACTGAACCGATTTTGATGAAATTTGGTATGGAGATAGACTAAACTTTAGGAAAGGACATAGGCTACTTTTTATTGCGAAAAAGGGGTTGAAACTATAAACGGCCATGACTATAAGGCGCCAAGCGAAGCGGGCGTATCCTGCTAGTATATATATATATATATACGAGTATATTTGACTTTCAAAAGTGAAAAAAAAATGAACCTTTATAATCGAACATTTTTGACAGTTTGGTTCTCGCTCTCTTTTTTTCTCCTTAACATGAGAAAAAAGTGTTCCCCAAAGTGTCCTCTTCCCAAAGGGTTCTATGCCATTATTTATTATTTTGTACTTCAATTATTTGCACACTTTTGTTATAATGTGAACTTACGAACACTGTGGATGTATTAAACGGTTCAATTTTATTGCGGTATACAGTGGCGGTGGTATGCAGTGGGGCACCAAGGAGCGGGGAGATTCATTTCAATTATATCTATTTTTCGAACTGAAATGGTGAAGAAGCTAACCATTGGAGGGGGGGGGGACTGATGAAATCTCTGGGATTTTGAGGCTATCTTACTGCACAGCAAACGTGCCTTTTTTATGTAGTCATACATATCCCTTTCATTTAATCGCCAGTTTGGGTTCGGCAAAAAGGGAAGACTCGATGAAATATGCTGGATAGGGCTATGTTTGTGAATGATAATTGCGACTTTTCTTAAGGGTTAGTAAGGGTGGGGAGGAAATTCAAAACTCTCCAATAAATATGTAGCTATGAATTCCACAATAAATAATTTTATGTAATTTGAGCAGCCTCCCTGGCCCAGTGGTGTCACACTGTTTTTGCACGCGGCAGATCCTGGTTTGAATCCTGGCGGAACTGGATTTTTTTTCGGAATTGTGGTTGGATGTTCGGGGTGCACTCAGCCTCGTGAGGACAATTGAGAAGCTAACTTTAATGAGAGTTTAAACACCAACCCGACTTGTGTGCGCTGGTGGCGTGTAAAAATATGACAAAAATGCAAGCAGTGGCTGTAAATTCAATTTTATAGTATTCGAATATCAGATTACATTTTGAAAGGTACATAAATATTGATTTGGACTTTGGCATTGATAACAAACATTACCAGGTACTCACATTATCAGTAACCTATATTCAAATCGAATCAAGCTGTTTTTGATTCGATTTTAACAACAATTTTGAGATCGTGAGTATTTCGACATATTTTTTTTTTTTAAATTGGCTTAACGTCTCTTTAACATCTTTTGGTCATTCAAGACGGGGGTTTCGCCCACCATTCGCTGTGCAAACTTGCAAACCAGCTACCCACATTGACCTCACCCGGGTTGGGCCGGAAAAATAGCCAGCATCACGAGGGCGCGAAACCACGTGGACACCCACATGGCACAACTCGCTGGACGTTGCTTAACTTCAGTGATCTATCGGGAACTGGTATATTCAACGTACCATAGCATATACGCTGGCTAGATTGCGACATTAAAGCTACTCAACTTTGAATTTTTTCGGCGGTGAAAACCCGCCATAAATCGGGGAGTAACCGGAAAATATCAATTTTTATATTTTTATGGGGTCCTTATATATCTACTATTTTGGGGGAATCCATTCTCCGTAATTTTTCTTCTTTAGTTTGCCCAGAAGGATTCCGATAAATAGAGGTTTCCTACATTATTATTAATCGTCTAGTATTATTTTAAAATCTTATCAGAAAAATGACCTAGTTTGCTACTTTTTAATTGGGGTCAATTTAGAGCGTTAATGCTACTTGCGTTAGAAATGACAATTCAAGGTTGCACGCTTATCACCCTTATGAAAATTATTTGTTGTAAGCCCCACAGCATTTAACAAATTAGGTATCGTACCTCCATAAACATAGCATTCAAAGTACTGCCCAGGACTCGAACCCCCGATCTCTGGGTTACGAGTCTCTCCCCTTCCTCCTCCAAATTTTCTATTAGGTATATTGTGCGATTATGCCCCCCCCCAAACAAGAGGGCTATATCAGCGCATGATAAAAGTACAAACTTGGGAACGCCAATGGACCTTCCAATACTAATTTCCAAGATCAATGCTTTCCATTCATGTCTTTTATTGGCCACATCAACATTTTAACGGCTCTCTTAAAATGGCCGCGACAAAATTGAGGAGCGCGGCAGCGCTCCGCCTGCCAAATCAAATACAATGAGCGTTGCACAAGTGATACATTACTTCACGTCACAAAGTGCAATTTTCAAGTCTCTCCACAGCCAAAGGAAAAATGTGGAGTGACTTTTGTTGAATATTTCATAATGGGATGGGTAGATGATGACATAAAATCAATAGTTTAAAAAAAAAAAAAAAAAAAAAGTTACGGGAACATTGAGTAAAAAACATTTGAAAAGTGTCATTTTTACACTGTCTCAGTCTCCTTCATCATAATCATCATCATCATCTTCTTGAACGTTGACCAGGCTACAGCCAAATCTACCGAACCGATATTGATCGTTGTCTCATTTGGCTGCATCTGGTGGAAGGGTGTGCCTTTTGATGTTTCCATCGTGCAAAGGTACCCCCCCCCCACTACTACTATTTCCCCTATATAATAAGCATGTAAAATTTTAAAATCTTATAGAATCTCAAGTAAAAGATAGAATGTTATGAACTATGTTAGATTATTGTCCAAAATGTTATCAGAGTAATGAAGGATTGAATATGGAGGGTGGGGGTAGGAGGTATGTGAGAGGGGGAAATTAAAAAAAAGGGGAAAAAATTCAGTCCATTCTAACTGTATATACTACTGATAGTACTGCTGTGTTGTTACATAATATCCTTGAGTAATATATGACACTTTCAAAAAGAATTGAAATCATTAGCACTGAAATCACAACAGCGCCCCCCTCAATTTCATATCTTTTTAAACCTTTCCTTTTTCCATTAATTTTTGTGACTAATGACTTGGCGGGAACTTTTTACCGCGAAGTGGTTTTTTGGAAGGATAATATTATATCATCCGACTTATTTTATTTAATGAAACGTATTAAAAAAGAATCGATTATCTTCAAGGAACATCGATTGATCCCTCTGCACTCTAATCGAAGAATCGATTATTTTCAAAGAACATCGATTGATCGTCTTCTACACTCTAATCGAAAAATCGATTATTTTCAAAGAACATCGATTGATCGTCTTTTACACTCTTATCGAAGAATCGATTATTTTCAAAGAACATCGATTGATCTCCCTCTACACTCTAATCAAAGAATCGATTATTTTCAAAGAACATCGATTGATCGTCTTCTACACTCTAATCGAAAAATTGATTATTTTCAAAGAACATCGATTGATCGTCTTCTACACTCTAATCGAAGAATCGATTATTTCCAAGGAACATCAATTGATCTTCCTCTACACTCTAATCGAAGAATCGATTATTTCCAAGGAACATCAATTGATCGTCCTCTACACTCTAATCGAAGAATCGATTATTTCCAAGGATCATCAATTGATCTTCCTCTACACTCTAATCGAAGAATCGATTATTTCCAAGGAACATCAATTGATCGTGTTCTACTAATCAATAGCCATACACCGTTAAAAAATATGAACTCCGTCCGATTTCTGTTTTCCATATTTTGCTGCATTTTGTTTGTTCATTTGATCTTTCTCCCTCCTCTACAAAGCAGACAAGATTTCAGTTTTTCCAGGTATTGTTTTACCTCTTTCATCCGTTAATCCTAATTAACAATCCCGTTTTTCAAAATCTATTTATCCTTAGTTTTTTCTGCCATTTGATTTCCTTATCCTATTACATCACGTTCTTCAAGTTCTTTTCAATTTCTAGTTTGTTTGTTTTTCCTTTTTTTATTCTCTTCATATCATGATAATCAAATGAACTGATGATGTATTTAGGAGTATTGCTTATTACATCTCATACCTCAGTGATGATAATCAAATGAACTGATGATGTATTTAGGAGTATTGCTTATTACATCTCACACCTCAGTGATGATAATCAATTGAACTGATGATGTATTTAAAACACATTGCTTATTACATCTCATACCTCAGTGATGATAATCAATTGAAATGATGATGTATTTAACAACATTGCTTACTACAGGGTTCGATTACACATAATAAATTTGAATTTCAATTAAAATCAAGGATTTTTACTAGACAATTTGTATGGAACTATATGTGTATAGATTGATGTGATGGTAATCCTGAATTCAGGGGCGGATGCAAGTCTCCAGTTGTGGGGTGGGGGCGATCGAGGTTCCAACTTATAATCGACATGAAAGTCGATAGTATTTATAGACAACAAAGTGTAGAGTTTTTCGACGTTCAATTTCTTCATGTCTGGGGGAAGTCGATCACCCGCCCTCCCTGTATCTGCTTCTGCTAAATCAGATTTACATATACTTGCAACTTACTATTGACCAAATCGGTCAACACTAAGTGGCAAGGCGTACAATCGTCACCTTATTTCAGAAGAGGTCTAAGTAAAAAAAAAAAAAACAAATTTTACAGGAGTGTAAAAAAACCGTTTTTTTAAAGAAATATTTTACGTTTTCTTTTATATCTTGCTGACGGCTTGCATTAAAGGTTTCATTCAGTTTTCATTTAAAATAAGACAAAAGGGGGGATATTTTATTACCTTTAAAAAGAAACCTCTTTTATTCCACTTGTAAAAACCCTTCCAAAAAAAGGCCTTCGTTTTTGTATCTATAAGGAACCGGTTTAATCAATTCTGTAGAGATCTAATTTGAAATGGATACCTACGTCTTTAAAGACACATTAGAAATGCATGATCTTTTTTTGAAATGTATGCATGCATCTTTAAAAATACATTAGAAATGCATGAAATCATCAAAGTTGGCTCTTTAAAGCTCCACAATTGGATCTCTACTGTATTAACTTTGTTCCAAATTCAGTCAAATTAAAGTACACACACTAAATTTGAATTTCAATTAAAATCAAGGGTTTCGCCTTGCCACTTATTTGGTCAACATTAAGTTGCAAGTATATGTAAATCTGATTTAGGCAGAAGCAGATTCAAGGAGGGCGGGCTATCGACTTCCCCCAGACATGAGGAAATTGAACGTCGAAAAACTCTACACTTAAACACTGTCGACTTTCATGTCGATTATAAGTTGGAGCCTCGATCGCCCCCTCCCCACAACTGGAGGTAACGAGAAGATTTTTTAATTGCTTTTTGGATTCTACGTACCATGAAACGTAAAATTTCAAATTTTGAGGGGGTTCCAAGAATTCATTATTTTGTATTTAAAATAATAAACTGAAATTTTATACATCTCAGCTAAATAATGGCCACAACATCGATATAGCTGAAAAAAGGTATAAATCTTGCTCGCTTAAACATCCAAACTTGCTACCTGTAATATCTTCAATCATTGCAACTAATGTTACTGTCAGGAGGAACTCACAATCCCAATATGAAGCTTCGAAGAGGTTGGGTGGAAGTGAAGCTTTGTAGAGATCGACTTTCATGTCGATTATAAGTTGGAGCCTCGATCGCCCCCTCCCCACAACTGGAGGTAACGAGAAGATTTTTTAATTGCTTTTTGGATTCTACGTACCATGAAACGTAAAATATCAAATTTTGAGGGGGTTCCAAGGATTCATTATTTTGTATTTAAAATAATAAACTGAAATTTTATACATCCCAGCTAAATAATGACCACAACATCGATATAGCTGAAAAAAGGTATAAATCTTGCTCGCTTAAACATCCAAACTTGCTATCTGTAATATCTTCAATCATTGCAACTAATGTTACTGTCAGGAGGAACTCACAATCCCAATATGAAGCTTTGCAGAGGTTGTGTGGAAGACACATTTGTGAGAATCCTTCCGTCACAGTGAACTCGAACCGCCTATCCTCGGCAACTGATGTTAATATCGCCCAACACACATGTTTGCATATATGCAAGGAAAAACAAATACAAATATAATTTTGGGAGTGCGCAGATCGAGCAAATTGCAGACTCCCATAAGAACCTGTGTATGTGTTTTTGTTTTCATTTTTCATGTATGCGAAGATTTTTCATGTATGCGAAGAACTTTAGTGAACTCCATTTTTGACTCCCATATACATCCCGAAATGCACTTTTATATGTGTATGTGTATATTTATGTATGTATATTTATGTGTATGTAAGTTTTGTTTGTTACGCGATACCAACCATCACAATTTTCATCCCAATTTTGACTAAATTTGGTATACATATTAAGGTCATGAAGGAAATTTGCTGTATTGTTATTGGGGGCCGCAGGTCCAATATTGTGTTTTTTGAAAATGATTGTTATTATTTTAGCCGTTTGTTTGCAGAAACGTAAAATTTTTATATGTCAGGGCTGGTTTTTGCTTTTTGAAAATGATTTTTGAAAATTTGATATTTTTTTGTTATAAATGACTATAACACTAACGTCTCAATTTCCTGTGTAATTATTACGTATTTTCCATGCAATTCCTTTTTTTCCCATATATTTTTTCGCTTTTGATACTTAATATGTATCTCTAATGTAATTAACATAGTAGGTAATATGCAGGGGTAATAGTATACCCCTGGAGAATACTATACGTATGTCTGTAACACAATACAATAAATAATAATAATACTCGGCGAGTAGGCGGCTGTTTGCGAACACCCTTACAAACCATCTCAGTAGAGATAGGCGAACAGCCCCACTGTTGATTAGGGTTAATAGATGTTTTCTAATTCCACCAGATGAAAATTTTCAAAAGCAGGATTTTTCCCATGAAAAGCATACATTGTCTATTCATGGTAAAAAAAAGTACCTTTCAGGAATTTATCATACTAGTTAGTATAAGGGAGCATGTGTTCCGAGTACAACTTAATGAAGAAGATTGGTGGATTTTGTATACGTTTAATGATAAATCAGTATGATTCGATCAGGCAAGTGATGGAGGTCAACAATATCTTTGGTGTCACTCTCGGAACTGATGGAGACCGCAGTAATGTCGTATGCAGGATGGCCGCCCACCAAAATATGTGTAGTGCCATATCTTCGCCAATTTTCATCCGATTTAGATTTTCTTGTGTGATTTTTGAGGTCAAGTTGGCTCACTTCTATAATTTTTTTATATAATTTTTTTTTACAAAAAGATGGGTATATGACGCCATTGGTCAAATCAATTTGGATTTTATGATTTTTTTATTACACAAAAAATTTTCAAAAAATTCTTTCCTGAGTTATAGCGTGTACTTTGGTTAATATTTTCTCATAAATTTTGATCTTATAATTTTTTACGTTTTGGGGCACAATAGTACCAAAAAGTATTGGTTTCCCACAGTAGGTACACCTTGGAATATTTATTTTTCTCATTGTCTTAAAAAAATCCAAATCGGATGAAAATCGACGAAGATATGGCAGTGTACTTATTTAGACGTGGCGGCCATCTTGGATACGCCATTACAGACGTCTGCATAAGTTCCGAGAGTGGCAACCAAAATATTGTTGGCCTCCATCACTTCCCCGATCGAAGAATACCACCCCTTGAGCTCCTTCATTAAGTTGAACACGGAAACCCTACATGAAATACAGTGTTTTGTAATTTGTAGTCATAATCTTGCCACTACTGGTCATAGCAATACTTTCCAGAGGTCTGGACTCTTTTAAGGAGTGTTTTGACGTCAGGGTCTTCTGATTTTATTAGGTATGTATAGAACTGTTCACAATCCAGGTCACTGAAATAATACAACAGAGAGCTTAATTGTGCATACTGATGTAAACTGTATTCTTGTATACAGGTGATTGAACACTTAAAAAGTGTTTTTGTGCGAATAAAAAAACATGGTATTTTCCATTATTTTCACCAGAAGGCAGTGCTATCAAAGCCGGAGGTGGAGGTCTTGTAACCCTAATTCTAACAGAATGAGACACCCTGAAATAATTTTATTTTATTCAAATGGTCCTTAAAAATAATAAAAATAAAACCATGTTATTAAATTTTCAGATCGCCCATCATGAAGGCAACATGCAGCATAGTAACCTTGCTGGCAATCATTTCCTCAGTATTTCCCTCCCCATATGGCCCAGCTCCTAGTTCATCGAGAGTACAGCACACCTCTCAAACAGTTTCCTCATATTCAGGTAAGAAAATGTCTCAAAGATATCTTGTCAACAGACAGACACATGCACACACCTTCAAAACGTACTTTGCATTGAAAACAACATCGAAAATATCAGGTAGGGTGTGCCCCACAACTGCATTTCACATTACTTCAGGTTTCTTTCTTTTAAAGGCATGGTCATTCCGGAAACGGAATGATTAGAAAAATTTCGCCCCAGGCGGGATTGGAATCCACAACCTCCAATTGAGGGACAATGGTCTTAACAGTTTGGTGATGAAGATAGGCAAATTGAATAGCTAATAATATTCAGGTACAGAACAGGAAGAACCATGTTGATTGTACACTTAATCTGACAGGAAGAACCATGTTGATTGGACACCTAATCTGACAGGAAGAACTATGTTAATTGGACTGATAGGAAGAACCATGTTGATTGGACACCTAATCTGACAGGAAGAACTATGTTGATTGAACACCTAATCTGACAGGAAGAACTATGTTAATTGGACTGATAGGAAGAACCATGTTGATTGAACACCTAATCTGACAGGAAGAACCATGTTGATTGGACACCTAATCTGACAGGAAGAACCATGTTGATTGGACACCTACTCTGACAGAAAGAACCATGTTTATTGGACACCTAATCTGACAGGAAGAACCATGTTGATTGGACACCTAATCTGACAGGAAGAACCATGTTGATTGGACACCTACTCTGACAGGAAGAACCATGTTTATTGGACACCTAATCTGACAGGAAGAACCATGTTGATTGGACACCTAATCTGACAGGAAGAACCATGTTGATTGGACACCTACTCTGACAGGAAGAACCATGTT
>CM022881.1:20431081-20451067 GCA_012654025.1 Pachypsylla venusta | reverse complement strand
CCAAGTGTAAAGTCGGTATTACTTTAAGAGAATTGAGACAGAAAATTTAAGTGCGGGATATACAGCAGCAACAATAAACTTGGCCCCAATAATAGATATCTCTACTTTCATGGGCAGAATTTTTTGGTTGAATAAGTGGAACTTGGCCTTTTTTCAATGATAATTTTTTGTGAGATATTTTTTTCCAAAAGTGATCCGTCGGGAATTATCTCATAGCACCCCATGATCTTCAGGAAGAAAAAAATATTGCTTTTTCATAACTTAAAGTAATACTTTTCATTGATATGGAATCTATCTCAGCGCATGGGAGTGTGCTTTCCAGAAAGCACCAGTGTATCTTTACACGAAGCAATTCAGCGGGTTTTGCACACCGTCAGATATCCGGTTCTACAAGGGATAGGTCATTGAAATTTTGAACATACATTCCGTAGTATAATACAATACTACAGGATAAACTTCAAAAGATAATGCTAACCACAGCAGGAGATAGATAACTTCCAAGTTTGCACTTTCGAATACTTTCAAAGTTTGCATAATAGATAGATAATTTCAAAGTTTGCACTTTTGGAAGTTTTAGGCACTTCCGGTATATCTAGGTACAGCGATGAAATATTGCACAAAGTTAGCAATTGACATCCAAGTAAAGTGGAAAATCCGAAAATTTTAACATTTTAACTCTAAGTGCTCCAAAAAGGTGCCGCTTTAGGGAAGAGAGTACAACGTATTGTAATGTTGTTTTAACTGACAAAACATTGAAATCTTGCATAAAGTTAGATATTTATATTTAATTGAATGAGAAAATATTGATATTCCAAAACTTTCCCGGTACTCTAAAACGGTCACGCCTTAGGGAAGAAGATAAACAAAAATTATTTTAAACTGCTAGGACGCTGAAATCTTGCATGCAGAAAGATATTTACATGCAATTAAATGGGAAAAAATATATTTATTCTTTTACCACCATCAGTGTTCCAAAATGGTTCCGCTTCAGGGAAGAAAATACAAGCTAGTTTAAACAGATAGGACGCTGAAATCTAGCATGAAAGTATAGAGACTATATTCAATTAAACGCGCAAATATCAAAATTCAAACTCTTCAACTCTCAGTGCTATAACTTCAGGGAAGAGGATAAACCTGTAATATATTGCTATTTTTATTTGCTTCGTAGTGCATATTAATTGATTACCTACTTTCGTGTTATATTAGGTACTATCTCAGTTGGACATTTGGGTCCTAATAGTTCCTTGATTCGAATATGTTGTGTAATCGAAAAAAAAAATAAGAAGATTTATTTGTGGGGTAAAGTCGAAATTTGCGAAAAGACCGCCATCCTCTAAACGAAGCGAAAACGGCTTATGCTGAATAGAGTAATTTGTGTTGGAAAAGACGTGTTCTACTTACCTACCTTAGTTCTGTGATAAGGTTTTTCAGCTTCACCCTGTATATGATTACATATTCAATTAATTGTTATTGTAGTACAGTTGATGATATCGTCTGATTGATCTATGTTTTGATATTTCGACAAGATTGAAATATTTAGAATCAATAAGGATATACAATATACAGCATATCCCGGAATGACCGGTCACGCCCCTTAACTTTTGAAAGGCGTGGAATATTGAAAATCTCTAGGGCTAGGAAAAGGGGCATGGCAATTCGAATGGTTAATTGTGAGATAGCTAGCTCCGTACCGGATTATTATTATTATTATTATTTTAAAGTTTTCCCTTATTTTATATGTACTTTTATTTAAACAAAAAAATATTTGTAACATTCCATTTAATTTTCTCGAACCTGGATCTCACTATAAACTATAACCATTCGAGTGGCATGACCCTTTTCCTGTCCCTATGCAGATTTTCATAATTTAAAAATTCTAAGCCGTTCAAAAGTTAAGGGGGGGATGACCGGTCATTCTGGGGCACACTGTATATGACCATGATTTTGGGGGGATCTATTCCCATCAATTTTTCGTTATCGGCTTCCGTTTGGGCTGTGGTATTGTGACAGACAACCCCTACCTCATAGATACGAGTACATAGGCACACACAAATTTCTCATTTAGGTACAATATTAAGATTAAAAAGGCAACTATTAACCTATACGCAATAAATAAAATAAGAAAAAGCGCAAAACTTACAACAATAATATTAGGAAACAATCTTAACTTCTTAACAGTATGAAAGTTGTAACTCTAAAAATAAATAAAAACGAGAAGTTAGGGAGAAACTGACAATAATTAAAGATACTGTAGTATCTTTAATTATGTAATTATTGTCAGTGAGTATAACAATAAAATGTCGTCCTCATTTCTATGAATTTAACAATAATAGTTTATGTAATTTGTTAGAAACAGAAAATATCAAATATTTAGAGTGAATAATTTCTTTTCTCGTGATAATTCTCAAATATGTAACAGCAATTAAAAGTAAAAGTGAAAACAATATACAGTGTGTTCCAAAAGTACTAAACATTATTTTTTCTCGAAAGGATTGAAGACATAATTTGGGGGTCAATTTTTTTAATCACTATATTTACCCTGAACTTTCTTCGGAAAACATTACCACCTCTCGGTGGCGCCCGGGGTACGAATTCTGTGCTATTTAACCTATTCAACGCTAATAAAAACCCTGTAAAGGATTTTGAAACGTGAAAAAAATAATCTCATACGAAATTACTTCTATAATAATTATATAAAAATGTCATTTAGGAACACAAATGTTAAAAAAAGGCTTTGAAGGGGTAATCCCCTTTTTGGCGAATTTTATTTTCATGAGTCACTTTTTGACCAATATTTTTTTTTTCTTCTTTAAGGAAATGATGAACTGAGATTTCATCCTGAATCTTCACAATATTTTTCAAACAGTGCTCCAACAGCATATAACCAACCAAGTCAAGCTGACATAGCCAATCTTCAGCAACAAGAAGCTCAGCAGCAAACTATTATTAATGCTCAAAAGAGACTTGAAACTGATAAGATTGTCAAAGATATTGAGTTTATACAACAACAGCAACAACAACTTCAGAAACAAATTCGAGAACAGGAAATGAAAAATCAACAAAAACTTTCAAACTCTGGAACTGGAGGACACAATGGAGGCGGTTCTGGGTCATACAATGAAGGAGGTTCGGGGTCATACAATGCAGGTGGTTCCGGATCATACAATGGAGTAGATGGTTCTTCGGGATCATATTCAGGAGGTCCTAATTCTCCTGAAAAGAAATTTAACGATGGCCTTTATAGGCCTTCCAATCAATTTGATGACGGCTTATACAAAGGCAATAAAAATTTTGATGATGGACTGTACAAAGGAGAAGGTAAGTGATGAATAATTGGCTATCATTATTGTCGGTTAAAAGTTTTTGTTTGGGTAATTATGATTTTTTTGTTGATATGAATATTTTTAGGCGTGGGTATAGAACAACGGAACATCGAATATTTTTTAACAATAAATCGATTACACGATTTTTTTGGACGCCTTTAGCAAAAAAAATAAAAAATTAACAAGGGTTTGGTGAATCCAAAATGTGAACTCTCAGCATGAGAGGGTTCAATTTGACAAGTTTACTTTGGTAACATTGCAAACCTCTTTGTATTTTTGGTACTTTAAAGTCACAGATGTGTCTATAATTCTAGATACGAACAAGCGATATCAAAGCGAAGTAAAATAAAATATACTTTTCTTTTGTTTTTCGCGAGAATAGTTTCGAAATTTCTCATATGATTACTTTTTCACGGATGATGCTTAAAAATACCTATTACAGATAGACCCAGCCTAACTATTTTTTTTTTAAACCTAACCCAATACTACTGCCAACACGTTCTACACAGCTAAACAACCCGTTACTATACTCCCCATGTTCTAATACATATTAGGTTAACAAACGTGTAGGAAATATGTAATCTATGTGTGGTATGTTCTGATCGCGTTTAAATGGTTGTACCTCGGAACCTCGGTGATATGAATAGTCAGATTTGTTATCATTTTTTCTCTCATCTTTTCGGAACGAAGTTCGGGTACTCAGCTAGTATATTATAAAAGCTGTCATTTCAACCACGGAATTTAGACTCGGAGTCAGGGATTCTTTTTTATTTCTGAACTCACTGTGCATCTAGATGTACTAAGGAATATAGATTCTGTGATAATTGAGAAACTTGGAATGTTTAGACACGCTGTATAACAGTATAACTCAAAAAAGTTTTGTTTTTTGTTTGTCCGCCTATTAACCTGCATTACTTTCAAAACATAACATCACTCTATTTACTTAAATTAGGCTTTTGTGAAAAAATAAGGAACTTGAAGTTTTTGGACACCCTGTATAGCTAAAAAAAAGTTTTATTTTTTGTTTGTCAGCCCGTTGACCTGCAATTTTTTCAACTAGTATCACAAAATCAGAAAACTTGACCGAAAAAACTCAATTAATGATGTGATTTGGTAAATGCTACTTTTAAAGTTGCACCCTGTATAACTCAAAATCCATTAATTTTTTTACCTTGGCCCATTGACGCTTTTGATTTACATCCTAAAAGCAACCACTCGGCGACACTTTTAAATTTCAGGGAATTTGAGCGAAAGCCCATTTCCTATCTTTATGTGGGGGTACTTTTAATCTCTTCAAATGTATTTTAATTGAATCTCCACAGTGGAGTAGAACTGTAGAATCAATTCTACCATAAAAATAAAGGCACTTTGAAACGGCAATTATGAAATAGCTCAATTTTGATCAAAAGGGTCTTTCGTCGTTCAATTTCTTCAGGTCTGTGTGTCGATCGTCAGTCCCTGTTTCCGCTTCTGGGCGGTTGAAATCAATCTTAAGTGTCTTAACGTCCCTGAAATTGTCACAGATGTGTCTCCCATATTAGATGAAAACAAATATGACATAAAGAAATTTACGAATTTGTTTTTTGAAGCTCTTACATATCCTACAAAACTATTGTGAAGATTTTTTTAAAGTTTAAATTTTCGTCTGTTGACTTTTTCACTTTAGAGAAATTAATTGAATTTATTTCTCCAAAGTGAAAAAGTCAATAGACGAAAATTTAGACTTTAAAAAAATCTTTCCTTCATAAAACAAAATAATATAATGTATTAGGTCCGGGAACATTAAAAAATATATGCAGGCATTTTGTTAACCGCAGTATTTATTTTGAATGTTTTTAAATATTGAGAGTTGGATTGTTTTTATTTTTTATGCATGAAATTTGGAAAAGATATTTTGTATTCATATTCTAGGAAAATACCCAGGCTCAGACAACACTGTTCCGCATGGTTTACAATCGGAAGAGGGGAATCCATCTTCACCACAATCTCAAAGCTCCTATGGCGGATTTCCAAGTTATAATCAACAACCTACTGGAGGTTTTCCAGAATACCAGCCAGCTTATGAAAATCCTGCATATCAGTCCCCACCTTTTGCTCCAGCTGGATGGCAAGATCAAGAAAGAAATCCACCTTCCCGTAACAATCCCTCAAGTTCTTATGGGGGAAATCCTAGTGCATCTAACCCACCACAGAGTAGCGGGTTTCCCGAATTTCAATCACCACCATTTGCTCCTCCCAATTATTCACCTAACCGACCATATGGTGGATCACCTAGTACACAATCCCCAAATTCGTTAGGAAATCCACCAAATCCTTCAGGTGAACCTTACAATACAAATCAAATTTTTCCATCTAATACCCAATACCCACAACAACCAAATCCACAAGACTATTGGTGGGTGGGTCCAAACTCGCCTTTTAGTCCTAGTCAACTTGGGAATTGTAATCATCTTGATTGTAGTCCATCGCCTATTAACAAGCCTATTCCCCCAAAATTACCACCAGCCAACTATAATCCACCCCTTTCTCCAAAACCTTCCTCTGCACCATCTCCCCCACAAAGTATAGAACCTGTCAACATTGATCAAAACCCTTATCTATCCAATGCTTTTAGCAATAAGCCCTCAGTGAGTCCTTCACAGGGATCAGCTCAAAGTAAACCTCAAGGTTCCTCTTATCCATCAAATCTAGGTACGCAACCCTTACAATCTCAAAATCCTCCTCAACAATCTCCATCCTATAATCCATCTGAAACATTCCCGCCTTACAAGCCATCTCCGCCTAATAACCCACAGCAGCCATCTTCACCATACAACCCTCCTCAGACATCTTCATCTTACAATCCTCCTCAACCATCTCTATCCTACAATCCACCTGAAACATCCCCACCATACCAGCCATCTCGGCCATCTCCAATTAACAATCTACAGCAGACATCGTCACCTAATAACCCACTTAAACCATCTCCACCTTTTGAACAACCTCAGATATCTTCATCTACTAACCCACCGCAGCCAACTTCGCCTTACAAACCTCCTCAGTTTTCTTCATCTTATAACCCATCCCAGCCATCGTCACCTAATAACCCACTTCAACCATCGCCACCTTTTAAACCACCTCATACATCTTCACCTAGTAACCCACCGCAGCCATCTTCACCTTACAATCCTCCTGAGTCATCTTACAACCCATCCCGCCCATCGCCATCCATAAACCCACCCCAGCCATTGCCACCTAATAATCCACCGCAGCCATCTTCACCTTACAATCCTCCTGAGCCATCTTCACCGTACAATCCTCCTGAGTCATCTTACAACCCATCCCGCCCATCGCCATCCATAAATCCATCCCAGCCATCGCCACCTAATAATCCACCGCAGCCATCTTCACCTTACAATCCTCCTGAGCCATCTTCACCTTACTATCCTCCTCAGTCATCTTACAAACCTCCTCAGCCATCTCCTAATAATCCTGCCGAGCCATCTTCACCTTACAATCCTCCTCAGCCATCTTACAAACCTCCTCAGCCATCTCCTAATAATCCTGCCGAGTCATCTTCATCTTACAACCCACCTCGCCCATCGCCATCTATAAACCCACCCCAGTCATCGCCACCTAATAATCCACCGCAGCCATCTTCACCCTACAACCCATCTCAAACATCTTCTTATAATCCTACAGAGTCATCTTTCAATTCACCCCAACAATCTCCATACAACCCTCCTCAGCCAACCCCATCCAATAACCAACAACAAATATCACCATATCCTCAGTCATCATCATCCTTTAATCAACCCCAGCCAAGTCCATCGCAAACATCTTCTTACATCCCCTCAAATTCATTCATCAATCCATCACCACCAAATAGTCCATCTGCAGCACTCATCTCTAACCCCTCACAAGGTATAAATTTTCCAATAGATAATTCACCAGGCCCAAATATTCCAGGAGGTTATGGAAGTCATTCCGGTGGGAGTGTGTCTAGTGGACAAGCATATCCTGATTTTCAACCGCCATCATCTGATCAGAGAATTCCATGTGCAGAACAAAGCCACATCTGTGTCGCCAAACATCTTTGTGTCAATGGAAAAGTCAACACCGATGGGATCGGAATCATTCAACTCAGATTGTCAACGGTAAGATTTTTTGGTTTATTATTTTCAATAATGAACATTTGGAATCGTCAAGAAAAATAGCGTTGACCAATTTGGATAAAATTTGGTATATAGTGCCCCGAAAATTTTGGGTGCAATCGTTTTTTCCGCTTTTTAGTGGTTTTCAATTATCCCGTCTAAAACGGGAATGGTAAGAGCTAGAGACTTGAAATTTGGTGTGTATGTCATAATTGATCAGATTGTGCCATACATATGGTGGTGTGGAATATATTGTTCGCGATTTTTCCGCTTTTTAGCGGTTTTCATTAATCATGTCTAAAAAGATAATATTAAGCGCTAGAGACTTGAAATTTGGTATGTATATCATATTTGAGGTCTGAGTAACTTTCGAAACTTTTGGTTGTAATCAAATTTAACGCTGGCAATTTTACCGCTTTTTAGGGGTTTTAATTAAACCTGTCTATAAAAAGGGAATGTCAAATTTAGGGTCTAATGCAAATGTATATTTCCGTGTGTTATTAAGTCACACTGTTTGTGGTCATCATAGCATTACAAGGTATTTTCAACATTTTCTCCAATATAGAGCCACATAATTTCTACCTTATAATGCTACCACTTGGCGTTATTACCATAGCTTCTCAATTGTCACTAGGAGGCTGAGTTACTTGGGGTATCTCAGCCTCCTAAAAAAAAAAAAAAAAANAAAAAAAAAAAAAAAAAAAAAAAAAACAGGTAGAAAATCCGAAAAAAAACTTTTTAAAATTTTCGACCTGAACAGGAAGCTCTTTGGTGCAAGCCGAGCGTGGTGCACACTCTGCTACGGAGACGTCTAATACAGGGTGTAATTACGACCCAGATTTTTTGTGGGGGGAGGGTATTTATAGCCAGTAAAATAATAAAGTCATGTGTCACATTGGCAGAGGTTTCAAAAATTCTTAATTAAAAAAACAACAATAATAGCTTAACAGTACACTAAGTTAGACTGAAATAAATAGTTTTGCTTAGATTGATTCATGGTAAACTGGGTTTTACCATATAGGGATTATGGGAAAAATAAAACCTTTTCAAAAATTTCAAGGGAGGGGGTTGAACCTTTAAAACCCTCTCCCGGGCCTCGTAGTAAGTAAAAAGAGAATTTTTGAATGAACCCATTTAAAATGAGTTAGCTAACTAATTTTAATAGTATTTATTTAATTTTACTTTTTTGGGATTACAATATTCTAGTAAGTAACGATCTAGTAAGAACTAGATGCTACCACTCTGATACAAAAGGAAAATGATATAATAAAAGGTTCATCATTAATAATTTGACCAATTAATTGGCCGCCATTTTGTAACGGAATATCGCACGACTTTCCTTGTCTATAAAAAAAAGTATTGTAATGGGCTGAAATTTTTAATGTCGAGTTTTCAATCCAAAACACGTTTTGAAGTTCCCAGCGCGGAGATACTATTATATATTACACTTCAACCCAAGTTGTATTTTTCAATTTCTTATAAGAAATTGATATGAATTGACACCAAATTTCAAGTTCTAGCTCTTTCAAATCTGGTTTTAGGCAGAACTGCCAAAAAGCGGCCTTCAACTTCAACATCTAATTAGTGGCCATAAATATTGGTATGAAATTTATATGAATAGGCACCAAGTTTAAAGTTCTAGATATTACCTCATTTTAAGCAAGATATGCGAAAATCGCCATAAAGCGCATAAAACCTGTATAGAGCGGCATAAAACCGCTAGCGGTATATTCGATTTCCACCAAAAGCTTATTTTGCCGTTCATGGCATAAAACTAAAATAGATACCAAATTCAAGTTTCTAGCACTTGCCGTTCTTGAGATATGTTGTCCACAGACAGACAAACAGACACACAGACACACAGACCAATGGCTGAAACTTGTGATTTGGGATCTGGGGACCCCAAAACGTGTTTTGGCATTGAAAATTTGAATTTCAACCCATTACAATACTTTCCTTTTAATAGGATGAGGAAAGTAAAAATGTAGGTTAAATTTAAATTTTGGCACTTACGTCATATACCTAATAAAATTTTTTATAGAAGGAGTAAAGGCCACAGATGACAATTTTGTCATTTGTGGCCAGAACTATGTTTCACTTTTGTATCTGACTTTCGCGAGAAACGGGTACAGAACCCCCTATCTGTTCCCCCGGGGACCGTGGGCGGATGTTTTAAATATTTTCGTCAAAAACTTCACGGTCAACTTTATGTATAATTTTATTTAGCTAACTTGAACGGGTCATGAGAAGAAAAAAATAGTGGCCGCTATGTCTGGGACACCCTGTATAAATAATTAAGCAAAATTGCTTAAATTCAATGTTCAAAATGCCTTTGCACATTAAATATATAAATAGAATAATGAAAGAAGTAGGAACTTATTGAACAGTCTAAAATAAATGTACGGACAAAAGCTTTTGATAATGGTCCAAAAGAAAAATAAAACGTTTTTAAATAAAACTGCAATTGAAAAACAATGAGAACCGAAATTCAAACAATAGAACTTTAATAATTTTCTAAAAAGGAAAATGATTTTTACCTTCAGAAAATTAGAATTGAGAGCCAAAGAAGGAATTCAAAACGGCCATCACAAAACTACAGGGTATGCCAGAATAACCTGACGAGTTTAACATATTCAGTACTCAAATATGTACTGTAGAAATTATAAAAGTTGTGCTTTTCAATTGAAAATATATCTTAAATATAAATCAGAAATTTGTATGTTTGTACCTATGTATGAGGGGTTGTCTGTTACAATACCACAGCCCAAACGGTAGCAGATAGCGAAAAATGGGAAGCACCCCCTCCCAAAATCATGGTCTACGAACCCAGGAAAATTATCAGAACTAAAATATGTCAAACGGTTTTCGAGTTACTCGGACAGTCACGGTCCGATATCTCAAATTTTGTCGCAACAACATATTAACTCAAAGCGAGAAAGTTTTAGGTGGCTGTTTAGTTCTTATTTTAGGACTATTTCTGCAAAGGTATGACCAACCATTTCAGACTCGCGAGTTCGAAACCGGGAACGGGTAAAATAAATTTTAGAAAATACTAATAAGTAAGAATGGCGGTGCCTTTAAGGCACCTGGTGAAACGTTTAATTGTGCATGATCGAAATCATTTGAAAATAGAATGACTTAAGAAACTTTTATATTCGTTGGCCAATACAAGACGGGTAAAATAAACCGAAATAAAATGGATTTTTACAAAACAAGCACCAAGTTATAATTTGTCGTAGATTGTTAATGTTGGTGTCCTTTGATTCCCAACAGAAGATCGTTTAGTTACAATGGAGTCTTGGACTCCTGAGCATTTGTTGTAGGTACCGACCTTTTTCAAAAGTGGCAATTCAATGGCCATTACTCAGGAAAGTTTCGATCTCTCTACCGAATTAGATTACGTGGGGGGGTTCCTGAAATACCATTCTTCAATGGGTTCAAATTCAGAGAGAATAGTTCTGCAATAAAAAAAAAACTTTTAGGCAGAACAAGAACTGTCAGAACACGTGAAAACGTCGAAACTCTGCGACATCCTCGCCGACCTGCAAACGTTTCCGAAAATGAATCATAAATATATAACGGGTGGTCACCAATGTATGATCACTCCATTTTTTTTGGGACAAGTTTGGATTTTTGAAAAAAGAAAAAAATCCGTATACTTTGGATTATTGATGCAGTTCTTATGGAACCATTTGTATCATACAAGGTGGTCTAGAAGTGCCGAAAGAAGATGCCAACTTTCGATTTTTAAATACCTATTACCTACGAAACCCCAATTTTTCTTCCATATTTGCATTTACCAAAAAATAGGTATACAAATATACATTCTTTTAACTAGTAACTTTCTTTTTTTCTGATTTAACAATACAATGTGTATCAAAAGGTTATGCAAAAAAAAGTTTCCACGTTAGAAGAGCTCAAATAAAGGCCACTTTGCTTAATAAACCCCTATACGGAAATGTACTCCAAGGTACCTGTTGAAGTTTGCATCTCCGGGAAATCCATCAAGTCCGAGATTCGAGACCCAGATAGGGCTAATTTTTTGGAATTCTCATTTGCAATGAACTAACGTCAGTATTAATACTTCATATTTAGAATCGTCCTAAGCTTAATTTTAGTGATTTTAAAAGGTCTTATTTACTCCGGTCTTTTTTGTAGCAAAACAAGTTTTAGAAGACATGTCATACCTTAAAACACCAAAAAAGTACGCATCGAAAAGTTTTAGGACTTATATTTCAGGACCCCCCCCCATAACTCCGCCCCTGATCGGGGAAAATTGACCAAAGAAGCATGCAAATATTGACCAAAGAAGCATGATAACAGTCGGAGACGTCATGCAAAAAATGAAGTCAATTGCAAAATAATTTGATTTTTAATAATTATTTTTTGATTTTTATGTGCCAACTTTGGGTGGCTCTAGCTACCTTGGGGTCCATTTCCGTATAGGGGTTTATTAAGCAAATTGGCCTTTATTTGAGCCCTACTATACGTGATTTCTTTTTTTGCATTTTTTAACCTTTTGAAGCAACCTGTATACAGGGTCATTATTATTTGTCACCCATTAATTTTATATCAATGAAAAGTACGTAGGTAGTGATATTTATTATTGAGGCTTATAAGTTTATTCTTGCTAATTGAACTAATGAACAACATTAAAAGCGCTAATATGTTCAAATATGTAAAAAATAAAATAAAAAATGTGTAAATAAAACAATATGTACAGGGTGCGGCAATTAGTTGTCCAACATTTCAAAAAATCGTGTGGGAGGGGAGGGGGGGTGATAGTGGTAGGAGCGAGGGGTTTGTGATATTCAACACGAAATAAAATCTAGTTTTTTCGCAATGGTTTGGTCACGTGAGCATCGTGCGTACGTTGCCGAGGTGATTTTTTTTAAAAAAGTGAATCCGTTATAGCCACTCAGAGGGCGATCCGCACAAGGTATGGTATGCAATCCACAGATCTAGTTCCTGGTCGAAAAACAATTTTGAGTTGGGTTCACAACTTTAGGACCACATCATCAGCTTTAGGTTTGAAACGAAAAGGCTCATTAAAATGGAAAAGGACCCCTGAAAACATCGTCAGAGTAAGGGAATCCATTGTGCAGTCCCCAAGGCGCTCTGCACGAAAACATGCGGCTGCTCTTCAAATTTCGGACAGAACCTTTAGACGAATTTTACACTGCGACCTAAAGTTACATCCGTAGAAGATTGTTATGGTCCATGAATTTTCCCCAGCTGACTGGGGCAGACGACCGGATTGTTGCAAAGCGATTCTTGAGGAATTGCCATCCCATTGCAGTTTTATGGACGAGCGACAAAGCACATTTGCACCTGTCGGGCAGAGTCAATAGGCAAACTGCCGCTACTGGGCACCCGAAAACCCTCAAGAGCTTCATCAGAGACCACTTCACAGCCCAAAGGTTACGGTTTGGTGCGCGGTGTCCACCATTGGCATCATAGGCCTTTACTTCTTTGAGGAAGCTGGCGTTACAGTTACCGTGACGTCCCACCGATACTACAGCATGTTAGAGAAAATTTTGCGTCCAAAGCTTGAGGAATACGGGGAAGAGCACAACATAGAGGACTTCTGGTTCCAGCAGGATGGTTCTACGGCCCATACCGCCAGTCAGTCTTATATTTATAGCGTATTCTTACAGCGAAAGGTTAGTAAAAAAACACGCAGTAATATTCAGATAATATGTGCGCCAAGTGCCCGGGGACAAAAAGTTGATAGTAGTTTTGGTTTGTAGCTTGCGAATCACCTTTGGGGCAAATATTTTACAGGTGACCTGAACTTAACACACATATGATATCACCTCCTTTTCAGGCAAAAAATTTTGGTGTGACATGAACTTGGCACTCATATGATATCACTTCTTTTGTGACCATATATTTAGGAGAGATATGAGCCATTTGAATTTTTGGTAGAGACATTTTCCTGGCGTCTTTTTGCACACGAAGTGTTTGTTTGGGGAGTATACTATACTCTCCACCCTTGATTTTGCTTTAGTTCACCAGATGATGTCGTAACAGACGAAAGCGCTCGTGACTCGTAATATATTTTTGCAGTTTGATACAAAAATAATTTTTGAAATCTATATTTCACAATGACTACAAACATCCTAAATAATTTATCTAAATTTTATTTAAAAAAAAATTGGCTTAACGCCCCTTTAACATCTATTGGTCATTCAAGACGCTGTTTTTCACCATCCATTCGCTGGAAACTTGCAAACCAGCTACCCACATTGACCTCACCTAGTCTGGGTTGGGCCGGAAAAATGAGCCAACGATACGTGGTGTTCCTATGCGGTCACCCATCCAAGTACTGACCACGCTCGACGTTGCTTAACTTCAGTGATCTGACGGGAACTGGTGTATTCAACGTGGTATGATCGTTTCTGTTCATCCCACACTTAAATCTATTATTGCTCTTTTTCTGTCTCAATTCTCTTAAAGCAATAACTACACTTGGTCAGGAGAATCGCAAATTATTATCTAACTTTTTATACAAACCCTTGGTAGTAGAAAACGGCTAATCTTTAGGCCGACCATTCACGATCAGTCCAAACTGTCAGTTTGGACTAATATAGTCCAAACTGACAGTTTGGACTGACAACTGAGATGCCTCACAATGGATTCCGACAAATCTCACAATGGATTCCGACGACGACATTGCTGTTCTCGGATTATTTTTCGTAATGATCAAGAAAAATAAAAAAAGAAAGCCTAAAAGTCAGTGGTGCAAGAAGTGGTTTCAAAGACGTAATCAATATTCTGATGTTAGTTTATTAAAAGAATTATCATCTGAGGAGCCACTAGATTTCCTGAATTATTTGCGAATGTCGCAAACGGCGTATGATAAATTACTTTTACTAGTTTCTCCATTAATTAAGAAACAAGACACAGTAATAACTCCACATGAAAGATTGACTGCTACTTTGAGATTTCTAACAACTGGTCGTTCGTATGAGTGTCTGAAATTCTTAAAATTGCAATGAAATCGACTATTGTTTGAATTGCCTTTTTGCGCGACATTTTTAAAAATTCAAAATCGGTAATCTGAACTCTGAAGAAAAATTGGTTAACTGAGAAGTCTGAGGACTGAAAACACCATTCACGTAAATTTTTTAACTGTCAGTCCAAGCACCTTCAGTCCAAAATGTCCAACCCATCAGTTGAATTGGACTGTCAGTCCACTGCCATTCACGTCAGTCGAAAGTATCAGTTTGGACTAATCGTGAATGGCCGGCCTTAGATTACTGAAATGATATTAAGATAAAATCTTTGTGACATTTGTGGAAATATCTAGAGAGAGAGAAACGAGTAAAATAATATAGATTTCTGTGTTGGGCAGAGGGAATGGCCCAAACGAAGGGGAAGAAAGGACGCTATGTGGGACAATTCTGCCCAACTAGTTCTAGAGAGTAATAGGTATAATAAAAACGTCGCCACGCTACTTATCTTTTGGTATTTAATAGATAAAATCAATAACACGCGATGTACTGAAAATCAAATTGATCAATAAATCATTTAATGAATTGTCTGGTGAGCAATGATTTTAATCTTAGTGTCTACTTAGATTTATTAGCTATACATATTTTATCATAATATCATCATGATGTTAAAACCAAATTCCTATAATCATCATGATTAATTGGACCTTGACTATGATGTGAGGATTAATCAATAAAAAATAATGTGCTATTATTAGATTCAAAGTTCAAGATCAGGGTTATCAGTATCGGACTAGGTAGGTATTAATGTAAAAACAAAAATACGAATGCATAATGCAGGGTGTCGGGTTTTTGGTTTACTATTTTCAATAATGAACCTTTGGAAACGCCAAGTCGGAAAATACCCCCCCCCCAAAATTTGATATCTCAAGTACCTATGCTGAAAAAAATCCGTTTATTCGCCGCACACCGTGATGGGCACTTTTGCCACATAGCGTCCGTCGTTGGCCGATTTGGATGAAATTTGGTATAAGAGTATAGATTCAGTTTGGGGGTCTAATTGTGCGCCAAACCTTATAAATTCGATGGTTATAGCCGCTCTTTAGGGATTTTCCGTATTGGTCCAAAGGCTTTTTTATTTGATTTTGGAATTCTACCTCAATGTTTTTTTTTTTTTTTTTTTTTTTTTTTTTTTTTTTTTTTTTTTTTTTTTNTTTTTTTTTTTTTTTGAGTGAGGGGTATTATTTTTCAGCCAGTAATATAATAAAACAATGAGTTTTAATCGGCTCCACATAGATTCAAGGTCTATATAAACCTGTAAGCATTTACCCGTTAATGCTTCCTCACGTAGATATGGACCAAAAAGTGAAATTAAAGATTAGGTACTACAGACATGTGTTATCATTATGATATTTTGAATAATATTTGATTTCAGCCATGTTATCTTTTAAGTATTCACATCTTTTGTCTCCATTTTGATTTCAAAAATTGTCTCTTTTGGTACAGTTTTTTTACGAGTATTCGGTCATAAATTTCCTATTGTCAAAAGGTCAACCAAGAATAAGTTCGTGTAACCCAAACAAGCATAAATATGAAAGATTCTACAATATATCAAAAATTGTCAAATATAATATTTGGGTGACTGTGTAATGTGTATACCAAATTTAATCAAAATCAGACAAAATTTATGTCCCTGACCGGACCCCAAAATCAAATTTAATGTTCTCCAAAATATCAAAAACTGTCAAATATAATACTGAAAAAACATAAAATGTGTTTGATTTGGAAAAAATTTGGTATGCACAGTCACAGTCACACTAGTGTGACCAAATTTTTTCCAAATCAAACACTTTTTATGTTTTTTCATTTTTAGGACCCCGAAACCAAAATTCCTACAAAATACAAAAAGTTTTCAAATATAATACTTGGGTGACTGTGCATACCAAATTTAATCCAAATCAGACAGATTTTATGTTTTTTCAATTTTGGACCCCAAAAATCTAGTACGGTTTTCCGTACCATTTACTTTTATCATTGCAGTAAAAAAATTTCTTCTGAGAAATTATTAATAAAAAACCTTTCCATTTGGTTTGTAGAAAACTTTTTTTAAAAGCCTTTGGGTAATGAAAGAAGGATAAAACAATTATTATACTCCTAACTTGGTTGAATAGTTTCTGATATACAATGGAATGCATTTGTTTCATTCCGGCGGGGTGTCGTCAACATCGATGTGAACTAGTAACAAAATAAAAAAAAAAATTGGATGAACGATTCCAATACGACATTAAGGTCCATATTTCAAAACTCCACTTGAGTGCGAGTTGGAGTNTCATTGCAGTAAAAAGTTTTCTTCTGAGAAATTATTAATAAAAAACCTTTCCATTTGGTTTGTAGAAAACTTTTTTTAAAAGCCTTTGGGTAATGAAAGTAGGATAAAACAATTATTATACTCCTAACTTGGTTGAATAGTTTCTGATATACAATGGAATGCATTTGTTTCATTCCGGCGGGGTGTCGTCAATATCGATGTGACCTAATAAAGAAAAAATTGGACGAACGATTCCAATACGACATTAAGGTCCATATTTCAAAACTCCACTTGAGTGCGAGTTGGAGTGGTTACTACCACTTGGGTGTTTTTTTTTTAAATTTGGCCTAACGTCTCTTTAACATCTATTGACCATTCAAGACGAGCGTTTTACCCTCCATTCGCTGGAAACTTGCAAACCAGCTACCCACATTGAACTCAACCAGCCTGGGTTGGGCCGGAAAAAACCCAGTATCACGAGGGTGCGAACCCACGCGGACACCAACCTCGCTGGACGTTGCTTAACTTCAGTGATCTAACGGGAACAGGTGTATTGGACGTACCATAGACGCTGGCTATATATCTATTTAGATAGATAAGTAGGTGTACCAAATTTTAAGATTTGTATTATAGAAGTATCGACTCTTGTATTAAATAGTCCTGGGTTCGATTACTGTTTTCAAACCTTTTCTTACGTAGATTTGAAGGTTCGGAATATCTATGAAATAACATGCCTAAATATCTTAATGAAAAGAAAGATAGGTACTTTAATAAAAGTAAACAATTAGCATAGAACTTTAATATTTTTAAATTTTAATTATAATTAGAACTAGGTAGTTTGACATTTTCCATATATGTAAATAAGAAAAAAATAATTAATTTAATTCCCTCAATAGGTACCCTATAGGCAGTGGCGTATTTAAGTTTTGCCGCCCCCGAAATCATTGCGCCCGGGGCGAGCGCCCCCTCAGCTCCACCCTAGGTACGCCACTGCCTATAGGTACTTGTTTTATTTTCAATTTGGACTCAACGTAATATAAATTTATAAATCCACCTCCCTATTATTAAAGCTTGTTTCCCCGCCGGCTCCGCGCCGCGCACTGCGCTCATTCGTACTTTCCATTTTCCAAATATTTTGCTTGTGTTGTCATTTTAGTCTAAACATGAACATGTGTGGTAACATGTTTTTAGTATTCACAGGATAATTAGATTTTATATGAAACGGATGAATAACACGGCGGATTTTCTAATACAATTTATAATATCCGTTTGTGCGGGTTGTTATTTTTCCTAAAGCTTTTTTCTGTATAGGTACAGGTTGTAACCGAAAAAATGCGAGTTCCTTGTTTTAGTAATTTCTGTAGTCATTTCTTTGTGGTACACTCTTGTGAGCAGGCCGTGGCATTTTATAGGCCTTATGATACCAAAAATATGTTTCTAAGTAAAAAACACAAGCCTTTCGTTGAGGCTTGTGTAGGTACATAACAAATTTCAAATCTTTTCTAGCTCTTACCGTTCTCCTTTTAGACAGCAATACTAAATAGCGCTAAAAAGTAATTAAAACCGCCAAGAGATATTAGATTGCACCCCAAGGTGTATTAGATTTCATCGGGGCACAATTAGAGCCTAGAGTAGACCTATATCAAATTTCATCCAAATCGGTGTACGCTAACGATTTTTGGATTCTCCGTACCTTGAAACGTAAAATATCAAATTTTGATGGATATTTTTTTTTCTTGACAATTGCAATGCCTCATTTTTGAAAATAATAAACCAATGATTTGACCATTTGACACATAGTTTTTGAGATAAATTTGTCCTTCACGTGCTCATTACGCCATGCCTGTTCGTAAAAATTTGTGCATAAACCTTTGAGGTTTCACAGAACTATATTTTCAAATGAGCGTGCTGATAATACCTCATATGTTAGATATCTCTTACTCAAAGTACGCCATGGTAAAAATTATCAAATTGAAAAAAAAACTTTGAGCAGAAAATATTTATTTTTTAATTCAAATTTCAATACCACAATCAAAAATACAGGATTTCGTTTGAAAAAACATAATTGACCTTAAAATAATCTTGTGGAAAAAATTTCAAGGTCACCATTAAATATTGAACGTTTTATTCCTATCCCTATTAACAGTTTCCGAGTTATTTGTCCTTTAAAATGACTCACCCTGATATGTAATGGGTTAGTAGAGCTTAAGCGGCCCCTTAAAAACCCATCCTCCCCGGTGCCGATTCTTATTGTTACAGCCTGTGTATAATCCATGTAGGTATGACTGTTTGTTTTATTGTCTACAAACAAATGATTTATTTTTCGTTTGTTTTTGTTATTGTTTCCCCTCATTACCTACTTTATTTTTTCAAATAATAAAAATACAGAGAAGGTCCATACGAAATATTTGGTGTGTTCTTTGCACGAGTACATCATGTTACTACAGTTCCCAAATTACGCTTTTATTTTTCCAAAAAGCATTGTGTTCCTACTTGAAATAAAAAAAACTCTGTCAATGTGACACAATACATGTGTTTATTATTTTACTGGCTAAAAAAATACCCCCCCCCCAAACAAATTGAGTGGGGGGGATTTTTTTCTTCTTCTCGTGACGAGACCCCAAATATAATATACATACCAAATTTTAAGTCTCTAGCTCTTCCCATTCTCTTATATTTAGAGAGGATTAGTGAAAACCGCTAAAAAGCGGCAAAAATCGCCAAGGATGTATTTGATTGCATGCAGAAGTTTCGGGGCACAATTGGACCACAGATGGGACCAAGATACCAAGTTTCATCCAAATCGGCTAACGCTAAGTGGCAAGTGCCCATCACGGCGGAAGTATACGGNACTGCTAGGAGTGCTTCTCAGTTAGGCAGTGTCTTATTACCTGAGAACACCTTAGCAGGAAGAAAACGAGTGCGTATGAAGTGGACCAAAGATATTAACACATAAATCATGCACACATATTACCTACTATATCACACGACCCGAAACAGACTCAACAGCTTTCCGCCGAAAACTACACCAAGCGTTTGTTGTTACGGTTACTGAATACTGTTACTGTTGTTACGGTTTGTTATTGACAATAGTTTGTCTTTGATCTGCAAAGAATTGCAGATCAAAGACAAACTATTGTCAATAACAAACTTTTAACCGATGAAGCTCTAGAGACAATCAAGGGAGAAGTGCGCGAAAAGTTGGAAAGAGAAGGAGTTGCGTCATCTGAAAACAACCAAAACAACACAATGGCAGAAACTCAAAG
>CM022881.1:20412561-20423511 GCA_012654025.1 Pachypsylla venusta | reverse complement strand
GATTGGCTTTTTGTCTTACGTTTATTATTTCTTTACCAAAATAATGTTGATAAAAATTTGAATCGTAATATAAGTTAGAAATAATGCTGAATATTCTTTGTTTATATTGCAGACTTACATAATAAAAGACCCTTTGAATCTTCTCATGTTTGAGGGCATGTCACCAAAAATGCCGCCACAACAATATAGGACACCTTTATTGTGTTAATGCATTAAATTTTAAATTCATATGGTACCTACACTACACAGTATCAATATTTGAGCTATGCTATGGTACGACAACGTAAAAATGGTCCAAAATGTACCGATTGATGCTTATAATAATGTTTGAATATAATCCTAAGCCCGTATAAATACAGAAGATTTCCACTTCGAAGGGATAAAATCATGTAAGTTTTGCATTTGAAGTATTTCCATAATATATACCCGGATTATACCCGGGACTTAATAAGTCGTGTTGAGGTTTCACTGGACCAGATTTTCTTAAAATAAAAATAGCACTTATTATTTGAGTAGTTTGTAACAGTTGAAATTTACAATGTCTGAAATTTTGTCCATTACCACTTAGATAAAACAAATGGATCCAACAAGAAAAGAAAAGGTCGTAAACCGTCAGCTAAAGCTTTCCAGTGGAAATTAATGACTTTTTGTAAACAATATTTTTTTTACGTTTTTATTTTTCATTATACTAAAAAGCAGTTGTTATTTTTTACGCTTAAGATTTTATTGGGATTTTCTTTTTAGAGAATTAAAATTTAGCAAGTAGGTATCTATTTTACTCTCACATTATTTGGAACGTTAGTGAACTCCACTTTTGACCCTGGTATACATCCCGAAATGCACTTGTATGTATGTATATGTGTTGTTATGCGATACAAGCCACAATTTTCATCTGATTTTGACGAAATTTGGTAACATGTTTAGGACATGAAGGAATTTGCTGTATAGTTTTTGGGAGCCCCGGTCGCTTCAGAGGGGCGCAGAGGGAACAATATTGTGTTCTTATAAAATTATTTTATTCTTTTTAGTAACTTGTTGTAGAAAAGTAAAATTTTGATATGTTATGGCTGGTGTTAAGGGCTTTTTTTATTTAAAAAAAATGGGGACCCTGCCCCCCTGGGAGGCCCAGGTGGCCCAATATTTTGCTTTTTGAAAATTATTTTTTAAAATTTGATTAAGATATTTTTCTTTATAAATGACTACAAAACTAATGTGAACACCTGATTATCTTGATCCATTAGTGGTACCGGGATCAAGTCGAGTACACTGGACTTCTGAAGGTAGATTTATTTCCGCCAGCGTCAATAAGTCGTTGAATAATCCATTTCCAGTTGTATACGTCATTTTCGATTGTGTTAGGGCACAAAGAAAAAGTAGGTAATGATTTTTTATCGATCAAGAATTCCTTTCAACCAAAGTTTAAATCTAAGAGTAAAAAAATCAGTTACTTATATTTCATTTATTACTTTTCGAAATTATTAGAGAAAACCCCTAATATTTCTCATTTCGTAGTTCTTTCGAATGATTTAACATTCAACAATAGAAGTTTTTAAGAAGAAATAAAGCACACAGAACTAGGTATATCTACCTAGAACACAGACGCTTCTGTTTAAAAGCTATCAAAGAGATATATGGTATAATCGTATCTTATGTAAAACCTTACAGTAATTAGGTACACAATAAACTTCAAGCTTTTAGCCGAAAGCTGAAAGCTAAGTAATATAGCTAAAAGTTTTAAAATTTAGTTTACTCTTCAATGAAATATAAATACAACGTTTCAACCTTTGAGTAAAAGATAAATAGGAAAATATACTTAATTTTATCTAAAAAATTTGGTAAAAGTATAAGGTTGGGCTGATTTTGGGTTCATAAGTTCAGTTACATTGTACACCTTAAAGATTGCATGAACATGTAAGACGCAAGGCGTTGTACATACCAGACTAACCCGATATACCTACCTATATCGGCCGATATTAAATTTTATCGCAAGTGCCGACCAGGCAGATACTATAGTAATTTTTTTCTGAGCAACTAACCTAACTTAAAATATGATAAAGTAGAAGATTAATTTTCACGATTAAATGGTGGGAAATACGAGAAAACTCACTTTTAAACGTTTACTTCACAATTTTATTGCTTCAAAATCGACGAAACTTTGGAGAAATCAAATGTTTATTCATATTTTTTTTAAAATATGCAGAGATTTTTTGTTTGCTTTTTGTTAATTTAACAGGTTAGGTAACATGAAAAAAAACAATCACTACGATTTAATTTATTTTAGTTTTTTTCCGAATGGTACAAGAGTTTTTAGGGAGCGACTTTATAAGAAGAACAAGTTTAATCGTGACATGGCTAATCGAAACGTTTCCTAACCTCTCGGGGGGAGGGGGGGGGGCGTTTATCTTAATGCTTATATTGATCAAAATAAACAAACTTGCACTGGACTTTTTTCATGTTGGTACAACTATGTCTACTTCCGTTCAATATATTCAAATAGTTCAATGAATACGGAAGAAAAAGGTTTTTTTTCAAAAACGACAACAACAACAATAATAACAACTGTTTGATAACAATACTGTGTCTATGGGCAAGCATCAAAGTGATGTCAGTTTGAGAACATATTTTGTTTACGTTATATATAAATTAAAGTGAACTAATTAATCTCCCACCCCCAAAACGTTTAAAAAAACTTTTTAAATTATATTAAACGAAATTTTAAGTTTGTAATTTGTTCCAAAAAAAATTAATATTATCTGTCTGGTACCCGCAAGTGATATTTATCGCTTGCGATGCGCATTCATTTTTTAGATGAAAGACGTAAGAAATATACTTGAGTCGTTCACTTCAACGTGATAGTAACTTTTATATCAGCCAATAATTACCTATTGCTAGAGATATTGCATGCTGGATGCATATCGTAGTCGTAAGCGGCAAGCGGCCTTTTCCATTAACCATGCAGNAATATTATCTGTCTGGTACCCGCAAGTGATATTTATCGCTTGCGATACGCATCCATTTTTTAGATGAAAGACGTAAGAAATATACTTGAGTCGTTCACTTCAACGTGATAGTAACTTTTATATCAGCCAATAATTACCTATTGCTAGAGATATTGCATGCTGGATGCATATCGTAGTCGTAAGCGGCAAGCGGCCTTTTCCATTAACCATGCAGAAAGCAAGGAGAAGCTACTGCATTATTCGTAAGGATACTCAAGTATGAACAACCATTGCGAATTGTTTTTGGTTTTTTATTTTCAATATTTTTAAACGATGGTTAATATCACTTTCATCTTCCTCCTCCTCACTAGAACTCATTTTTCTTTTTATTTGGCTTAACGTCTCTTTAACATCTTTTGGTCATTGAAGACGGTGGCTTTACCTTCCATTCGTGGAAACTTGCAAACCAGCTACCCACATTGACCTCACCCAGCCTAGGTTGGGCCGGAAAAATAGCCAGCATCACGAGGCCGCGAACCCAAATGGACATTAGGCACCCACATGATACAACTTCGCTGGACGTTGCTTAACTTCATTGATCGAACGGGAACTGGTGTATTCAAAGTAACATAGACGCTGGCATCAGAACTCATTCTTTTATTAATGAAATCAATTTAAAAAAAAATTTTTTTAGTAAGTACTTAGTATTTTTATCGTAAAAAATTAGAATAACACATAATCAATATTTCCCTCAATGGCGCCACTAGGGTCCCTAACATTTTTTTTCTGAATTGACCCAAATTTTAGCCAAATGAAGAGATGATGTTTTTGCATGTACCGATTCAGTTTTTCTTTTTGGGGGAGCTATAAATGTGCCCAAATCTGTTCTATTATACCTATCCATACAACCAGATGCGTAAATTAATATTTAAAAAAATCAAAACCTTAATTAAAGAACAACCAACGTTCATACACATCCTCGTTACTATCGATTGAGAACAAATTGAGATGGGGTGTGTGAGCTTCAAAAAATAAAAATTAAAATTCTCAAGCAGACCCAGCTTAAACACCAGAGCAACACACATTGCCGACATCTGTCGTTCTCATTTTCCATCCCCGACCAAATCCTCTCAGATTTTTTTTAATAACATTCCACAGAAGAAGATGTAGAAAAAAAGAGAAATGGTAACATGTCCAAACTTTAGCATCCAAAATATATAATTACCTACTAGTTGTTTGACCGTGCTTCGCTACGGTTAGGAAATTCAACAAAAATTACGAGAAAGCTTCTCAAGTTTGGATTTGTGGTGGAACCTAGGGATCAGGTTGGACACGGATTCTATATAGAAAATTCAATCTAGGATATTACTTTTTGTACTGCGGAATCTCGAAGTGGTACTTCTCAATTCCGATTTTTCGGTGGTGAAAATCGGCTATAAATCGGGGAGAAATTCTGTATTATTTAGGGGGGGGGTCCATTCTTGATCATTTTTCGTTATCTCCTCTAGTTTGCCTAGAAAAAAATTGCAAAAAAAAACGCTAAAAGTCAGTTGTCCCAGAAGAGTTGCCAAGAACAGTTGCCCTTATAGAAATAGAGTTTAGCATATTTTTAGCAACATAACAGTCTTGAATAAATTATTAAGTTGTAAAATTCTATAAGTTGAATTAAGTATTTTTTTTGGGGGGGGTGCGCCAGAATAACCTGATGAGTTTAAAATGTTCGCTACCAAATCAAAACTTGTCGTAGATTGTTGATGTTGGTGTCGTTCCCTTCCCAACAGAAGGGGAATTAGTTACAATGAAGTCTTGGACCCACAAGCTTCGTGCATTTGTTGCAAAAAAGTTGTGATTTCAGTGACCATTACTCTGAGAAAGTTTTGTACTACCGGATTAGATCACGTGGTACGGTTCCTACACGCAATATCATTCTGCAATAAGTCCAAAATTTCAGAAAGACTGGTTCTGCATTGAAAAAGAAGCCTTTAGGCAGAACAAGAAATGTTAGAAACTTAGAACAGATGAAAACGTCGAGGCTGTGCGATATACAATACAACAGAGTTCTCGCCGATCTGTAAATGTCTTCCACAAATGTTCCATAAATTATACATCAAAATAATTCCCCATTTCCTTTCTTTCAAATAAAACAAAAAGTTCTATCACAAAGTTGCATGCGTGGCATCAAAAACCACCAGGTTTTCCTGGTGCACCCTGTAAAACTCTACATTCTGCATTTATATCTCACCTCCTCTTTTAGAAAAGAGGATTCAGCTGTCATCTACCCAGTTCCATATTAGAAATTGGTGACCTGCACAAGCAGTCCAAATTTTGGAATGGGATAAAGTTTTCAAAACAGCATTAGAAGTATTTTTTTCACGATTAAGGTACTTTCTTTTATTTTGGAAAGGGAAAAAGTTTCCTAAACAGCATTAAAAGTATTTTTTCACGATTAACGTACTTTGTTTTCACTAAGATAAAAGAAGAAAAAAATGTTTCCTAAACATGGAGTAAATATTGTAGAAACTTTTTTCCTTCTTTTTTTTAAAAACAAAACCCAACTTTTGTAATCTTGGATTTCCAAGTAACTTTTATTGTCAAGCTTATTGCTGATGAGGTCCTGATGATATTTACCAAACTACTATCATATACCAATTAATGAGAAATGTTCAACTTTTGCCAGGACATAATGATAGATTAAGAATTTGTGAATGCCTGGTAATCTAAATTTCTGAAATACAAATCAGAAATCTATTTATCTATGTGAATCTATGTACCTATCTACCTATCTCATACCTACATACCTACATAATACTCTGAGGTATAGGTTGCCTGTTACAATACCACAGCTCAAAAGGTATCTAATATATAAAATTCTCGTGTCACGGTGTTTGTTACCATACTCCTCCAAAACGGCTTAACCGATTTTAATGAAATTATCTATGTACATTGGGTAGGTCTGCGAATAGTTTTTTTTATCTATAATTTAATAGAATTGAACACCAAGTTTGTTGGGTAGGAGGTGTTGGGAGTAGTATTGTGTTAGGTTCCACAAAAAAAAAATTACCAAACTACTATCATATACCAATTAATGAGAAATGTTCAACTTATGCCACAACATAATGATAGATTAAAAATTTGTGAACGCCTGGTAATCTAAATTTCTGAAATACAAATCAGAAATCTATGTGAATCTATGTACCTATCTACATACGCACATAATACTCTGAGGTATAGGTTGCCTGTTACAATACCACAGCTCAAAAGGTATCTAATATATAAAATTCCTCGTGTCACAGTGTTTGTTACCATACTCCTCCAAAACGGCTTAACCGATTCTAATGAAATTTTGTATGTACATTCGGTAGGTCTGCGAATAGTTTTTTTTATAATTTAATAGAACTGTACACCAAGTTTGTTACACTATNAAAAAAAAAAAAAAAAAAAAAAAAAAAAAAAAAAAAAAAAAAAATGCGTGTTGAAGTCTGCGTAAGTTTAAACAGCACAATAATTTGTATTTTTGAAGAACATCTAAACACTTTTGTTCTCTTGTTTTTTAAAACAATATACAACACAAAGCAAAATAATAAAATAGTCTTTTCAAGAGACATGCAGAGAAGGGACGGTATGGAGCAGATAAAGTGGAGTAAACGACTGAAGAATAAATTAATAATGGTCTTTTAATTAAGGAGTATCAAGTTTGATGTCCTTGTGTTCAAAGGGAGATAATATCAACAGAGAGTGAGGGAAGGGGAGAGCTAAGCCCTCAAAAAGGTAACCAGACGTGTCATTGTGTAATAAGTGGTTAAGGAGGAATAAAATAATTTTCAACTAAAATCGTATTTCTGTCTAATCGTATAGGGAGGAATGTCTCCTTTTTTAAACTATAGAATAAAGCATGAGCATGCATAATTATAGCAGAGTTAAAGTGCGGAGAAGTCTACTTTGAGATAGAAATTATTATCAAGTCACATGTGTGACCGCTGAAAAAGTGGATATTCACTGAATACTATTTTTTCATGATACTGCATTCTAATTCTGCTCCAAAATATTTATATACAGGGTGTCCCTAAAGTCCGAGACCACCTGAATATATTTTGAACTGCTTTATGTGGGTGGAGTTTTGAAATTTTGCATGGTATTATATCCCAAAATAAACCACCTAATGGTGTGACCAATTTTTCGGGGGCTGGTCCCATGTGGCCCCCAGGGGATCTAACTTTTGTTTTTTAAATACGAACCCCCATCTTGTGATACATTTTCAGAAAGTTAATAGAATTACAAGTACTTTGCAGAAAAAATTACACGCCTAGCGTGTTTTTTTTCAAAATGGCGGCCATTTGAAATTTTCAAGATATTTGAAATTTCCAAGATAGGAAAACAATGTCGAGGAACCTGTTTATTAGACATAATTCGCCNTTTTTTTTTTTTTTTTTGCAAAGTAGCAAAGTACTTCTAATTCTATTGTTTTTCTGAAAATGTATCACAAGATAAAAATTTTTAAAACTCCACATAAAAATAAAAGTTCGGTATTTAAAAAACAAAAGATGGACCCCTTGGGCCACATGGGACCGGCCCCTGAAAAATTTGTCACACCATCAGGTGGTTTAATTTGGGATATAATACCATGCAAATTTTTAATACTCCACATAAAGCCGTTCAAAAGATATTCAGGTGGTTTCGGACTTTTGGGACACCCTATATAACAAAAATTGGGGAAAAACTCAAGTATCTCATCTGAACAGAGATAGATCGCAGATTCGGGCTCCGGAGTCTAGTTTCATGGGGAACATGTAAACTGGACCTTAAAGCAAATAAGGCAAGTATTCCTTATATACGAGGAAAGAGTGAGTCTAACGCCAAGGGAAGGATCTGATCGTGTGGCGCAACGGACCAGAGCAAGGTTTTCTGAGGTTGTATGACGTTGTCAGAGTTATCTGCGATAAGAGGGCGGATTTTCTAACGATCGGCATTACACTATGTAGGTCAGACATACTAGAACAGCTTAAAGTGCCATTTGCCCTCACAGTCTGAAAGGACTTCATATTTATCCACACGCTGCAGCTGGGTGACAGCTATCATTCAATGCCCAATAGCCATGTTATTCCAAATAATCGTAGATAGTTGGAGAAGGCTGTATCAGAGGATTGAACAAACATGTGGCATTAGTTCTTTCAGAATTTGGCCGAAGTATGAACAAAAATCTGGCATAAGTGGATAATAGTTCAGGGGGAATGCTTTAATGGGGACAAAATCGATATTTTAAAATAAACACGTAAGTGAGAAAACTGAAAATTCCGCAAACATTTTGATCAAACCATGTACATCCTTTCAAGTCTCTAGCACTTACTCTTCTTGAGCTATCTTGTTTACACACTCACTAGAGACCCAAAACGTGTTTTGGCATTTAAAACTCGACATCAAAAATTTCAGTCCATTACCATACTTTCCTTTTTATAGGATAAGAAAAGCCATGATAATGCTCTCCAAATTTGTTAGCTGAGGTTCTAGAAATTTCAGCTGATTTCAATCTGTGATAAATAATAGTAGTTCAAAGTTCCATTCATTTATAAAATTGGATCTCAATGTAAAAATCTAGATGTATGTATATTGTATATCACTAATTGTTAAGCCAAAACGGTAAGAGATATGAAAAAGTAGGCAATTCATAGAGTTGATGTAAAAAGGCGTGTACGCTTCTTCTTGGCAACAGATAATTCGATTTTGAGATGTTAATGTTTACGAAATATAACAATATTTATGATTGCTGTACAAGCTTGAAAGGTCGCACTATATTTTAAAATAATACCGCCACCGGTCGCTACTCATAACATAAGTATCTACTCAATTGTCCCCACGAGGCTGAATCGCCCCAAACAACTAAGTGCAGTTCCAAAAAACCTGGTTCTGCTAGGCTCCGAACAAAGTGTCCCGTGTGCAAAGCCAGTGTAATGCCAACTTATAGGATAGAAAGTCTGCCATGAGGCTGGTTTGCAATAACTTGTCATGATTTTTTGGGTGGAAGAGAAATTCTCAGGAATTAACCCCGCCCTTTTAATGAACTTTATTTTATTTTATACTATAATTTACCTTCTTCTTCTATTCTATCTCTATTTTCACCATTTCTGAACAGTTATATAAAATTTCATTCAATATAATAATAATAATAATTTGTTGATATTTTGAGAATCCTTACGGAAGTAGCTTCTCCTTGCTTTCTGCATGGGTAATGGAAAAGATATCGTTTCCGACCTTTCTTTAGTCGCCTTTTGCGACCGGAATGGACTTGGCTGCTTTGGAAGTATTCTTTTTAAGTTCCCCCCTGCAGGGGACTTTTTATAAGAAAGGAAAAAACAAAACCACATGTTATTAATGGAGTGCCCGTCAGATTGAGCCATTTGCATACTCCTCTCTGTAGCAATTCAGGGAGAATTGCGATTTGCATAGTCCTATAAGAACCTGTGCATAAATAATTTTTTCATGCATATATATGCGAAGATATGTGTTTCGCAATAAGATCAGTAAATAAGAGTCTACAAACACTTTTAGTGTGAGAAATGTCACGAACAGTATAGTATAAAAAACTCAGACTTATTTCTCCAAATTCGGGTTAAATACAATTTTTCTGACTTGATAAAATTTGTGTTATCTTTGAGTGGATTGAAAAGGTTTTTGTGGTAACAAGAGGGGAGCTTTATGTATTCTGATGGAACATTTTTATAATCCGTCATGTTTGAGAAACTGTTTGGCCCTTGGCTAACAACTTAATCCTGTCATCACACAAAACTTGTCTTTTTCATACTCACAATCATTTCATTCACTGCGAGATATTATTTGTAGAAACAAAAAGAGGAAGTAATAAAACTGTTATTTTCAAGAATGGACCTTTAGAATAGTTGCGAAATTATCCTCCCCCATTCAAAATTTGATATTTTTAGTTCCAAGGTATACGAAATCCCGGACATTTTTGTGGACGTCAGTGAACTCCACTTTTGACCCCTATATACATTTCAAAATGCACTTTTACGAGTATTGTGTTTGTATAATTTGTGAACGTTAGTGAACTCCACTTTAGACTCCCATATACATCCTGAAATGCACTTGTATATATGTATGTACATGTGAAGGTATGAGTGAATCAAAACTGCGATTATTAGGTATAATTTAATTACAATCAAATCAGCCCATCTGCAAAATATTGAGAACTATCGGGATAGGATAAGGCAAACTAAAAAATCTTGGTGCTAAAACTAAACCTCACTTCGTTATGTCAACAATCGCAGTACATTCGAATGGTTGAAAATAGGCAACCAAATATTAGCTTTTCGCCAACATCTTTTATATCCTTCAAATTTTGATGAAATTATATGAATTTTCAGGAGACTTGTTCCCGGATGTTCTATCTATTTCATAAGTGTCCCAACTATTGTATGTTCCACAACTTTGTAAGAACACTGTAGACATGTTTTGTAAACTTTGGTCACAAAGTATCCCATCCTATTACCAGGTTAATGGATAAGAGCTAGGGAACAGCAGGGTTTCCATTTTTACTTTCCTTATCCAATGAAAACGTAAGTATTGTAAAAGACTAAAATTTTCCATGTCGAGTTTTCAATGCCAAAACATGACGTTTCGAAGTCCATACAGCCCAAATGTCGGGTTTCAGCCATTGGTCCGAGTGTGCGTCTGTCTGTCCCTCTGAGAAATTTAAATTGAAATCCGTAGAAAATGTTTCCCTTTAAAATACTAATGTATGTATTTTTTTAATGTATTTTTTTTTTTAGCCAGTAAAATAGTAAACCCATGTGTCCTACTGTCACAGTTTTTCTATTATGTTAATTTTATGTTTTGTACGCGTCTCCAATTTGAATTAAAATGAAATGTCCCGCTATCGGTTTTGCCGCTTTTATGCGATTTTAACGAATCCTATTTGGAGAGTGAACAATAGTCGAATTTTATTTTATTGAATCGATTTTATTTCGTTGAATTTTGGAAGCAAGATTGTGAAAACAGCTGA
>CM022881.1:20400193-20411641 GCA_012654025.1 Pachypsylla venusta | reverse complement strand
AAGTACCACTTCGGGATGAGCGAGAAAGCTGAAATTTGATACAAAGGTGTTTCGAAGTACAAAAAGTCATATCCTTTAATAAAATATTGAATTTTCTAAGAGTGAGCGGTGCTGACTCTGGGGGTCGGTTCCACCAAAAACCCATCGTTAAGAAGTATCACTTCGGGATGAGAGAGAAAGTTGAAATTTTATACGAAGGTGTTTCCGCAGTACAAAAAGTAATATCTTTGAGTAAAATATTGAATTATCTAAATAGGAGCCGTTTTCACTTTGGGGGTCGGTTCCACCAAAAATCTAAAATTGAGTTGTTGAATTTTGTAACCGTAGCGAAGCACAGGAAAACAGCTAGTAGGAATCATAAAATACTATTTACTTTAAGAGAATTGAGATAGAAGAACGTGCAATAATAAATTTAAGTGCGGGATACACAGCAGCAACAATAATCTTGGCCCAATATTAGATTTCAACGTTTAACATTTCCGAGATTTTCGCAATTTCAACTGCAACTTTTTTTCTTACATGCGTGTTATTCTTGAATGTTGAAATTTGATAACGAAAATGAAGGTAGCAATCTTGCATAGAGATAGATTAATAGATCTAGCACATTAAATATAATTAGGTACTACCTACATAAAAAGGTCTAACACATTGAATTTAAAACCGATTCTGATAGTAATTTAATGGACCTACTTAATGAGCCGACATTTTTTGGATTGGGACTTGGCCTTATTTTCACATTTATGTTTTTTGTGGGTTATAATATTATAGGGTTGCTTTCTGCGTTATTTTATACGGCCAGCTCAGGTGGACTAGACACNAAAAGACTAAGTTCCGCCCACTCTCCCAAAAAATTCCCCACATGAAAGTAGTGATATTTAATTTTGGGGCCAAATTTTATTTTTGCTGCTGTGTATCCCACATTTAAAATTATTGTTATCTTCTGAAACTTACAATTTTCCATTCTTGTATCTACCTATATCAGCTCTTAGAATCTAATACAACTTTTATAAACCGAAAGTTAACTTTTGCTTAAAATATAAAGAGTTCCCTTTTTATTTTCCTTATAATATAAAAAGGAAGTATTGTAATGAGCTGAAATTTTCGGTTTGGAGTTCCTAATGTCAAAACATGTTTTGAGGTCACCAAACAATGTTAAAGCATGTTTTGAGGTCTGTCGGTCTGTTCGTCTCTCGCTCTGTGAACAAGATATCTCAAGAGACTTGAAATTTGGTATATATGTTAGTTTTATGTCTTTGCGCTACACGAAACTATTGGTTCAAATCGAATATATCGCAGGCGGTTTTCACGAAATCTGTCTAAATCAGCTAGAAATTGAAATTTGGTGCAATAACAAAATTCAACAAATCATCCTGGTTTCGGACAATTCAAAGATCACCGATTCACTAATAATCACCAACCATTTCAATCACCATTATAGTAAGATCGCTAAGCACACAATCCTAAATTCTTCTTCATCGAATTCCTGCATTAATCCCACTTCAATTACATTGCCCCGTTCTCAAATCAATAACATACGTTTTAGCAAATTTCCTCCGACTGATTGTTTAGAGATAATCAATACAGTAAATAGCATGACCAACAAGTCCTCTTCAGGTATTGATGGCGTTCCCATCAAGATAATCAAAGAGAATATCTTGTCCCTCTCCCCGGTACTGTGTGATATATTCAATGCTTCTTTACAAGAAGGTACTTTTCCTGATTTTTATAAGGTTTCAATCATTGTTCCCATCTATAAGAAAGGCTCACACTCAGACATCAATAATTATCGACCTATATCTTTATTGAATTGTTTTTCTAAAATCCTGGAGAAATTGGTGTACAATAGACTCATTGGATACCTTGAATCATTCAAATTAATTTCAGATTGTCAGTTCGGAATTCGATCCAGTCGCTCTACTTCAGACGCAATATCCACATTCTTCTTCAATCTACAGAGAGCACTGGACTCGAAATATCACGCGCTTGGAATATTTTGCGATCTTACGAAAGCTTTTGATTGTGTTGACCATTCTATTCTTCTATCGAAACTTGAAAATCATGGTATTGCTCTCTCTGTCCTCTCCTGGTTTAGGTCGTATCTTCAAAATAGAACTCATGCAGTAAAAATGCAACATAAAAATCATAACGTTTCTTCATTTGTCTATTCCTCCTTTTTGAATGTTCAAATTTGCGTTCCTCAGGGATCCATTCTTGGTCCTTTTCTTTTTACATTGGTCATCAATGATATAGTAAATTCTGCCCCTGGTGCGTCCTTTACGCTGATGACACCAATGTACTCGTCGTTGGTAAAAACAAAGAAGATCTTTTCAATAACGCCACTCAAACATTAACTGCTTCAAATTCATGGTTTGTTGCCAATAACCTCTGCCTCAATGCATCCAAAACATATATTTCAATAACAAAACAGTCACATCGCTCCCTCAAATTTCAATTCAAAATAGCTTTATCGGGCCCTCATCTTGTCAAATTTCTTGGTGTCCATCTTTGCTATAACTTGAAATGGAAAATTCATATCGACAATCTCGTACCTCGCCTAGGATCTTCCCTATTTGCAATCAAATCAATTAGAAGTCATCTTGGGGAAGATTCCGCTCGAACTACTTATTTCTCGTACTTTCACTCGCTCATGAGCTACGGTATCGCGTTCTGGGGTTTATCTTCACTTTCAAAAGAGGTCTTTATTCTTCAAAAAAGAGCTCTCCGTGCTGTGTATGGTATTGATGATGTTGAATCGTGTCGGGTACTTTCTAAAGAAAAAGGAATTCAGACCTTTTATGGACAACTAGTGTTGGACATGTGTTGCCTGATTCACAAGTATAAAACACACCTACCGACTAATCAACATGGATACAACACTAGAAATGTTCATTCTCTGGTACCTTCGTCGCTTCCACTCCTTGGGCAATCTTTCCAGGACAGGGGCATCCGAATTTACAAAACAATTAATTTAAAGGAGAGAGTAATTTAAAGGAAATATTTGATTCGGTTTATTGTAATGTGTCTACAACCAAATTGGTTGTAGTACCCAATAAATAATAATAATTTCATGCATTGAATTCGCAAAGTCATTATTTGTTGAAGTCCAATTTATTCTTTTTTGCCTATTAGCGACTTTGGGCGACAATTGGGCGCCTGTGCCTATATCAGGACGTCAAAAAGTGTCTTGACATTGAAAACTCGATATCGAAAATTTCAAGAATTTATTCTTTTTTTATAATATGTCGTGTGATGGAAAGTCGTGTGATGTTCACACCAGTTTATTTCATATATACAGGGTCTTGTTTTAACTGTCGACGACATTCACATTGGTCAGAAGTGTCTCAGTTCATAATTTTCAAAAATTTCGAGTGCTGGTAATAAGTACTTCAGTCTCGAGTGCTGGTAATAAGTACTTCAGTTTCGGGTGCTGGTAATAAGTACTTCAGTTCCGGGTGCTGGTAATAAGTACTTCAGTTAGTTTTTCTTGATTTTCCAATTTTTTTGATTTTGGGTCAGAGGACATTTTTCTTTGGTCCAAATAAAGGATTTATGCAATATGCTATTTAAAGGTCATTAGTTTCAAATTGTTTTTAACAATCTCCGTGTCTAGTGTGCGTCACTCGGGAATTTCACCTAGGAGGAAATTATACTGACAACACATATTTGCCTGGACATGTTTGGTACGTGTGTTTTTTAATCCTCTAGCACCCACTTACCTTCATATTTTTAGGGTGCATTCGTGAATCCACTAAAAAGCGGCCAAAACACCACGAGTAGTTTGATTTCAAATAATTCGAAAGATTCCTTGTTCGTTTTTGGCATAAAAATACCATACAAATTTCTAGGATATACCGTTCATGATGACCTACAAACGGACATACATTTACGGATATGTGGCTTATATAGGAGACTTGGGTTTTGGGAACCTCAAAACATTGCAAAATTCAGCACATGTATTGTAATGAGATGTTCACACCAGTTTTTTTCTTATTAATAAGGAAGTCGTGTGATGTTCACACAAGTTTTCTTTCTTTCTCTTGTCCTCACATTATTTTATTCTTTTTCTCACCATAGTTTTTCGTTGCATTCTCATCTTGGATAAAATCCTTTTGTTTGTTTTTTTTCGTTCTTTTTATATTTCTTCATTAAAAAGAAAATTCTTCATTTTGTTCAAACTATTTTTTCATTAAAAGATGAATAAAAAACGTTTCTGTTTCTTAGAAAGTTAATTATTACTTTATCTCCTTAGCTACACATTAAACGAGATTCTCCTTTTTTTTAAGTTTGATTCTCCTTTTGCCCATACCATTCCGGAAACGAGAAAATTCGATCAGAAAATTTTCGCTCCAGGCGGAATTCGAACCCACAACCACCGGAGCAAGAGTCAATGCTCTTAACAACTCGGCCACGGAGATCGGCTAAACGAGATCTTCCCAGGACTCATTGTTTTCACATCCACAGGAGTTATAATCATCCGCGAGAAGTGTTTCATGCCTTTTATGAGAGGCAGTTCCGCATTCGTAGGTTATAATTATGTTCTGCTGTCTCCGGTTGGTGCCTCTATCCAGAAATTCTGGTAAGAGTCTCCATTTATATCTATATTGTTTCGCTGATAATTGAGGCTGCAACAAACTGTGAGGAGGACTGTGAGTATTCGCAATTCTTAACAACTCTAGCTCGTTAGGTCTCCTAAATGCGTTAGAGTTGTTACTAAGACACACTGCCAAAATTGTGAATGTGAGTTTCCAACGTGCAAGAAGTTGCAAATAAAAGACGTAAAGAGGAGAGTTTTGCGAAATTTGTGAGATTTTTAAAAAGGAGAGAAAAAAAGATATGCAATTGAGGCGGGCACTGTTTTGATGTCAGTTCTTTTTGTGACTAATGACTTTTTTCCGCGAAATGTTTTTATGAGGGGATTTCAATTCTTCTTGTAAGGGTCGAGAGCTGCGTTCGTCGGGGCTTCATCCGATTGTGCTTCTCTATCCGTTGCGAAATCCAAACAATTTCTTCATTAACTTTTGGATTAACTTTTGGATTATTGGTGGGAAGCGAAGTTTTACCCACTTGGTAAAACTTCGCTGGACGTTACCTTCAAATTTGAGCTTTCTGGCTAATATCAAAGTGTAATTCTCATTTTTGGTGGTAAGAACCCTTAAATCGAACACGGCTTTGTCGAGAAATATCAATGTATTACCCAAGGATAATATTTTCGTACTGCGGAACATCTTTGTTTCAATTTCATTTAAAAATGAATGCTTCTATGTGTACTTGGATATCCTAAAGTTGTGAGTTGGTGGGCGGATGTCCGAAAAGTTCTCTGTTCAAATGAAGATATATTTTTTCGGAGGAGGAGGGCATGTGAAACTGTCATCTTGGAAAATTGTTTTTCTCAATATTTTCAAAACCACTTGAGTTTTTGTAAACGAACTTTTGTCAGATCACTTCGAGCAATATATTTTGTGGACGGGCCCATGTGAGGCCGCCATCTTGGAAAATTGTTTCTCCACAATATTAAGTTATTGCAACCTGTCTTTGCGAATTTGGCCTAAAAAAATAAAGGACTAAAGTTGTTTGTCCTCAAAACAGTTTGGCATGTAACCTGAACATACAGGGTGTATCTAAATTACGTCGCCAAAAATTATGGGTTGTCCAGTCAAAAAGACCAATATACCCTATGGCAGAAATGTACCTCTTTCAAAATGGCGGCATTTTGGTATTATTTTAAAATGCATTGCTGTGAAAATGCCACCATTGACTATCAATAGACTCTGTATCTGTAATGTCATGATCATCAAAAATCAGGAAGAAAAATATTCTCTTCATTTTTTTTTGGAACGAAAGAACTCATGTTAAAACTTAGAGATTCAAAATGAGTGAGTGTCATTCAACAGGAAACAACACTGTCCCATTTACTTTCCCTCTAACTTTACTCTTATATTTCATTCTTCTTTTTACATTGATGGTTAAAGATATTATCTTTCAACATTAAAAGACTCTGTCATGCCAGGAAGATTATTATTATGGAAACAGCATAATGTATTCAGAAAAGGAGGAAATAGCAATTATATGATGGATATAGATTATTATTATGGAACTAGCAAAATATACTTTGAAGAGGAGGAAATAGCAATTATATGATGGATATAGATTATTATTATGGAACTAGCAAAATGTATTTTGAAGAGGAGGAAATAGCAATTTTATGATGGATATAGATTATTATTATGGAACTAGTAAAATGTATTTTGAAGAGGAGGAAATAGCAATTATATGATGGATATAGATTATTATTATGGAACTAGTAAAATGTATTTTGAAGAGGAGGTAATAGCAATTATATGATGGATATAGATTATAATTATGGAACTAGCAAAATGTATTTTGAAGAGGAGAAAAGGACACTTAACAATACACGACGAAAAGACCCGCCCGGGAAAACAACTTTTACCTAACTAAGACGGACAGACACTACATCAGTCTTCTCCCAAAACTAATCAATGTTTTGTCGCACAATTTACTTGCGTGTGGATATAACCATTGTGTCTTTGTGTCAAGCATATTTTTAATTATTGGATACAAGAGAGCTGTGTCTAATCTTTCTCCACAGCTTGACAAACTTAAGTTGTAATGTTTATTATTAGCTATGAAGGGAAAAACCCCCCTTCCACCCAAACCTATTTTCTTCCCTTTATCTATACAGATTGTTTTGGTATAAATGGGATCCCTGAATATGGTGGGTAGTTGGTATCAAAAGGAACATTTTTTACGATATTCGTTAGTGAGCCAGACTGAGCATATGTGAGTTACAGGGTGGAGAATGTCATTTTTGGACTACTTTCAACGTCGCTCGGTGGGTTCTGTGTGGTCGAATAAAAAGTGGATGGACACTAAATCCTATATTTTGATACCGATGATTTCAAATATGCCATCAAAATTTATAAAAACAGAAGAAATATGGTGGAAAACCTGAAAGTGATCATTTTTTTTCTGATTCACATTTGATGTGATTCGGGATATTGAAAAATCAAACAAAAAAAAATAATTCCCATGTTAAGAGAAAACTGCGAAAATGGTCCGATTACGATAAAATTTGGGAAATAAGCTTAAATATTAGCTCTGGACACCACTGTCAATTTTAAATTTAACAAAAAAAGCGTGAACCAAAATGACAGCCTTCCAAAGTCTAAAAAATGTTCGATTCAATACATGAGATTTTTCCCACTTTGAAATCACCGTTAAATTGTGTTTTAACAGTAGCTGAGCATGGCAAATGTAATCTGAACTCAGATAAGAAAGAAAGAAAAAAAAAATAGTCCCATAAAATCGACTTCTACATTCACGCTCTTTTTTTCGAAACTCTTAATTTGACTGTTTTGTTCAGGACTGTAATTGGAGATTATTTCTAAAATTTTATCGTAATCGGACCATTTTCTTTGTTTTCTCTTAACATGGGAAAAATATTTTTTGTTCGATTTTTTTTATTTTTTAAAAAACAAAATCTCTTAGAAAAAGACACACTTTTCATGTGTCGGCTACCTGATAAGTTTTCATGTCTTCCCACATTTTGCTTTTGTTTTTTAAAAGAATTGATGGATATTTCTTCTTTTTGTTCGGTCACACAGAACCCACAAAGCAATGGTAAAAGTTGTCCAAAAAATAACCTTCTCCACCCTGTAACTCGGCTATGCTTCGTCTGGCTCTCTAACGATTTTAGCAGAAAATGTTCCATTTGATCTCAGCTACCCACCATATTCAGGGGTCCCATTTATAGACAAACACACTGTATAATTTTACCCTTTCCCAATTATATTTTAGGTTGACGTTGTCTTCCCCAATTCTTCCATGTCAGAACCTTCTGTTCAGTGCCTACTCTCTCAAGATGTACCCTTTCCTAGCACGGTATTCGCTTGTCTCACAGTATCCATGTGTGCGTAATTGCTCTTTGCTTATAGTCTTCCCATCTTTTGATTGTAACAGAGTTTTTTAAAGGTTGTATGCACTTTCTAACAACAAACTTTTTACATTTACACCGGCCGGGGAGCGTCACCTAAGTCGGTCATTCTCATACTATTGACTTTTGGAACTATATTTGATTGAAAGCTGTATAAATTTATAACCCCATTTGATGTCATTCAAATTTCCCGAAATTTAGATTACATAAATGGCGTCATTGAAGATTTTTAGGGATTAGGTATAAAAAGATATTATCAATGTTGAGCTTCGTGTACTCGACACATGGACCTCANAGCCGGGGTTAGGCCGAAAAAATAGCCAGCATCACGGGGGCGCGAACCCACGTGAACACCCGCATTGTATAACCTCGCTGGACGTTACTTAACTTCAGTGATCGAACGGGAACTGGTGTATTCAACGTGCCATAGACGCTGGCTCAACTACATCTTAGGTTGTAAGAAAAAAATATTTATTTTTTTTCTTACAACCAAATATATTTATTGTCTATCTATCAAGTACCTATTGAAGGAGTGTGCTTTGTTTTTCGTAACGATTTCAAAGATTTATTATTAAAAATAATAAACCAAAAACATGAAAAACGAAAGGCTTTCAATTCCGACGGTGGTTACGCTAATAATCTGAAAATAATTTCAGAATAAATTAGGTATTTGGTTTTTGAAATATTATTGTTTTAAATTACAATTCCGAAGATGAATAATTTATTATTGTACATGCTGAAAAGGTGAAGTGGTAGGAATTAAAATAAATAATGCCGACAATCCAACAAAAGACTCAGGCGAGTTTAGAAATAAGTGGAAAACAGTGGTATGATCGTTGGCAATTATGTGATATTACCTGGTTGGTATTTGGCCCCTATTTGACTACCATGGTCCTCATGGCGGCCCCATTATTTGAGCGATTTCCTAGATACTAGTCAACTGTAGACCCATCTCAAATTCTCTACTGACAATACAGAAGCAGGAGATATCATTTATTAGATTAAATGAAAATTTTACATTAATAACAAAAGAAATGAAGCATCAATTAGAACAGAAACAAATGTTGGAATGAGAAAATAAAAGGAATTAGGAACAAAGAAAGACGGACAAAGAACAATTTCAGATGAAAGAGAGAGAAGAAAACAAAAAATGAGAGAGATGTTACAGAGAAATAGAGGGTGGCTCAAAAAATCAGCTGATAAAGGTAACTTTGAATGCGTGGCCGTAGGAAAATCAGCCCTAACTGAGATACGAAACAAGATTCGGTGATTTTTTATTTTTCCTCAATGTTCTTTTTAATATAACCGTTTAAATAGCAGCCCTTTAACATCAGTTCCGAGATGTGGGTTTCACTGGAAACTTACATTGACCTCACGCAGCCCGAGTTGGGCTGAAAAAAGGCAGCATGAGAATACGAACCTACGTGGTCACCCACATAGTAAACTCTCACTGAATGTTGTTTAACTTGAGTGATCTAACGAGAACTGGTGTATTCAGCGTGGCATAGACGCGGCGATAATTTATTCGAAGTTTTGAAGCACTAGGTATATTTGTAAAAAGTTAGATATTATTTTGAGATCCCCCCAAAAATACCACTGCGTGCTATAAAAATTCCCCGCCAAGTCATCACAAAATATATGAAATCTGTTTTGGGCCCCGCTATCCACTCTTCCTTTCTTCGAAATACCTAATGACATTAAATTCCGACCCCATCCCAAACGATTTCAGAATTTTAGTCTGATTTCCTCACTCTCTTCACCAACATGCAATCTTGGTGGGGTACCTCCGATTATTATTATTAACAAATTTATGAACCACTAAAGTAGAACAGAGGAACAGAGTGGTCCCTATCTCCTAGTGGTTAAACGAACCGAGGTACCTCACAAAGACTGCGTGTTGGTGAAGAGAGTGAGAAAATCAGACTAAAATTCTGAAATCGTTTAGGTGTGAGTTCGGAATTTACAGTCATTAGGTATTTCGAAGAAAGGAAGTGTGGATAGCGGGCCCAAAATAGATTTCATACCTTTTTTTTTGGGTGATGACTTAGCGGGGAATTTTTATAGCACGCAGTGGAATTTTTGGGGGGGATTATGATGACCCTAACTGACTTGTTGAAGTTGTCTTTCAAGGTCAGATGAATGTCAACTTCATTTTCTTAAATAAGAAAAGCCGAATTTTATTACATTTTTGGTTTCCCCATTTAATTCTACGTTCATTTGACTATTTACTTCAGGTTTTCGTTGAAATTTTTGCGCCAATTTTGGGAATGATTTTTGGTCTGACATACTCGTGTGGCATATTGAATGAAAGCTCTCGCTAATTCCTATACGATTGTTTATAAAAAAAATCACTCTTGTAATGCATTTTGTCTTACCTACTTGATTTTCTAACAAATTAATTGGCAAACAGACAGAGATTGTGGCTCCGGCTTGATTTGCGCGTATCGTGATCGTGCGACAACATCTCAATGAAAAGACGTATGCACTTGAACCAGGTATGGCAAAATGCATTGCTAGAGTGTTTTTTTTTCTTTTTAATAACAAGTGAAAAAGTAAACCATAGTATAGGAATTGTCATTCAATATGCCATACGAGTATGTCAGACCACAAAACATTCCCAAAATTGGCGCAAAAAAGTTCGACGAATGCATGAATTGAATAGTCAGATAAACGTAGAATTATATGGGGAATCCGTAAAAGTAATAAAATTCTGGTCGTCTCATTTAAGAAAATGAGGTTGACCCTCATCTGACTTTGAAGGACAACCTTGACAAGTCAGTTAGGGTCATCATAATACGTATCCCACTTTATTATGAACATTCGGTCAGTATATTTTTTTTGTGACTCCAACAGTTTCGGAATAAATTGATTTGGACACTTAAATTGGGACACCCTCTAGGTGTTCCGCAGTAGAAAATATTATATCGGTGAGTAAAATTTATATTTTTATATTTAGGAAACTATTCCTCTCTGCAGAAAATCTGGAAATCGTTGTGGATTTTTGTAGCCATAGCGAAGCACGGGCAAACAGCTAGTAAGTTTAAAAAATAATATTCCCCATATCTCCCTCTCTCTCTTCATAGTCCTCGAAATTGGGCGAGATGTAACACTGGGACTAGATAATTGAGATGAAACAATGTAGAATTATGTCAAACAGGCGGGGATTGTGAGAATGTGAGGTAGGTATAAAAGGAAATAAAAAGTAACGATGATAAGGGCAGGTAGGTACAATTATTGAAAATTCAATTTGCGAGCGAGAAAAAGTGATGATTTCAATATTTACATTTTTGTTGATGGTGGGAGTATTTACATCTGTGATTCTTAAAAATCTGAAGGTGTGAACATGTGAACAATACGAGATATTCCTTATCTATAAAGTTAAGAAGAAAATATTGTAATGAACTGCAATTTTCGATGTCGAGTTTTCAGTGAGGAAAAACGCAATCCTCCCTGTGTAGTGGGTATCATACCGGCATTGCGAAGTAAAACTAGTGGAT
>CM022881.1:20344792-20370198 GCA_012654025.1 Pachypsylla venusta | reverse complement strand
AAATCCCATGTGAGGAGGGAAACACGAAAATGGTCCGATTATGATACAATTTTATAAATAAGCTTACACTATAAAAATGGAATTTTGAAAAACAGCGTGAACCAAAATGGCAGCCTTCGAAGTTCTAAAAAATGTTCGATTTAGTACAATTCTTTTTCTTTTTTCCCCGCTTTGTAAACATCGTTAAATTATAACAGCATAGCAAATGTAGTCTGAACTCAGATTAAAAAAAATGAGAAATTAAATTAGCGCAATACCATGTTAACTTTCATCTGAAAATATTCTAGGAATTATGAATATTCAAAAATTGATTTTTTGTGATATTTTTTTATAAAGATAAACTCATAAAGAAACTGTTATAACGAATAAAAGACTTAAAATCAAACGTGAAAAAAAGAAGAAAAAAACATTAATCTAACATTTTTCAAACTTGGAAAGCTGCCATTTTGGTTCACGCTCTTTTTTCGAAATTCCAATTTGATTTTTTTGTCCAGGACTTAAATTGGAGCTTATTTCTAAAATCGGACCATTTTCGTGATTCTTCGTTACCATGGATTGAATCATGAATTAAAATTTTTGTTCGATTTTTCAAATTCTTTTTACACATCAAAAATTATTTAAAAAAGACCCATTTCTCTCATGTCTCACATTTGAGAACACAATTTTTTTTATTACTTTACAGGTTTTACCAAATTTTGCTGTTGTTTTTTAAATTTTTGATGGTATATTTGAAATCACCGCCATCAAATACTAGGATTTAGTGTCCATCTTCTTTTTGTTCGGTCACACACAACCCACCAAGCGACCTTGAAAGTTGTCCAAAAATGACCTTCTCCACCCTGTAACTCGGCTATGCTTCGTCTGGCTCACTAATTAGTTTCGTTAAAAAGTTATCCATTTGATCTCAGCAACCCACTATATTCAGGGGTCCCATTTATAGCCAAAAATCCTGTATTAGATTAAATCCCGTACTTTTCTATACAAAATCACAAATAGGTAAGTTATTCTTTTAGAAATTCTCTTTTTCAATCAGAACTAGATAGTTCTGATTGAAATTAGTTAAAAGACATTGTAAGTGTAATAACTATGACAAACCAGTCAATTAAATAACTAGTTTGTCATAGGTTTCCATTCTATCAGGGGCAATATTTTTTCACTGTGGTGTGGATCTTTTGGGATCCACTCCTTCTCGTGTGGACAAATGGGCTATGGAGATAAATGTGCATGGTGATCCGTTATTGTAGGTAATTTTGAATTCAAAGTAATTGGATGGTGATTGATATTCAGTACCGGATTACCCTATGGCAGATTGGACCCTATGGATTACCCTTAGCATGTATATATATGTATTTTTTCCCCTTTTTTCTTCAAAACATTCATTTTTGGGGCCCCGCGCCCAAATTTGTCAAGGGCCCCGCACATGTTTGATCCGGGCCTGTTGAGATTGGGAAAATTCTACAAATCGGTAGAGAGCACCAAAATTGTGACGTAAACAGAAATAAACTATATTCATTTTTTTTATATAGGCTTCCATTTTTTTCTTGAATTCGCCATTTTTTCTATTCATTTTAGATCAGGAACAGAAATACATTAACGAGAACAGATTACTTGATGTTGTCTCTAAGGTCCAACTGTCAATCAACATTTTTTCGAGAGGCTCTTTTTTTTTAATTTGGCTTAACGTCTCTTCAACATCTATTGGTCATTGAAGATGGGGGGTTTACCCTCCATTCGCTGGAAACTTGCAAACCAGCTACCCACCTTGACTCACCCAGCCTGGGTTGAGCCGGAAAAAAGACAGCATCACGTCTATGGCACGTTGAATACACCAGTTCCCCTTAGATCATTTAAGTTAGGCAACGTCCAGCGAGGTTGTACCATGTGGGTGTTCACGTGGGTTCGCGCCCTCGTAATGCTGGCTTTTTTCCGGCTCAACCCAGGCTGGGTGAGGTCAAGGTGGGTAGCTGGTTTGCAAGTTTCCAGCGAATGGAGGGTAAACCCCCCATCTTGAATGACCAACAGATCACGAGTGCGCGAACCCACGTGGACACCCACATGGTACAACCTCGCTGGACGTTGCGTAACTTCAGTGATCTAAGGGGAACTGTTGTATTCAACGTGCCATAGACGCTGGCTGAGAGGCTCTTGGAAGACTGCGAAAAAGGGTCATTCACCTGTGGGTTTTGAATCACAACAATACGCTTTCAATACGTAACTGAATTCTTGAGCAGTAAAAACATTTCCAAAGCTCCTCGAACTCATTATTTATTTGACCTTGCGAGTTTTTCTTCTTATAAAAAGGAAAGTTCAATGAGCGCCATTTTGGGATGCTTAATAACAACCAGACAGCTGTAACTACTATGGCGAGTTTAAAAAACTGTCTACGTCACTGTGTGACTTCTCAAGACAATTACTTAGAAAGCGACAATGTTTAAATGTAAATATATCCGAAAAACAGTCTCATTACGTTATTTCCACACCACGTATACGTATGTACAGGGTGCGGCAATTAGTTCTTCCACTTTTCAAAAAATCGTGGGAGGGAAAATAATAGGGGAGGAGCGTGGGATTTGTGGTATTCAACACTAAATGACATCTAGTTTTTAGGCGTTGCAATGGTTTGGTCGCGGCAGCATCGTGCGTTCGTCGTCAATGTGTTTTTTTAAAAAAGTGAATCCATTATGGCCACTCAGAGGGCGTTCCGCACAAAGTATGTTTTGCACTCCACAGAACCAGTTCCTGATCGAAAAAAAATTTTCAGTTGGTTTCCCAACTTTAGGACCACTTTGGGCTGTATGGGGCTACGGCCTATGTTCCCCGGTCACGTGATCTCCTCACGGCATGACATTTCGTGGGCCCTTCGCTCGCCGGATTTGAGTCCCTCCGAATTTTTCTTGTGGGGTTACCTCAAGGTTGATGTATTCAAACATCGCTCTGGGACCTTTGAAGCGTTAAAGGAGGCAATTCTGGAAGAAATCATCGAAATTGATGCTGGTTTGCTGACGAGAGTCATGGAGAACTTCCGTTAAAGACTCCAAATGTGCATCATTTGCCAAATCCGTCATTTGGACGACATTATTTACAAAAGATAAAGAATAAAAAAAAACTAGAATACACAAGCTTTCAGGATACAAAATAATTTTTCAAATATCTCATTTCGTTTTTATTTACCAGCTCTTTCAAATGTGGGAAAACTAATTGCTGCGCCCTGTATATGCATATACTCGTACATTCTTTAAAGTCATAACAAATATGTGAGTGTTGAGAGTAACATAACAAAAGGAGAAGTAAGGAAAGACGGTTTAAAGGAAAGAAAAAAAAAACTTAAACAATTTGTTATAACAAAACTAAGTTGAAAACTAAAGTCAGGACTTTTCATATTTCTTCTTCAAGTTGTAGAAAAAGAAAAGGAAGAAGACGAAAAATAAGTATATTCCAACGCGTTCGGTACACTTTATCATAACATGTCAGAATATATGTCTTATGAAAACAGCTTTTACAGAATATGCATGATACAAGCTTTCATCGAGAGAGGAAAGTATGGAACTTTCAAAAAATGAAGCTCATCTTACATCAATATAACTATTCATGTGGTNGGGGGGGGGGGGGTCACCGGCCCCTATAATTCCCAACCCTAAGACTAAATAGAAAATTCTGTCTTCCATTATGGCGCTTGTCTTCGTCATCACGCTTATAAAATCGCTTATCACCCTTACGAAATGTATTCGTTTCTAAGATCTACAGCTTTTAACAAATGCCAGTGTGGTACCTCGATAAACATTGCATGGCCTCTAGGTTACGAGTTCCTCCCGCCTCCAAATTTTCTGTTAGGTGTGCGTAGTGCCCGCCCCCACAAAAAAAAAAACAAGAGGGCTATATCCGCACATGTGCGTGACTATAGGAAATGTAAATGATAATGCATAGATATTGTGTAATGATAATTCATAGATGTTGTTTTACATTCAGAAAATAAATTTCCAGTAAAAAGTAATTTCGTAAAATTATTTATATTTTTGCACGAGCCGATTAAACTATCTCTCAATTATTTCATAGAAGCTTAGACTGATTAAACTTGACGATGAGTTAACCTAGAAAATAAATTTAGGAACAGAGTATTCTTTTGGTATTATAGCTACTCGGAACAGGAAAATTTACCTGGAAGAGAGCCATGGCCAAAAAGTGGGGATTTTTATGGGTTCAATCGGACAACTGTAAGGTCAGGCTGTAGACAGAAAGTCCGGGCTGGAGGGAAAAATAAACGGGCCCCTCTATTATTCTTTCGTCTAAAATCGTCGTCCTATTACTACTACAGTAGGTAATAGTAGACAATTCACTTAGTTGATGTGAAAAAGGCGTGTAAGCTTTTTGTTGGCAACAAACGATTCGATTATCAGATGAAAATTATTACGAAATGTATACCAATATTTATGATTGCTGTACAAGCTGAAAGGTCGCACTACATTTTAAAATCAGTGTGTTTGAAAAATTTTCAAATTTTTTTTGTTGATTTATTTATTATTCAGAAAAAACATCAAAAATTTCATTATGATAATTTTCTCACCGGGACTCTAAGGAAATCCCAGGCCTGAGGGCATTCCCCCCATTCCCCCCCCCCTTCTTGTCGGGCCTATGGAAGGTATACCAAAAATAATTGCTAACGCAGCTCCTGGGTAGGTAGGTACGATGTAAGTTCTAAGATTCAGACCAATATATGTTTTCAAACCACATCTAAAACAGTTCCCATTTATCAGAGTCGTCTCCGTGGCAGAGTGCGAATCACTCTCGGCTTGCACCAAGGAGGTTTCGGGTTCGATTCTTGGACAGGTCGAAAATTTGAAAGTGTTTTTGAATTTTCTACTTGTTCTGGTTGTGTTTGGGGGTAACTCAGCCTCCTGAGGACAATTGAGTAGCTATGGTAATAGCGACAAGTGATAGCATTATAAGGAAAAAATTGTTAAAGTGATGTAGCTTAGACTTAGTGATATTGGTGTGAATGTTGAAAATACCTTGTAATGCTATGATGCCCACAAACATTGTGACATAATAACACAAAAAAATATACATTTATTATTTTTATTATTTATTTGTCAGCAGCAAAGCGGTGAAAAAACTGCTACAAATTAAAAAAAAACAGGTAAATAACAAGCGCAAATTTTAAAAAAAACCCAGGTAAATAACAGTGTGAATGTTGAAAATATCTTGTAATGCTATGATGTCCACAAACATTGTGACATAACACAAAGAAATATACATTTATTATTTATTTGTCAGCAGTAAAGCGGTGAAAAAACTGCTACAAATTTTAAAAAACAGGTAAATAACAAGCAGATCCAAAATAATTCTTTCCTTTCTGTTTCCCACAAAATCGTATTTTTTGGAGGGTATGTCACCCTTTTGTTACTCCTATGAATGTGTAATATATTAATGTAGGTTTTATTTTACCCAATGAGGTTACACAGGGTTTGGGTAACAAATAAATTTCAAAGTCCGGGCTCGGGTTGGTGTGGTGTCATTATTTTTCCACCCAAAACCAGAAATTATTTCTCTTTCTTTATAACTTATTTTGCTTTGTTCATAGCAATACTTGCCCCAATTCCACTCCTAACTTCTCTCCATTTTAATCTCATTTATTCTCTCTCTCACGTCATTTGTCTTCGCCATTTTATTCTCTTATTCACCTACGTACTTTTTTTTTCAATTAAGTTTATCATACCTAATAAGACAGAACCTCTTCCATGTTGTTTTTAATCTCGCATTCTTCTCTTCTCCTTATGGACAAAGTAATTCGAAAGACATAGAAACATTATTTTAAGAGTTTTATTTTGCTTCCCCATAATTGAAATAAGAAAAGCTTTGTATTTGGAGTTTGATATTGTTAGAGGGAAGCTTGGCTCCCTCTGCCAAACCTAATGAACCATAGCAAAACTTGATCCCAAGTATCAGTAAAGCAGAGACACCCAGTCACTGCCAAACTAAGATAGGGAAGTACTGTACGACGTCATCTCGAACATGGCAAGGATCATAAACAAGAGAAATCATATTGCCAGATACTTGCCATGTTCGAGATGACGTCGTACAGTACTTCCCTATCTTAGTTCGGCAGTGACTTAGTGTATCTGCTTTACTGATACTTGGGATCAAGTTTTGCTATGGTTCGTCGAAAACGACTTGACATATTTGTTTCGGCACTCTTGGTGTAGACCACCAAGCTGTCCTAGACGGACAATTATTTTGAAGAGCGGACTGTAAGTTTGGGGTGGTTCGGGATGTCGAAAACTGAGGGAAGGGTAATATTGTTCTTGGCTTACCTGCAGTTGATGCTTGAGGTTTTTAAATATATTTACAAATGACGACCCTTACTGATGAGGAGAGGAATAGGATCAGTAAGAATCAATTAATTAATAATAACATACACAATAAATCACAATTATAATTAATATAGATTGAAATGTTTTGTCACTAGTTGTGATGGTATTTTTCCACTAGTTGTGGTTAAATAAGAAAGTTTCACAATATATTACTTAACGTAATTTATGTAAAAAGTCAAAATTATTATCACTAGTTGTAATAATATTTAATAAATAATTCACAAATTTGTTAGTTTCANCTACCCACTTGCTCGCCCAAAAATGTTCTTCCCCATTTGTCTTAAAAGAACATCACCGGCACACATTATTAAGTTTCAAAGCGCCACGCCAAGTTATTTACTAATGGTGTACTGATGCTACCCACTTGCTCGCCCAAAAATGTTCTTCCCCATTTGTCTTAAAAGAACATCACCGGCACACATTATTAAGTTTCAAAGCGCCACGCCAAGTTATTTACTAATGGTGTACTGATGCTACCCACTTGCTCGCCCAAAAATGTTCTTCCCCATTTGTCTTAAAAGAACATCACCGGCACACATTATTAAGTTTCAAAGCGCCACGCCAAGTTATTTACTAATGGTGTACTGATGCTACCCACTTGCTCGCCCAAAAATGTTCTTCCCCATTTGTCTTAAAAGAACATCACCGGCACACATTATTAAGTTTCAAAGCGCCACGCCAAGTTATTTACTAATGGTGTACTGATGCTACCCACTTGCTCGCCCAAAAATGTTCTTCCCCATTTGTCTTAAAAGAACATCACCGGCACACATTATTAAGTTTCAAAGCGCCACGCCAAGTTATTTACTAATGGTGTACTGATGCTACCCACTTGCTCGCCCAAAAATGTTCTTCCCCATTTGTCTTAAAAGAACATCACCGGCACACATTATTAAGTTTCAAAGCGCCACGCCAAGTTATTTACTAATGGTGTACTGATGCTACCCACTTGCTCGCCCAAAAATGTTCTTCCCCATTTGTCTTAAAAGAACATCACCGGCACACATTATTAAGTTTCAAAGCGCCACGCCAAGTTATTTACTAATGGTGTACTGATGCTACCCACTTGCTCGCCCAAAAATGTTCTTCCCCATTTGTCTTAAAAGAACATCACCGGCACACATTATTAAGTTTCAAAGCGCCACGCCAAGTTATTTACTAATGGTGTACTGATGCTACCCACTTGCTCGCCCAAAAATGTTCTTCCCCATTTGTCTTAAAAGAACATCACCGGCACACATTATTAAGTTTCAAAGCGCCACGCCAAGTTATTTACTAATGGTGTACTGATGCTACCCACTTGCTCGCCCAAAAATGTTCTTCCCCATTTGTCTTAAAAGAACATCACCGGCACACATTATTAAGTTTCAAAGCGCCACGCCAAGTTATTTACTAATGGTGTACTGATGCTACCCACTTGCTCGCCCAAAAATGTTCTTCCCCATTTGTCTTAAAAGAACATCACCGGCACACATTATTAAGTTTCAAAGCGCCACGCCAAGTTATTTACTAATGGTGTACTGATGCTACCCACTTGCTCGCCCAAAAATGTTCTTCCCCCTTTGTCTTAAAAGAACATCACCGGCACACATTATTAAGTTTCAAAGCGCCACGCCAAGTTATTTACTAATGGTGTACTGATGCTACCCACTTGCTCGCCCAAAAATGTTCTTCCCCCTTTGTCTTAAAAGAACATCACCGGCACACATTATTAAGTTTCAAAGCGCCACGCCAAGTTATTTACTAATGGTGTACTGATGCTACCCACTTGCTCGCCCAAAAATGTTCTTCCCCTTTGTCTTAAAAGAACATCACCGGCACACATTATTAGTTTCAATTAATTTTACATTTTTAAGTATCTATCAAAAACAAAAGTTTATAAACTGTATACGTACACCCAAAACACTGTAATACATTATGTGAAGGAAAATAAGGGAGAAAGAAAAAACGTTTGGGTTAATATTGTGAGGATACAAATGGCAAAAGGTTAGTCAAAGTGATGATGGGGGTGTTAGAGGGAACAAAGCTGACAAGGGAAGAATGTTTGTTAAATTTAATATTAAACTACTCATGGGGAACTAGGTCCTTTCTGGATATTTTTCACTTTTTGTTTTCAGGGAGAATTTAAATACTGATTAGTTGGCATTATTAAATGCTTAACTTTTTTTTACTTTATTTTACTCATTCTTGGAGCATAACATACAAAATAAATTATATGCATGTTATGTTTCAAACTTTGGTGATACGACCACAGTGGTGGGGAAAGTAGCAAACTACAGGTTTACCTAAATTATAGAATACAAGCGTTATAAGAATGACTCGTACGGTGCGTGTTCCTCGAGACGACTGATACGACCGTCTGTGAGCGATGATCGTTAAACGATTGTTGTAGGTGGCTATGTTCCTCGGAATGATTTTATTTGAGCGTTGTATACAATTTCTAGTAAGACTTAGCAGGGCCGGATTAACCCTCAACGGGGTCCTCGGCAACCATCAATTTTGGGACCCTTTTTTTTCACGTCCGTTTTCTTTTTTTTTTTTTTCAATTAAAATAAAAACTTATAGCTTTCATAATAATTTTACTGTCAAAACGTAATAATATCAATAAAATTACCATCTACATTTTAAAAATGTCGTTTTCTACATTTGTTTTCGGCAAATTCATCAATTATATCATCAATATCAATTTTCTTCAACAAATCTGACTCAATGCAAAGTATACCTAACATGTCTAGTAGCTTTTGTCGGGTTGTAGCTCTTTCAGCAGCTTTGATTGATTCTTTTTAATTGCGGGAAGGATCGTTCGGCAGAACAATTTGTGATCATCAATGTTAAAAAAATCCGAAGAGCTATTTCTGTGTTAGGAAATACATCTGCTAATTGATCTTTCATGAGAATCTTATACAAATGACTATGAGTTTTTTGTGCATCAGTGTTTCTGGAGTTAACGTAAGTTTGGAACTGTTTCATTTCAATGAAAAATTCCTCCAAATCTCGAACTAAGTTTCAAGTGACGTTTGTGATTTCACTTTGTTTGTTTGATTATTTTGTATTTTTTCAATTATTTTCAATTGTGATTATATTTTCATTTAATTCTTTGGAATTTTATGTTTGTAAGAAAATTTTCAAAGATTTTTTTCATTTTTCGGGGGCCCTAGGCAACTGCCTATTCTGCCTAATGGTTAATCCGGCCCTGAGACTTAGACCCACCATTACCAAGATTGGCATGGGCGTTTCAATGAAAACTCTCATGCGTAATGCGGTTTGCTATATCTGTTATAAGTAAACTTATACTTATCCAGCTTGCGATGCTCACTGGAAATGTTCACTTTAGTTCAATTGTTTACTAATTAGAGCTGCTATATGCACATAAAAGGAGCTTTTCTGTTTGTTTACATTAATTTTGGTTTATTATTTTCAATAATAAACCTTTGGAATCGTCACGAAAAAAATTACCGCCCCAAAAAATTTTGAAATTAAATGCTTATTAGTTGGCTTAACTTTTTTACTCATTCTTGGAGCATAGCATACATAATAAATTATATTCATGTTATGTTCCAAACTTTGATGATACGACCACAGTGGTGGGCAAATGCTGTGATGGGCTACAAAATAGCAAACTACATGTAAATTATAGGAAACAAGCTTTATAAGAATCACTCTTAAGGTGCGTGTTCCCCGAAACGATTGATACGACCGCCTGTGAGCGATGATCGTTGAACGATTGTTGTTGGTGGCTATCTTCCTCGGAACGATTTTAGTTGAGCGTTGTATACGATTTTTTGCAGTCAGTGTGTTTTAGGAACTTGTGTTGGGTACTTCTCTGTTACAAATGAGTTTACCTGCACGTAAGAGGAAAATTCTCCAGTGCGCTTTGGCCCCACAAATTTCTGGTCACCCTATGTACTCCTATGTAGTTAGTGGAACATTGTGGTTGCATGTTGTTTACCAAAGATTTGATTTTTGGTTCAATACTACTGATCACTACACTTACATCCGGTTCAACGTTAATCTGGATCTGTGCTTTTGATTTGAGGTCAAAAATTCTTCGGGGACGGGGGGTTAAATACGACTGGACAATTATTACGACATTTAGGTCGCTTGTGAGATCATAAAAATGTGAGGAATAGAAATTATTCAGAACTTGCGATCTCGATTAATTTAAAAAATTAATATTGGCATCGAGCCGCGACCCTCAGTTTGGTTTTATCTCAGAGTGTAAATAGAACAACTAGGGCGGAAATTCAACTTAAATTTCATTAATTTTAGATTCCTTATTGAAAACGTTGAATTTGATTAACACACATAATCATTGCCTTTTGTATGATATGGTTAGTTTGCCTCGATGATTATGAGCACCAAGTTCGTTGGATCATCCATAAAAAAAAATCTTATTGTTGAATTAAATTAACGTCAAAAATAGCCAGCGTCTATGGCACGTTGGAAACACCATTTCCCGATGGATCACTGACGTTCAGCAACGTCTAGCGAGGTTGTGCCTAGGCTGGGTGAGGTTAATGTGGGTAGCTGGTTTGCAAGTTTCCTGCGAATGGAGGGTAAAACCCCCGTTTTGAATGACCAATATTGGATGTAAAAAGACGTTAAGCCAATTTTTTTTTTCTAGATTGTCTAGAGACCTCAAAAATTTCAGCCCTTTACAATACTTTTTTTTCACAGGATAAGGATTGTAAAAATTACAGCCGAAATTAATTCCGAATTTGAATTATACTTTCTATGAATTTTAATTTCAAGAAGAAAAATGCCCCACTGTTTACAAGTGGGGTACATTCAAATTACGTTTATCCTCAGTACAAAACAAAAAGATTATGAGTATTTCAGATATTCTAAATGTAAAATTTATTGTGGATGAACACAGAAACCTTGTGTGTGTATGTGTGTAACAATCTAACAAGAGGTTTATAGATTTAAATAACAATAAAAACATAAGTGGGAAACAAACTCTATATCATACATAAAACTAAGTTTAACAGTACTTATAAAAGTTTGTAAGATTAATGATGTACAAATGGAACTTTTGTCAGCTAATGTAAGATAATCTGCTGACGAATGTGAAAGAGAACAAGTCAAATAATTGTTGAGTTGATACAAAAAATATATCTTATTACATAGGAGTAATCTCAACGGAATTTCGTACGACAACTCAAAGAATATAAATATATATCTTGGTGAAGAATATAAATGAAAAGAAATTTAAGAGAGAAAAAAAGACAATTGTTCTTTATTTCTGTTTTTTATTCTTTCTTTCTCTAAAAATCGACCTAAAAGAATTGCACGAAACGTAGGTAGTAGAATTAGAAAGGTATTTCCCATGTCCCCGTTTCAGAAAACGGCCACCGAGATGAGCCAGATATTCATTGCTAGACATCGGATTATATGCACCATATAAAAAGGCCAAAATATGCAACGTTATATGCATAATCTTTTTTTTTTTTTTTTTTTTTTTTTTTTTTTTTTTTTTTTTTTNTTTTTTTTTTTTTTTTTAATTTGGCTTAACGTCTCTTTAACATCTAGTGGTCATTTAAGACGGGGGTTTTACCCTCCATTCGCTGGAAACTTGCATACCAGCTACCCACATTGACCACACCCAGCCTGGGTTGGGCCGGAAAAAAGAGCCAACGATACGTGGTGTCCCCAAGCGGAAAACCGTTTAAAAGCGGCCAAAACTAAGGATAAGTTGGAAAACAACAAAATAGCGGATATCTTGAAAATTACGCGAGATGGGTCATCTTGTATGGGAATATTTTTTTGTTGGAAGTGATCCAATATATCACCCCTAGGCTGTTGTCACTATTAAGAGCCATATTTTAAAACTCCACTCAAGTATGAGTTGTCACTCCGACTACAAATTAGCGAAGTAGCCACTCGCACTTGTAAAACTTCTGTTTTTTTCTTATAATTAAATTACATGTAATTTTTTTGGTGAGAATATTTTTTAAAATACAAATCAGACACTCAAGTGGTAGTGACCACTCTAACTCGCACTCAAGTGGAGTTTTAAAATATGGCCCTAAGTATCAGGAAAACTCTCTTTGTTTATCATCATCATCATTTAACAGCCATGGGGCTGGTTTGTGACAACTCGGCATGAGTTGTTGTAACTAGAGAATCCTTGCAGAAAATGCAGTAGCTTCTCCTTTTGCTTTCTGCATGGGTATAATTGAAAACATATCTGATCCTGTCTTTAGTCGCCTTTTACGACTGGCATGCACTTGGGTGCCTTGAAAGTATTCTTTTTAATTTCCCCTATCCTGCGTTTTAGTCACTATACAATTAATGATTTTTTGTCTCATTTCTCATAATTATGATTTACCTATAATTGAGTTATGAAACCCTGTATCTAAAACTAAGAAATCTCAATGGGTTAATTTTGTGAAGAAGCTTAGGAAGAACATGTAAAGGGCAGACGTAGATGTAGTAGTGGGAAGCAATAATAATATTATGAAGCAATTTCATCTTCCTAAGGGAAGAAGGGCATCTCGTGCAACTTAAAGCAAGCAATAAAATATAAAATCAAATAAATATTTCCCTCTTATATAAAACAGGGTGTAATTTATAGAATTTACGGAATAAACGCGCAGACAACCAATTGAAGAAATTCCCCTCCTAAAATTTGATATTTCACGTTTTAATGTTACACAGAATCCGAAAATCATATAAAAATCCGTTTGTTCGTCGACCTCGTATTCTGTATACGGTAAACATACCGCAATAAACGACAATTTTGACACTTTACTAATTTTTATGATTATGAAATTTGATATGCAAGATGCAAGACCCATGTACGGTCTAATTGATGTATTGAAAAAAAAAAAAAAAAAAAACTGCTAGGATTTTAATTTAGATAAATTATTTAGGATGTTTGTAGTCATTGTGAAATATAAATTTCAAAATTATTTTTGTATCAAACTACAAAAATATAATACGAGTCACGAGCGCTTAAAAAAAAGAAGCGGTAATAATTATGTTTCAATATGTAAAATAATAAAAAAAAAAAAATATGTAAATAAATCAATATGTACCTATATATAGGCAAAAATATGTTTAATTGTATATAATATGTATATATAGTCAGTACTTAACAAAGAGTTAAAAATAAATACCCCTTCTACTACCTACCATGTACATAAAAATCATACTATATACTCTGCACACTTGATTTTCCTTTAATTCACCAGATGATGTCGTAACAGACGAAAGCTCTCGTGACTCGTATTTTATTTGTAGTTTGATACAAAAATAATTTTTGAAATTTCTACCAGGATTTCTTGATGATACAAACGTGATTGACAGTAACGATGAGACCCCAAAATATATATAGCTGTTTCACCCGTGCTACGCCACAATTCTTTAGAACAGATGCAATTGGAGGGGGGAGGGGAATGCATGAATTGGTGTCCACCCTTTACAATGTAGTTTATATGGGCCTTATATGTTTCCGCAGAGAGCAATATTTTAGAGATCCTGATGTATAAACTAGGTAGTTGTTTCAACTTTGCATTGCTACAATTATTACTGGACAGAAGCAACTGTGGTGAGAGGGGTAGTGGAAGGGGAATGCATGGATTCGTGTCCAGCCTTTACAATGTAGTTTATATGGGCCTTGTATGTTTCCCCAGAGAGCAATTTTTTGGAGATCCTTATGTATAAACTAGTTGATTCATCTTTGCATTGTTACAATTATTACTGGACATAAGCAAATTTTATTTATTCTGATCCTGGTTTCCAAAGTGTAACTCTAGAATGGCTGGTCACAACTTTGCACACCATGTCCTAACTGAGGGACTAGTGCTATCTAAAACTTTCTCGCTGTTACCAACATCGTAACAAGTGTTAAGATTTAAGTTCATAAATATTTGTATCGCCAAAATTTAATGGCTTTGTAATGATTTGCATTCATAATTCTTACGTTCATAGGATCGCAAAGACCTTTGGTATTTTTATTGCAATATTCGCAACCCAAATAGATACTTTAGTAACATATTAAAAAAAAGACTCTTGCGGTTTTATAGCATCTCAAAACAATATGATTCTATAAAAACAAGGCAGTGAACATGAGAAATTAATAGCTTTTTCTAATAATCCGGGTCTCTACATAGATGTCACGAAACACAAGCAGATTCTCGTAGACGCTATTTTAGCTTTTGCCTTACCACATCCGAACGATGTATTTTATGAAATATGTGAGCTCCATCACACCTAACAAGCATTAAATTCAATTAAATTGTACGTCGAATAACGTCCTCAATCATTAAATTCTTTCCAGGAGTTTGGTCAGAGGTGTCTGTCAATTTTAAGCTTTATACAGGGTATCCCAAAAGTCCGAGACCGCCTGAATAACTTTTGAACAGCTTTATGTGGAGTTTTGAAATTTTGCATGGTACTACACCCCAAATTAAACCATTTCAAAATGGCGGCTATTTGAAATTTCCGAGATATGACTTCCAAGAGTGTCGAAAACTAGGCGAATTTTTTGCAATGGGATATTGAATGATTGCATAGGACACTAATGTTGAGGAACCTGCTTTTTAGACATAATTCTCCTAGTTTTAGACATTAAAACTATGCGAATTATTTCTAAAAGTAGGCGAATTGTCTAAAACTAGGCGAATTTTAAAAACAGGTTCCTGAACATTAGTGTCATATGCAATCATTCAATATCTCATTGCAAAAAAATTCGCGTAGTTTTAGACACTCTTGGAAGTCATATCTTGGAAATTTCAAATAGCCACCATTTGAAACTTGACGTGTAAATTTTTTTGCAAATTACTTCTAATTCTATATTATCTTTCTGAAAATGTATTTAAAGATGGGGGTTTGTATTTAAAAAAACAAGAGTTGGACCCCTTGGGGGCCACATGGGACCCGTCCCTGAAAAATTGATCACACCATCAGGTGTTTTAATTTGGGATATAATACCATGCAAAATTTCAAAACTCCACATAAAGCCGTTCGAAAGATATTCAGGCGGTCTCGGACTTTTAGGACAGTCTCTTTGATTACAATAAGGTATAGCTACTTGTTTTTCAATTTACTTGTTTTTCTTTCTTTATATGCAGAGATAAGTCAGATTAGCGAAGTATTTTTCTATTATTTTGAAGTAATTATGTATAACACCTATCTTCGCCTTTAATGTCGGTGCTGTAGCATGCCCATACCGCAGTTTTTCCATTACATTGGAGAGCGGTGACAAACAAAATATTTTCCATTTATATGTCGGGTGAAACGGGAGCACCCGCGACAAACGTCCAATCAAATTTTGAACTGAAAAAACTTTTGTTTCCATGTGATGGGCACACTACAGCGCCAAATTTAAATACTAAGGATTATATAATTTAATTTCGAAATAATGGAAAAAAAAAAAATAGACTAAACTTTTCTGACTAATATTTGCATTTAAGAAAGAAAAATAGGTAATTTTAACTACCTTATTATTATCAAATAGCTTCAACTCGACAGAGTCGACAGTCCATTCTGACCAAATGACTAAACTCCTAGTTCTAAGGCAAAAGCTAAAATAGCGTCAAATTTTGCCATTTTATAGTTAAAATCACGTTCTGTGATTCTAAATTTTTCATAAAAAATTTGGCTGTCATTTTTTAAAAAAGTTACTGTGATTTTTTTAAAAAATAAAAAAATTGGGAGTGCTAAAAAATCACGTTCAATGGTAACACATTTTTCGTTACTGTTCAATAATTCCTTTGAAAAATCAAGCAATATTGGTGTCCTGGAACAGCTATGAGTATCGTATATTATTCCATTATCACGGCCACAATGATTCTCATTACAATTTTCATGGAAATTTTAAGTACCAAAAAATCGGAAAAATTTATTTTTCGAATGAATTTCGCAAAAAAAAAAAAAAAAAAAAAACAAAAAGTACGACAAAATACTTTTTTCTTAAAAATATCATAAAAATAATTCTTACTGCAAATTTTATTCTTCTTTTAACGATCCAACCCTTAGCCAATAAACAAATTACACGTCATTTTGTATAGAGAAGTAATGAGTTTTGAGAAAACACAAAATAGCGGCCTTCTTGAAAATGTAGGAATATTTATTGTTGGAAATAACGAATTCTATAATCTCTTAAATTTTAGCTAAGTTCTTCGGGGCCAACCTGTATACTCATACATATTCAGATAAGTTACTAGCTGTTTCGAAATTAAACAACATTTTTGGGATTGCGAAATTAAGTGCCATATTCTAAAACTCCACTTGAGTGCGAGTCGTAGTGATCACTGCTACTTGAGTGTATTTTTTTTTTTTTAATTTGGCTTAATGTCTCTTTAACATGTATTGGTCATTCAAGGCGGGGGTTTTACCTGGAATCTTGCAAACCAGCTACCCACATTGACCTCACCCAGCCTGGGGTTTTACCGGAAAAAAGCCAGCATCACGAGGGCGCAAACCCACACGGACATCCACATTATACATGGTACAACCTCGCTGGTCGTTGCTAAACTTCAGTGATCTAACGGGAACTGGTGTACCAACGCAAATGGACTGACGTCTTTATCTTCATCGTCAGACTCTCCAATGGCGGCTTTGGGGCCAAAAACCAATTTTGGAAGGAATAGTTCACGGTCTGATTAACCTTTTCTTTTAATGACCAATTTAAAGGATGGCGGAAAACAAAAGATTGTTTAGAGCTTCAGTCTCTTACACCTATAACACTACCTATTTCTTAATAGCAAACCAAAATAGCTTGAAATAATTGTGGGAGCAGGCTAATGCTACATCATTTTTAGGTAATGTCACATAATATATATTAGATTATTAGATAAATGGTCTAGTTTAAAAAATTCTATTTCGGTTATTTTGACATAAAACGAATACCACAGGGCCTCTCCCCCCATGGGCTTAAATGACAGATAACTAAATAGACTACAACTTCCTTTCTCATGACTTCCCCTACGATGACTATTGGAGCAGATATTTAGCTCAAAAAGTGACTCAAAGTGAAATTTTCAAAAAAACTGACAATTTTCGAAGTGCTAAGGATAAAAGAAATTGAGCAATCATTTGAAAAACACATTTTGTATCCTATTAATGGAATTTACATTAAACAGTAAATACCATAAAAGATATTGAGCAATCACTTGAAAAACACATTTTGTATCCTATCAATGGAATTTACATTAAACAGTAAATACCATAAAAGATATTGAGCAATCATTTGAAAAACACACATTTTGTATCCTATCAATGGAGTTTACATTGAACAGGGAATACCATAAAAGATATTGAGCAATTACTTGAAAAACACATTTTGTATCCTCTCAATGGAGTTTACATTGAACAGGGAATACCATAAAAGATATTGAGTAATCACTTGAAAAACACATTTTGTATCCTCTCAATGGAGTTTACATTGAACAGGGAATACCGTAAAAGATATTGAGTAATCACTTGAAAAACACATTTTGTATCCTATCAATGGAGTTTAAATTGAACAGGAAATAACGTAAAAGATATTGAGTAATCAATTGAAAAACACATTTTGTATCCTCTCAATGGAGTTTACATTGAACACGGAATACCGTAAAAGATATTGAGTAATCAATTGAAAAACACATTTTGTATCCTATCAATGGATTTACCTATTCCAGAAGAGCTCTAAAGTTGTAAATCCCATTTCTTATGATATCTCTTTTTCTCCGGAACTTAACACAATTTTTTAGTATTTATAATTTTCTCGATTTTTTACCTTAAATTACCGCTCTCTACCAAATTTTAGTTTTCTACCTATCCGGAACTGCTTTAAAACTATAAATCTTATCTCCAATAAAATTTCTTTTTTTCTTCGGAACGCAACAAATTTTGTGGTTTGCATAATTTTTCTGTGGTTTCTTAAGTTAAATTATCCCTTTATACCACATTTCAGGTTTCTCTCTCTCTCTACCTCTCTTCCGGAAGTGCACTAAAGCTATAAATCCTATCGTCTATGAAATCTCTTTTTTTTCCGAAACGAACAAAATTTTGGGGTTTTCAGATTTTTCCTGTTGTTTTGAGTAAAAATACACCTACAAGCCAAATTTCAGGTTTCTAGCTCTTCTAGAAGTGCTGTTGAGTTTTGATGGGTGATCCAAAAAACCAGCGCAGTTTGTATTTTTCAGATTCCTTTTAGTAAGCCTATGTTTGTATGGAACCTTGTCATAATGACTAAATATGGTGTTTCCAGGTTCATCCAGGTCCGGATATGCAATGGGGTCGAAAATAGCATGACGCTATTCGTGAAATTATACACACTGCAGTTGCCAGGCTTGATGTAATTACTTACCAGGAATTCCATAGAGCTGTCTGACAAAGAGTGAGATAATGACTAGGACTGTCTTATCACTAATTGAGATCATATTGACACCAAATATTCTTTTCAAACAAAAAAAAGTCTAGAACTATTGGAATTCTAGGAAGCTTTGAAAAGATATGAAAAAAATCCAAAGTTCTGAAAATTCATACAAAACAAACAAGTGAAAACATAGTGTTATAAATTTAATTAAACATTATTCATTTTAAGGACCATCCACACTACACGGTGACAGTGGTCTCATAGTGATTTTAATAACACCCGTCAGTGTTTTCTTCGTGCTCAGTCAATGGAGATATTTTCATATCAAATCACTGTGAAGATCACGGCACTGTGTCGGAGAGCACTGTCACTTACACTGGGCAATGTGAATGCTCCTTGAACGAGACAAATTCTGGAAAAATGCATTACAAGGTATAACTAGGGTAGTTAGATCACGTCATTTCCAACACTACTCTATTCAGCATAATATGCTGTTTTCGGTTCGTTAAGGAAGCATGGTAGAATTACGGAAAGCAACCCCAACCCCAACTAGAATAGGGAAAATGTGAAGTTAAAGAAGAAGAAGAAGCATGGTAGAATTATGGAAAGCAACAACAACCCCAAATAGAATGGGAAAATGTGAAGTTAAAGGAGAAGAAGCATAGTAGAATTATGGAAAGCAACACTAACCCCAAATAGAATGGGGAAAATGTGAAGTTAAAGAAGAAGAAGCATGGTAGACTTATGGAAAGCAACAACAACCCCAAACAGATTGGGGAAAATGTGAAGTTAAAGAAGAAGAAGCATGGTAGAATTATGGAAAGCAACACTAACCCCAAATAGATTGGGGAAAATGTGAAGTTAAAGAATAAGAAGTATGGTAGATTTAAATTTATACTAATGGACAAATGAAAAAGATTTCCCCAGCCTTTGTTCTGTATCTCTTTCGACTGATAATATGATAAAGTTCTTCATATTTGCGGATGACGTCGATATATTACTTCTTCTTCTCCTATCATGCGAGTGACGGAAAATTTATAACATTATCGTTATCTTGAAAGTAAAACAAACAAAGTTCAGTTAAAAGCTCCGAAACAGTTGGGGAACAAAAACGCTATTACCAGGAAATGTCAGGATATGATGAAGGGCATATTTTGGTGACCTTAAACCTTAATAGTAGAACTGTCAAGGTTATCCTTCAAGGTTTTTTAAGGGTATAATTTTTGTGTATATCTTCATGAGACCTACAGCCCTAGTTATGCAAGTTGATAATGATGACATACCTCAGTTCATAGTTCTAAATATTAAAAATGTCATAGAAAGCCTACATAATGGCAAACAGAATAAATATGCTGGAGGATAATGGTGTAACTCTCATGACAGATATTATCAATTCCATTTACAAAACTGGTATGATTACTCCTGACTTTCTTGTTTTCACATTTATTACCCTACCAAAGCTAAGGATAGCTCACAATTTAGAACCATGAGTCTGATTTCGCACACATCAATAATTATTCTTCATATCATCAAAGAAACACAAATGGGTTTTATTAGGACTGGAAAAGGCTGTAGGGATGCTTTAACTGTTGAGAGTTTTTCTGGAGAAAAAAATCGATAAAAACAAGGATGTATAATTTCTTAGCCTTGATTATGAAAAGGCATTTGATAATGTTAATCAACCAAAGGTCGTTGATGTTCCAAACAGAACCAAAATATCTAAGCAACAGGCATTTTTTTTTTGGAACCTAACACAACACACTCTAGAAAAATGCCTGTTGCTTAGATATTTTGGTTCTGTTTGGAACATCAACGACCTTTGGTTGATTGACATTATCAAATGCCTTTTCATAATCAAGGCTAAGAAAGACTACATCCTTGTTTTTACAGTTGAAATCATATTAAATTACCTTCTTTAAGGACTCAGACAAACAGCTGATGAAGATGAATACTTTCTGGCTCAACTGTTTTTATTTGTTATTGTTCGTCCTAATTTAACATCTATTCAAGACAATCGTTTTACCCTCCATTCGCTGGAAACTTACATACCAGTTACTCACAACATAAACTTTGAAATCTTCTCTTTTTAACCTTCCAGCTGGAATATTAAATTTGTCCAATTGACCATTCAGCATCATCTTCATTAATTTCACGACGACACTATCTCATTTGTGTTCACAAAAACATTTTGTATGAGACCAAAAATGTGCTTTCCGAATCCCTTAACAAGACGAAGAAAAAAAATCCAGGAAACATTTGGGGGATGAGTGTGAATGAAACGAGTCAAAAATTATTTAAATTTGTAGGTACACTCTCACACTCTTGCTACTACACAGACTCAATGTAGCTGGGTAGTTTCATTTTATAATTTTTTTGAAAACTAGGGATCAGGGGATTTTCAAATTGAAATTTCCACTATAAAATTTAGTTGACTCTTGTCAAATGGATTAGGGAGTTTATTCTCAGTTGAAATTGTTACGTCATCAACCTAAAGTTTGGGGCTCTTTGTGGATATGTGTAGATGGGCGTTCGGGATTTACTCTGTGATTTTGGAATGCAAGGAACACTGATTTACTCTGTGATTTTGGAAATCAGGGAACACTGATTTACCTGTGAGTTTGGAATGCAAGGAACACTGATTTACTCTGTGATTTTGGAAATCGGGGAACACTGATTTACCTGTGAGTTTGGAATGCAAGGAACATTGATTTACACTGTGATTTTGGAAATCAGGGAACACTGATTTACTCTGTGAGTTTGGAAATCAAGGAATACTGATTACTCTGTGATTATGTACCAATACCTAACAGCACAAAATATCAATTTTTCAAAATTTTCTACAGAGGCTCCTTTTCCTTGGACCGATTCATTAATATAACTCGGTAATATCTAGTGTTTTTATAGACCCTAACAATCCACTCCATAACGTCATTTTAGCACTGCGAGCCAAGCTCAGAAATGCTCTTCCCTTAGTAAATTACTAACTCCATCCATCCATGGAATTAGTCTTTGTTTGTAACGAGACAAAATTTCCAGATTGAAAACGAATGCGAAATAAAATTTTGCATGAAATAATTATATTCCGCAGCATGAATGGAATAACATTTGCAACAGACGAGCACTTTCCAAGGACGATTACAGTTGCTAGCATTTGAACAGTATCGTATACAGGATGACGATATTATGGCATTTGAAAAGTATCGTATACAGGATGACGATATTATGGCTTTTGAAAAGTATCGTATACAGGATGACGATATTATGGCATTTGAAAAGTATCGTATACAGGATGGCGATATTATGGCTTTTAAAAAGTATCGTATACAGGATGACGATATTANCTTGAATAAAATATTAAATATTCTAATTAGAAGCGGTGTTCACTCTGGGGTTCGGTTCCACCAAAAAACCATAGTTAAGAAGTATCAATTCGGAATGAGAGAAAGCTGAAATTTTATAAGAAGGTGTTCCTTAGTGTAAAAAGTAATATCTTTGAGTAAAATATTGAATTTTCTAAATAGGAGCCGTGTTCACTCTGGGGGTCGGTTCCACCAAAAATCTAAAATAGAGAAGTTTTAAAACGAAATGGTTGTTGAATTTTGTAACCGTAGCGAAGCACGGGGAAACAGCTAGTTTCTTATAATTTATTGAAACAATACCTATATTTTGTTTCCTATCTACTTCTGGAGAGTTTAGGAACTTCTCAGGAGACGTGATGAGTGCGAATAACACGAGGCCGTACCATGGACCTCATCCATAGATGATCCACCATGTCCAGCTTTTTTAAAAAAAAAAAAAATTTGTTATTTTGTGTGACCCAGTCTACTCGTAGACACATTAATGTATCATCATCATCCCAGGGATTATATTTATGATAGGGGATGTAATATATCGTTTCTATATATTGGGAGGACGGGAAGATATGTGGTTATGGTTAATAGTTTAGCAGGGAAGGGGTTACAGAAGATAAATAACATGGAGGCTAAAGAGCTACTGATGTTCAAAAAGATACGTTCAAATGACAGCCTACCCAAGATTTTTAATTTATAACATTTTTTATGTTTTAGGAAAAAAGAGTTGACATCGATATAGGTACATCGGAGAAAGAAAGAACAAAATTATCAAAAAACGGTAATTCTAAAATCATTGAGAAGTGTTATTGACCACTGGGCAGATTCAGAGGGTCTTGTGCGGACACTATGCCCCAAAATTTTAAAAATTTCATATTTCATGCTAATCCTTAACTTACTGCATTTGGCCAAAAAATAAGTATAACTCGAAATCGGTTTGAAATTTATGATAATTTTCCTGGAGTTCCAGCCTATAGTTTTAGGAGTGTTCATTCCTATCTTTTTGGGAGTGTTATTCCCAATTTTTCGATATCTCTTACCGTTTTGGCTACACAATTAGTGATACATACACAGACAGACACGTCTATTGCAGCATTGAGATTTATACATATAGAATATTTTGGAATTTTTACATTCCTGATCCTAATAAAAAGGAAAGTATTCTAATGGGCTGATTTTTTTTTATGTCAATGCCAAAACACATTTTGAGGTATTCAGAGACCGAATTTTAGAGCTTCAGCGAGAGGCTAAAAAAAGGTTTGTTCTTAGACTTGATTGACTGAACGAGGTGAGGTCTAGTTTAATTTAGACTTGATTGACTGAACGAGGTTAGGTCTATAGTTTAACTTAGAATTGATTGACTGAACGGGTTGAGGTCTAGTTTAACTTAGAATTGATTGACTAAACGAGGTGAGGTCTAGTTTAACTGAGAATTGATTGAATGAACGAGGTGAGGTCTAGTATAACTTAGAATTGATTGACTAAACGAGGTGAGGTTTAGTTTACCTTATAGACTTCATTGACTGAACGAGGTGAGGTCTAGTTTAACTTAGAATTAATTGACTGAATGAGGTGGGGTCTAGTTTACCTCAGACGTGATTGACTGTATGACTGAGCTTTCTCAGTCATCCCGAAGTGGTGAAGTGGCCATAAATCGGAGAAAAAATACATTTTTATATTTTTATGTGGTCCTTATATACTATTTGGGGGAGTACAATTCTCGGTCATTTTTCGATATTTCCTTTAGTTTGCCTAGAAAATATAAACCCAGTAATTTTTGGCGGTTATTTGCTTCCACTTGAAATTTAAATTTTTCCTTTCTTTTTCCATCCACCTAATAATGGCGAGGATTATGGAGGAACCGAATAATCTGATGCCTTTTTATGCAATTTATCGAAATGGGTTACTATACAGAGGCTTTTTTTTATATAAAAAAAGGACTGCATGACGCTGTTAACTTGAATTTCACATGAAGCGATTGATCTGGTAGGTATTGCACACCGTCAGATGTCCGGTTCCACAAAGAATGGCTCACAAAAATTTTGAACTCCCATTACGGTACTATATATTTCTGTACACAGATTTTAAAAGATAATATCAATTTAGTAATTAACATGAACCCCCAATTATTGCAAGACGAAAACGGCTTGCACCTTTCTAACCTTGAATTTGTGCACTAAAGCTTCACGTATGAAGAAATAATAATATTATTTCTAAAAAGGGGTCATAGGTTTTCATTAGTCGCTTCCAAAAGTTCTAGGTTAACGAAGTGTTCAAATACCCACATAATATATACAACACTGGTGATATTAATTATACTGATGATGTTGCACACAAGATCTCGTTGCTTTGATGTTTTTACAAGGTTTCATTTAATATAAATTTGTGGATTGCAAATTGCTATTGTACACAAACATGGCATTTTATCAAGGCTGTACCCAGGGGGTCTATGGTGTCCAGACCCCCCCCCCTCAGAATTTCTATCGTTTTTTTTTTAATGAAAATACTCCACTTTACATGTGACTTATAATATTAAAAAAACAATAAAAACAGCAACAACATGAACAACAACAACATCACCTTCCATGATCATCATTTTCAGATGTTAGTCCTGGCTTGGCTGTCAATGCTTCGCCCCCCCCCCCTCGAAAAATATTTTTTATCCTTTTATTTTTCAATCATTGCTATTTAAGCGAAAATATCTCTTATTTTTTCTCTTGTTATAAACCAATTAAAATGTTTAACGTGATTAGGGATTACGATCCCGGGATCCCGCCCGAAAATGGCTGAAATTTTGATCCCGGGATTCGCCATCCAATCCTGGGATTTTCGGAGTTGACATTGATATAATAAAAACGAACAAAAAACATACTTTTTTATTGAATTTGAAAATGAGGCCCCAATACATCAACCTTGATGTATTGCAATAAAAAAATGCAAGACCTTTTTAAATCCTTTTCCTCTTTGGGTAGACCGAATGAACGGATGACCGATGTGTTGTTTGTATGACTCATGCGAATTATCTAAAAATAGTTAGCTAGCCTTTTGGTAAATACAATGCAGTCGGTATTTCACTTGTTTCAGTTTCTTTTATAGTCAAAAGACTTGGTAAAAGTGTACAATGGCCTAATTTTTAATGTTCTAATATATTCTAACATCTTTTTTGAGCACAAATACTTTTGTGCTCGGTTGGACTTTAAAATAGACAGTTTCATATCGCACAAAAAAGATTCAGATCCTTCATCCGTTTGGAGTCATTTTTTAGTGTCCAAAGACGGTAAAAATGCAAAGTGTAAAAAATGTGATGCTATTCTGAAAACTGTTGGTTGATCCACAAAAGGACTCCACACACATCTCTCAAGTTAAAAACTTGATTTT
>CM022881.1:20309715-20326503 GCA_012654025.1 Pachypsylla venusta | reverse complement strand
CCACAAGGCTATCGAACCAACAACAAACATTGAGCTTTTACCACAAGGCTATCGAACCAACAACAAACATTGAGCTTTTACCATAAGGCTATCGAACCAACAACAAACATTGAGCTTTGTAAAAAAAAAAAAACCTAGAAAATTCGTATACACTAAAATAAATTATACACTAAAATAAAATAAATTATACTCCATTATAGACATACATTGTAGGTGTCAAGAATAAATACATTTGTGCTGTCGAATGCAAAAGCTCCGTAACAGAATAAATACATTTGTGCTGTCGAATGCAAAGGCTCCGTGACAAAATCTATGGAAATAATAATATGGGAATATTTAAATATAAATCTTTGAATAACGCATGTTAATTATAAGTGTTAAAAAATATTAACTTTTAAATAAATTAAATTAGACCAAAACACCAAAAACACTATTTTTTTAATTTATGAAGAAACTAGTTTCGAATCATCGATTCATCATCAGTCTATTCGAGTCTAAGGAGTTAAATCTGTCGTTGACTGTTTTTGGCCACTTTTGGTGTTTATTAAGAATTCTACCTAAAAGGAATAAGTACTAGAGAATTGCTAGTATGTCCAATACATACAGATGTATGTATTGGACGCATTACGAAACTCTTAATTAAAGTCGAATGTATACCGTTGGCGGTTTTGCCCATTTACTGAAACTTTAAATTTGAGCTCTGGGAACCTCAAAACTTGTCTAGGCATTGAAAGCTCGAAATCTAAAGTTTTAGGTCATTACAATACTTTTATATATTAGGTAACTTATTTGAAATTGAAATAATAAATTAGTTATGAAGTTTTTCACCGGACTGCTGGTTTTTATGCCAAATCATATTTGAGAACAGACTGAACAGACGAACATTTTTTATCACTTTTCTAATTTTTGTTTTTTTAAATTTTGCTGATGCCATATTTCAAATAATCGCCATCGAAAAAGTAGGATTTAGTGTCCATCCACTTTTTGTTCGGTCACACAGAACCCACCAAGCGACGTTGAAAGTTGTCCAACAATGACTTTCTCCACGTTGTAACTCGGCTATGCTTCGTCTGGCTCACTAACGTCTTTTGTAAAATATGTTCCATTTGATCTCAGCTCCCCACCATATTCGGAGGTTCCATTTATAGCCAAACGCAATATATATATTTTTTAAAGAAAATATATACATAAGTATATATTTTTAATAGGCGCCCTCTTCTGAAGATTCTATTTCCAAAATAGAATGGGAAAATGTAAATTTACAGAAGAAGTAGAATGTTCGTTAAATTTATAATGAAGAGATTTCCCCAGCCTTTGTTCTGTCTTTCTTTCGACTGATTTTATGATAAAGTTCTTTATATTTGCGGATTGCGTCGATATATTACTTTGAAGACAAATCATGTGGGAGTGACGGATAATTTATAACATTATCGATTATAATTTTCAATAATGGAACTTACCTTATTCTTCTTCTTCTTCGTGGAATTGACCTGAAAGAATAATCTTCTGTTTTTAGTACCCCCCTCCCCCTAAAACGTGAATGTTAAGTGACAAGCGACAAAATTACGCCTTTACGTGTACTTTTGCTATATATAACTCTGACCGTATCACTTTAAAACTAGTAAGCAATTATGTAAACTATAGACACCATTCAATGAATAGTCTTTTGCGACCCCCAATATAGTCTGGTGCCTCAAGTCCATAAAACGGATTCTGAAAACACTAAATTTTGACATCTCAAATCGGAACAAGTGCCTGGGATTGCGTCTCGCATGAATCTAGCACTGCCAAATTTAAATTTTCCTTTTTTTGGCCAAAGCGATCTGCGTTTAGAGATACTACAAACACCAAAACATACTTTTAAAGAGAAATCTTGGAGTTAAAACAAGACCTTGTTTTTACGTTCAATGAATGGCCCTGTATTGTACCAGTCTGTTTAACCATCAATGCAACTTTTAATCTTTTTTAATTTTTTATAAATTTTCTTATCTTTTGTGCAATAAATGAAGTAGGTAACCAGTAGAAGCACGGAACAGCCTTTGTGAAAGAAACTAGAAATGGAAAATGTCAAACACAGATGAGAAAATTATTTGATGCTAGACCGGGTGGCGTGTGGCGTTAGTGCAAGTTCACATACAAGAACGTCATCTTGCATGCATTACAAGATACCTAAATACTATTAAATTAAGGTATGGAACCCTGAATATGGTGGGTTGCTGAGTGAGCCAGACGAAGCGTAGCCGAGTTACTGAGTGGATGGGGGCATTTTTGGGCAAAATTCAACGTCGCCTGGTGAGTTCTGTGTGACTAAATCCTAGTTTTTAATGACTGTGATTTCAAATACGCCATCAAAATTTTTGAAAAAAAAAAAAAAAAAAAAGGNAATACGCCATCAAAAATTTTGAAAAAAAAAAAAAAAAAAAGTAAAATGGGGGAGAACCTGAAAATGATAAAAAAAAAGTTATTTCTCAAATGTGATTCGACATATGAAAAGTGCGTATTTTTCTAAGATTTTTTGTGTAAAAAGAAATTGAAAAATCGAAGAAAAAAATTTTGAGGGGGGGTATTTTTTTTTTCTCGTGACGATTCCAGAGGTTCATTATTGAAAATAATAAACCTAAATTATTTCCCAAGGTAGGTAACGGAGAACAACGAAAAATACGAAAATGGTCTGATTACGATAAGATTTTATTAATATTTCGAAAAAAATTTTAAAAAGACATCACAAAATAAATGGTACGGAAAACCGTACTAGACTTTCTCTTCCTTAATCATTCCATCAGACTACCACCGAATGCAGATGTTGTNAAAAAAAAAACAATTTGTGAATTTTCATATTTTCTAGAATATATTCTGAAGAAAGTTAACATGATATTATGCTAATTTAGAAGACGTTTTTCCGCGACTTTTTTTTAATCTGCATTCTGCAATATTTTTAATTATTGTGGCCCTCAAGCACAGAATGATGATGACAAATATAGGACAAGCCCCGGATGTAACTTCGGAAATCTTGCCTCGCGAACTGGTTGGCAGGATGTGCACCCAGCGCATGCTGGTTGACTCCCATATGGCCAGTTTTGGGATATATGCATATATGCTAATTTGGGAGCTTCAAAAAGAGGGCGAGACAAATTCACACCAAAATGACCAACCTATAAATGGAGCCCAGAAGGTGCTATCTTCTATGTTAAGGTTTTGGCTCGCCTGTTAACATATCTTTCCACGACAAGTAGAATTTACTGTAGGCTTGACTGCAGTTACAAACTCTGTTTTGTGTTAATATAATCGACAGCTTTGCTTACATCCTTACTCTTGATTTGCGCGCATCTACCGATACGCTTGATTTATACGCCAAGTTCATGCCAACAGAAAAATATTTACCCTAACTAAAATTTACATGCAACAATGATTGAACACAAGTCCAGGTTCACCGAGAGGCGGGTGGGAATGGGGGAATCCCCCCGGGCCCGGGGTTTTTGGAGGAGCCCGAAATTCCAAGGGTAAGCTTTTACTACCTCGATTACCTAGTTTAAAACTTGATTGATTTGATCATGATTTGTTAATCATAGAAGTAATTTAACATCATTAGTTTATATTATACATCATGGATATTTAATGTTTAGGTAATTTGCTTTTGAGGATGCATGGACTTTTGTAAAGGGGTCCGTAACTTTTCAGTCCCGGGCCCGAATTTTCTCTTGGCGGCCCTGCACAAGTCGTTAAAAATGTATTGAAAAAAATCCTGTTTTCTTGGATTACCCAGTAGGTATTTATATTATATGCTTTCAAATCTTTATAAAAAGTGCTGACGGCTAAATATTTTATGAGCGGAGGAAGAAAAAGTGTAAGAGAAAAGTCATTCATGTAAACATCTCCATGAAGCTGTTGAAAAGGGTAAGCGAGGGTAGCTTTTGGCACCTTTCTTTTGTTTCCAACATGCAAGCATACACACACACGTACTGATGGAACACCTCGACCTTTAACAGATGTTTTTGAAAGCACAAATCTCTCTCATATTTTTTCAAATAAATTGTTACTTCCTTACTTGATGATGAACAGTTTCTTTGTGGCAATGGGACATTACTAAGATCCTCGTGTACTAATAATATCTCAAATCTTCTACTAACCAAATCTTTTATTTACTCTAGTAATGCCGGCAATGTTCGTAGCGTAGATACGCAATCATCCTCGCGAGGCTTAGTGCACCCTTAAACCACAAGCGCGTACTAGTCGAATATTATCTAACCGCTAACCCACTCAGTAATTTAACACGGTCCCCCACGTGGAATGTCAGTGTGACATCCAATAGACCAGGGGTGCCCAACCTTTACAGAAGAAGATCTACTATAAAGACTCAGACAATGGCCGCGATCGACCACCCTCCCCCCTCACACACACAATTTTGAACACAATGGGAATGAACATGAAATTGTATCTTTATTTGTCGAAGGGGTCTTGAAAAGGTTCTTTCACTGATTTGACTAGGTCGCTAGGTACATACTCTACTACCAGTAGACAATTTCCTCTCATTTCACAAAATCACTCCGCGATCGACGGGTTGGGCAGCCCTGCAATAGACCATGAGGACTGTCGTACTTGTAATTTAGACGTCAACCTGGCAGAGTGATGCGTCACACTCAACTTACTTCAAGGATATACCAATTCATGTTCGGGTCGAAAATTTGGAAAAGCTTTTTGCAATTTCCAACTTGGTCTGCTTGTGTTGGGAGGAAGAAAAAAATTTCTTAGGACATTTGAGTAGCTATGGTAATAGCGACAAACGCGGAAGAAAGTCGACTACTGAAGGTATCCTCTAACATTGAGGGAGATTACCCCACAATGTTGTAAGGTAATCTCTACAGCAGTGGAGGGGGTGTGGCGATCAAGCCTAACGAGTCCTGGCTCTCGTATTTTAGCCGACCTCAGTTGGTGTTCTGGTCTTACGGCCCCAGTAATTTCAAGTCGAGGATAGGTGGACTTGGTAAGTCTAGTTGAGATGGTTCTTAACCGTAGCGGCCCGTGAATATTTGGACTGGGAGGGCTACATTCCAATTTCAAAATATTTGCATGCCTGTACGTACAAATGAAATAGAAATTTTTTAACTTACCTTAAAAGTAATTTATTTACAATTTTCACACTACTCGAGACACATACTTATATAAAGAGTAAAGTAAATGTGTATTTCTTTGTCTTATTAAATTAAATCATTGCGATGTTTATTTATTGAGAAAAAACTCATTTTCTAGCAGAATCTAAATTGATAATTAGGGTTAGTTTCAAGTTAAATAGAAAAAAAATATTGTCTATGCGATAAGAAATCAAATCTATGCAGTTTGCTTCATATTCACGAGTCCTACACCGGGGATATATGGAGAAAAAAAACTTAAATTAAAAAAATAATAATAACCTTTTTATTGGCCGTCATGGGTGTATGTTGACGGTTGTACATACGCAATAGTAATAGAGGCATAGCCGTAAAAACGTTTCCTATCCTCTCTAATTGGGTGAAAATTGGTAAATTTTTGTTTGGATTGTCTCTCCATATCTTCCCGGTGTCAGACTCTATATATTTGAAAGAGAAAGAAAAAGAATCACAAGCCCCACGCAAAATTTTTTAGACCCAGTTGGAGACACTGATTACATTTTTGTTGGGCAGGGTTGACTTTAAACGATCTGAACCCCGATGGTAGGTAGATTTAAGGAAAGCAACACCGACCTTAAATAGAATTGGAAAAAGTTGAGGTTAAAGATGAAGAACATTTTTTTGATAACCGAATGATGTGTTTTTTTAAAAATTTTTTGATAACCAGATGAATCCTAAGGCGTAATTTCTTCCAATCCATTTATGACTTGCTAACTTTCCGTGAGAAAAAGTAAATCATATTTGAGATTGTAAAAAGTTACTTGAGGGTGACATCCTTACGGGCCGAGTCCACCTAAGCTGATGGTGTAAAATAACGCAGAATGCGACTCTGTAATATCTAAATGTTTATAACTCTTATGTTACTGACGTAATTATATTACAGTGATTGTCATGGTTCTGGGGGCATCATAAAAAAATATTTCTAGGCATTTTTACGTAGCATTTCGGTGCGGCCGCAAAGGGAATGGGTCACATGTTCCACCCCGTAATTCATAAACAATAGATCCTATTCTCGAGAGACGGGGGGAGGGGTGAGACTTTATGGACACCCTGTATATGTGTGGGCCAACATGATTTCAAGAATGGTGGTGGTGGTGATATTGATCCTGTTGTTGATGATAAAGAAGGGGGAGTAAGTCAAAGAACAAATCAACTCTTGAACTTTTTGAGAAACAATTTAAAATTTTAATTTTCCACTTTAGCTTTTCCGTTTTATTTTAATATGTTAATTAAAATTCTAAATATAAGAAATCCGTGGCAAGATGATGATATTGCTCATAATGAAAGAAAACTAATAAAACTTTTGGAATTAGTTTCCCAAAACTTGTTCCATCTCTGTTAAAGATATCTCAAATTTTATTTTCAGAGTTCCAAAATAAAACTTTATTATTTGTTTATTGTGTACAAGAACCAGTGTTCGTTGACACATTACAATCTCTGAAAATATAGTAAAAAAAATAGAATAACTAGAAAAGTAGTATATACCTAGGTACTTAAACTTGCAAAAAAAAATTAAAAAATAATTACCTATTTGTAAAAAGTTATATGAATTAGAACACCTGTAAATAATTACGTTTAGTATAAAAATTCTGCCAATGTGACACATGAGTTTATTATTTTTCTGGCAAAAAATAATAAACCTTTTTTGGGACCCCCTCAAAAGAATTTTTTTGGGGAGGGCAAAANAAAGTGCCCATCACGGCGTACGCAGACAAACGGATTTTTTTTATTCTATTTTTGGATTCTACGTACCTTGAAACGTATAATATCAAATTTTGAGGTTTTTTTTTTTGTGACGATTCCAAAGGTTCATTATTGAAAATAATAAACCAAAATAATAAAAAGGACCTTTAAATAAATCATACTTTTGGCAGTATATTTAGCCGAATTTTAAATTCCGTCAAAGTTCCCTCTCTCATTGGCGCGTCCAAAAAATATTGTCCAAACAGCGAAAGTGATGATGGAAGCAAAGAATGAACGTTTCTAGTGTTGGATAGTCTGCATATGTTTTTAGCTTATGAATAACTAGGCAACCAGTAGTTCATAGAAGGTCTCATTAACTATTGTTGGTATCATTAACTTGGCAGCTGGCCACGAAAACATTTTTGAATTTTGAAATGGTACCAGAATATTGTTTCTTTTTAAAATAATTCTCGACAATGTTGTCAAGATTATACACAGCAAAAAGAGTTTTTTTCTGAGAATGTTTAAAATTTGATGGTTTGCAATAGTTACCTAAGAGCATCTGTATAGAGCACACTCATTCATATTGGCACCACGAGACTTTCAAAATCCGAAACAGTGTATCTAATCATTACAATTTTCCTCCAAAATAGAGGAAACATGGCAAGTTGCAATATATTACTAAAACGATGCTATGGTCTCTTGTATGTATATGTTTAAAAAAGGCAACGTTAAAACAAGATGAATGGGTTATGCATGTTTCGTTTACCTTTATTAGAAATACTCAATATGGAGCGACGTGAGAAGTAAGCTCCTACCTCCCCCCCCTCCCTCCAAAAAAAAATTCTACTTTTTATCACTCCCACAAATAATGGAAACCCCTTTGCGTTTCTTAACTAGTTCCGGGAATTGTAATCGGACATTCACATTATAATGGTATGGTAATAGCATTATAAGATAATTGTTCGGCGTGGATTGGGCTTCCTGATTTTGAAGAGAAGCTCAAAAATACCTTGTGATGCTATGATGCCCACAAAAATGTGACATAATAATACAAAGAAATATACATTTACTTTTTTTTTTATCTTCATAAATCTTGACGCAAATTTTGTTGAAGAGATACCGACTTACCGACCTCCATTAAGTAAATAACAATAGAGGGTAGGTAATATTCTCCTCCCTCTCCTTTTTTCTTTGCGTCAAACTTGGATGCATCCACATTTTTCTCTTTGCATAAAGTTTTCTTTTTTTGTTTAAATTATTCTCTCCCTCTTCAAGAATATATAAGACAGGTAATAGCTAATTCTTGAATATTGTTGTTAACGTTCTCAACGACTCTCACTGTGTCTGCGGGCCAAGGAAGGCGGCCTCTCCAACAGGATCTATCCGTAATGCTGACGGACATTGGATTGGGTTTGGTGGATAGTTGAACCAATGATTTACATCATGAGCAGCCAGCATACATAGAGGACAGCGATCAGTTGCTTCAGGATTTAGCAACGATTTATATACCAACTCTATGAAGAAGTATCTGGAGCAGCACGGCTGGGTTGAACAGTCTCAACGGAAGAAAAACACAATGAGTATTGGTCGGAATGGTGTTGATGGTCTTTGGGTCCTTGGCCGTGCCCGAGAACACGGGTAGCCCCGGTGCGATGAACCAGCCATCTTGAGAGCCGCCAATTTTCAAGTTAATTACGATTACCTTAGTTTTATGATTTTTGACGTTAATGTCAAGCGTGTCGGTACATACGCGTACGTCAAGTGTAACCAGCCACTTCCACATGACTTTCTGAAATTTTTATTTTATGTTCTCAATGCTATAAAATTCTATAGATAGGTCGGCTGTGGTTATGTTAAAACTATTTTCNTTTTTTTTTTTTTTTTTTTTTTTTAAATAGACGCTTAAGGACAAAAGTTGTGTTATGGGAAGTCGTTTCCAAAAATGAATCACTTGTCAAAATCTGACATGATCTTGATCTGCGGAAAAGCAGTTGCAGATTCCTAAATAAGTAGAAAATTTTCAATTTGGACCAATTTTTTGAAAAAGGGAAAAAATAATAGTACTTTTTGATAGAATGTTCCCAGATGTCGTACAGAAGTCCAGGCCATATAGGTTTGCTGCGTGATCGGTCTTTGAAGTACTATTTATGTCCGCATTTTTCAGTATCTATTATTTGTCTTGCTCCAATGATAAAGTTTAATATTTTTTTTGGAGTAGTCTCATGCCATATTCTACGTCGAAATTACATTAATCTTTTCACCTGGTAGATGTTTCTTGCCTAGTTCTTACACGGATGATTGATTATTTTTCTTAAACCACCAGGGCGTTGCACCCATGATCTCGGACTACAAAACCACGTTCTTGACCACTGCACACTCTTTTGTTCTGATTGAATTCTAATATTTTAAAATCAGAACAGTGCAGTGGTTAAGAAGTTGATTTTGAAATCCAAGATCATTGATTCAACGCCATGGAGGTTATGTTTAATTTAATTTTATCAACCCCTCGAATATTTTAAAAAACAACTGAGAGTTTCAAGTTAGCGATCCGCGTTCATTGGTTGAATTTTCAACTGAGGAGAAGAAACTATAAGAAAGGAATGTCATTGTACCTATACCTACACAGATTATTGAAGTCTTTTTTATATCACTTGATTTTACATTATTACGAGAAGTATATTTGGTTGGGGGGAAATATTGCTACTCTTTTTTTACAAGAAGAGTTTGTTTGGGGGGACTTACGATTAAAAGCAAAGTACATTTTACTTCGATTATTGATAGACCGAGACCAAACTGTGACCAGCATTATTGTAGTGTAAAATATAGATAATTGTAGATCAAGATGATCAGGTTTTTACGTTAGTGTTGTAGTCATTTATAGAAAAAAATATCAAATAAAAAAAAAAAAAAAAAAAAAAAAAAAAAAAAAAAAAAANAAAAAAAAAAAAAAAAAAACACTCATTCATCTTCTTTGGTATCGGTTAAGACTATTTTATGTTCATATGAAAATTTAATCTTGTATTGAATCCTGGATTCGATTTTGAAATTATCAAAAAAAAACCCTGTATAACTTAAAAGGTCAAATATTGCTTTTAATTTGTGGGGCGGCATTTTTTTTAGTTTAAATACATATTTTTTTGGATGATTCCTATTTTTTAATTTTTAATCAGATTCCCTTAACACAAAGTCCGTATACCTCAGGACAGTCAGGACTTTATCAGCAACATTGGAATAAAATTATTGTTGCTCTCCTGGGAAATAATTTTATTACAAAAAACAATTGAATATGCAGTGTGAGATAAAAAGTGTGATTTGTGAACAGACAGTGTGTGATTTATGATAGTTGAGAATAGAGAGAGTGTGATATTTGTGAACAAACAGTGTGTGATGTGTGATAGTTGTGAGGAGACAGGGTGTGTTTTGTGATAGTGGAGAACAGACAGGGTGTGATTTATGATATTTGAAAATAGAGAGTGTGATATCTGTGAACAGTGTATGATTTGCAATAGTTGTGATGAGACAGGGTGTGATTTGTGATAGTCGAGAACAGACAGGTTGTGATTTATGATATTTGAAAATAGAGAGAGTGTGATATTTGTGAAAAAAAAAAACAGTGTGTGATTTGTGATAGTTGTGAGGAGACGCGGTGTGATTTGCGATAGTCTAGAACAGACTGAGTGTGATTTATGATAGTCGAGAACGGACGAGGTGTGATTTATGATATTTGAAAACGAGAGAGTGCGATATTTGTGAACAAACAGTGTGTTATTTGTGATAGTTATGAGGAGACAGGGTATGATTTGTGATAATTTTATTACAAATGAACAGATGGGGTGTGATTTATGATATTTGAAAATAGAGAGAATGTGATATTTGTGAAAAAACAGTATGTGATTTGTGATAGTTGGTAGGAGACATGGCATGATTTGTGATAGTCGAGAACAGACGGGGTGTGATTTATGATATTTGAAAATAGAGAGATTGTGATATTTGTGAACAAACAGTGTGTGATTTGTGATAGTTGTGAGGATACAGGGTGTGATTTGTGATAGTCGAGAATAGACAGGGTATGTATTATGATATTTGAAAATAAGGAGAGTGTGACATTTGTGAACAAACAGTGTGTGATTTGTGATAGTTGTGAGGAGGCAGGGTGTGATTTGTGATAGTCGAGAACAGACAGGGTGTAATATAAGATATTTGAAAATAGAGAGAGAGTGTTATTTGTGAACAAACCGTGTGTAATTTGTGATATGTGAGGACCGGCATTGTGTGATTTGTGATAGTTGTCAAGAGACAGGGTGTGATTTGAGATAGTCGAGAACAGGTAAACAGTAGGACGTGGATTCATACTCAGCCTAATTATGGAATTCTATCCTCATTAATTTGAAATGTTTCCCACTATTGGAGGACATGTAAGGGGTCGGGACAATCAACATCCAATCCGGGCGTGTTCAAAGGAGCATAATTTCCGTGATCGACCCGGAAAGTAAGTAGTAGTGTTCGTGATATTTGAGCACAGACAGTGTGATTTGTTGATACTGTGTGAAATACTGTGTGATTGTTGATAGTTGAGATCAGACAGTGTGTGATTTGTGAACAAACTGTGATATTTGTGATATTTATGAAATACTGTGTGATTGTTGATAGTTGAGATCAGACAGTGTGTGATTTGTGAACAAACTGTGATATTTATGAAATACTGTGTGATTGTTGATACTTGAGATCAGACAGTGTGTGATTTTTTATAAATTAGTTAGGTATTTAGTAGACAAATAAATTTTCCATTTCAAGCCAACGATCATACCACGTTGAATACATCAGTTCCCGTCAGATCACTGAAGTTAAGCAACGTCGGGCGTTGTCAGTACTTGGATGGGTGACGCTTGGAACACCACGTATTGTTGGCTCATCTTTCCGGCCCAAACCTAGGCTGGTTGAGGTCAATGTGGGTAGCTGGTTTGCAAGTTTCCAGCGAATACAGGGTAAAACCCCCGTCTTGAATGACCAATATAAGTTAAAGAGACGAGCCAAATTAAAAAAAAAAAATTCATTTCCTGAAACACGAATTGATGAAAAAATTAAATATTGTCACTGATACAGCAGCCCACCCTAGCAATATACCTAGGTACAACATATTTATATCTTTATGAGAAAATAACAAAATCCTATCAATGGCGAAACTGTACTCCAGAGACAAAGTGGAAAAAGGTTTGTATTTAATTTCAGCAAAGGGACGTGCTCAACACAATATTCATTTTTTTGTAGTTTAAATTAAACTTCTTGCTATGAAATACATGCACGCCTGTAAAATATTGTTTGGAAACAATAAAAAGCAAATTTTTCATATACCTAAATGTATATAATGCTGTTGTGATAGAGCGTGTAGTAAGTTAATACTTTAGCAATGTGACACATTGGTCTATTATTTTAACGCCTTAAAAAAATATGGTGTAAACATCACACGACCTTCCTTATCTATAAAAAAAGAAGAAAGTATTGTAATGGGCTGAAATTTTTGATTTTCAATGTCAAAACACGTTTTGAAGTCCCCTGAGCGGAAATAGAATATTATATTAGAATTCAACCTCAGTTGTATTTTTCAATTTCTTATATATGAAATTGATATGCATTTTGGCACCAAATTTCAAGTTCTAGCTCTTTTCATTCTGGTTTTAAGCAGAACCGCCAAAAAGTGGCCTTCAATCGCTAATTAGCGCCCAACAATATATTACACTTCAACCTCAGTTGTATTCTTCAAATTCTCGTATGCAATTGATATGAATAGGCACCAAATTTCAAGATCTACCTATTACCGTTCTCATTTTAAGCAGGATATGCGAAAAACACTAAAAAGCGGCATAAAACCGCTAACAGTATATTCGATTTCCATCAAAAGCTTATTTTGCCGTTCATTGCATAAAACTGACACACGTAGGTAACACATTTCAAGTCTCTAGCACTTGTCATTCTTGAGATATCTTGTTCACAGACAGACACACANAAAAATGACCCGAAATTTTGAAAATATGGCCCAAAAGCAATATGGCCGAATATATTTGATCTTTATTTTGGCCTTTGGCTTCCCGTCAAACAATTTTATCAGCCAAAATATCTCTAAAATTTCTGCACGAATACAATACTTTATCTTCTAGGAAGAGAAAGTAAAAAATCTGGTGTGATATATTTTACATGGGTCAGATGAAAAATTTATATATCAGATAGGTGGGATTAATGTAATTCTGGAATACACAAGGTTAGAAAGCACAAGCCTTTTTTTGTCCGATGAAAACATATCCATGTGTAAACACCAAAAATTATTTAGGTACAACTGCGAAATATTGAAATCTGCGGGGTCAAAAACATGTATACAGCGTATCCTAAGATGACTGGCCTATTAATTATTGAACCGCTTGAAATTCTCAAATTTTGCACAGCACTAGGGATAGAAGTGGGGCCAGAACCAATGGTGCTGTTAATATTCAAGCTCGAATCCCGGAATTGTAATGTTTGCAAACATTTGTTGATACCTACTCTCGATGTCTCGAGAAATTTGAATGGAATGTAATAAATGTTTTTAATTTAATTAAAATAAAAACCATTTTTTCTTTTATTTTTTCAAAAAATTAATCAGGGCGGAGACACAACAGAAACCGATTTAAATTCAAATTAAAAAGGTTTCACATTTATTGTTTAAATCATAGTCCACAATTTTATCATCATCAGTGCCGTAGGCAAGGAAAGTCAATTTTTTTTTTTTTCTAAAGGTTGAAAATGGCCGTTTTGATAACAGACATTTTCGGGTAGAGAGTGTGAAGTGTGTTATAGATTTAGGAAAAACAATGGAAAACAACCTTAATAAGGATATATATATATATTTTTTAAAATAAATACATTTTTCACAGCAGGACTTGAGAAAATTTCAATGCAATAACAAAGGAGCTAAGTCGTATTATGAAACATTCAGAAATCGTACTAAAATATTCTCAGTCCTCTGGTGTTACACCTAATTAGCGTTGATCGATTGGGATCAAATTTGGTATACCTATAGGTCCCCCGTTTGGGGTCCCAATGTGCGTCTTAACTTTTGGGTGAAATCAATTATAACCATGGTGGTCTTTGTTTTATGTTGGCGTCCCTAATTGGAATTAGAATAAAACACAGAAAATATTTTATATTTGTAAAAAATAATTATTTAATGAAATGTAATCAATACATATATAATTAAATATGTAAATCTTGAGAGAAATTTAGGAGTGCATTCCTATAATCATTCACATATTGTTGAAAATTATTGAATCGAGTCAAGAAACGTTCATCTTCAAGTATCCTAGTACCAATGTCACTAAGAGCTTCAGTTATATTTGTGTACAGTGATGATGCATCCAATAGTGAATTTTCAATAGCCTTGTACTGTAACAAAAAATAAGAAATGATGAAAGCTAAAGATAGAAGAATATGATGAAAGCTGAGGAAAAAATAATAAGATTATGATGAAAGCTAAGGAAAAAAGAAGAAGAATATGATGAAAGCTAAGGAAAAAAGAAGAAGAATATGATAAAAGCTAAGGAAAAAAGAAGAAGAATATGATAAAAGCTAAGGAGAAAAGAAGAAGAATATGATGAAAGCCAAGGAAAAAAGAAGAAGAATATGATAAAAGCTAAGGAAAGAATAAGAAGAATATGATAAAAGCTAAGGAAAAAAGAAGAAGAATATGATAAAAGCTAAGAAAATAATAATAAGAATATGATAAAAGCTAAGGAAAAAATAAGAAGAATATGATAAAAGCTAAGGAAAAAAGAAGAAGAATATGATAAAAGCTAAGGAAAAAGAAGAAGAATATGATAAAAGCTAAGGAAAGAATAAGAAGAATAAGATAAAAGCTAAGGAAAGAATAAGAAGAATATGATAAAAGTTAACGAAAAAAGAAGAAGAATATGATAAAAGCTAAGGAAAGAATAAGAAGAATATGATAAAAGCTAAGGAAAAAAGAAGAAGAATATGATAAAAGCTAAGGAAAAAAGAAGAAGAATAGATAAAAGCTAAGGAAAGAATAAGGAGAACATGAAAAACAGTTGACTTTATGTTGTACAAGTGGGTGAAATTAAGAGTGGAAAGACTGCGATGGATTGGCCATATACTCAGAAAGGCTGAAGACAGCACAACTAGTCAAGTATGGATGCATCAACCAGATGTTCAGAAACAAGAGGGAGACCTAAATCAAGATGGAGAGACAAAATAAACCAAGATTTTAGAAGATTAGAAATACGAGAAGAAGATGAAGGCAAGCAGTAAATAAGGCTAAATGCCAACTCGGGTATAGATGGCCATGGCAGTAAGTAAGTAAGTATTTAATAGTTTAAAAAACTCTGACCCAAACCAATGATCAATTGTCATCAGCGAGTTTCTACGCAGTTTCTATGGATACTATGAGAAGCAAGCGAGGGTTACCGTGCCAGGAGAGAGTACCGCAACCAAACAAGAACTTGTGGCATGGTAGAATTAAGGATAGCAACGCCGATCCCAAATAGAACTGGGGAAGTTAAAGAAGAAGATTCGATATACGCTACGCGTGTTTCGGATTTCTCAATTATTACGTTTAAATTTACATTTTATCGACCAAATTTGGCAAGTCATGGTCCGATGTCTTAAATTTTGTGGTGACAAAATATCAACTGAAAGCGAGAAAGTTTTAGGTGGCCGCTGATTACTCAATTTAAACATAGTTTATCAAATTAGGACCTGCTATTCCAGACATTTGAAACCGGTAGAACCTGAACGGCCAAAGGCCTCTGGCTAAAATTATGACCTAAAATAAGAATCGTAGAAAAGCAAGAGTTTATAGGCTGTCGTAATATGATATGTCAAAGAAAAGGTTATATGTCGCGTTTAAAATGGGTCAAATATTTCAAAATTCATAAGTCCCGGGGTAAACAGAGGAAAATGTGAATATGGGAGCAAATAGACCACATTTTTCTAAATTTACATTTTTCTGGGTTGAACCATTAAAATCAATTGTTCTCCCAATTCCAATCTATTTCGGCGGAGGGGGACTGTAGTAGAATGTATACTTTACTTATGATTTTCAATAACTAACATGAATGTAGTATTTAGACGTAAAAGCCAGTTCAGAGAATAGAAAATTGCGGTCGAATATTTCCCCATTTGCTAATACGTCAGAATATAAATTAAAAATTGGATTGGTATCGTTTTGTATTAGCCTAAGATTAACTGAGGCTACACATTCTCCTATTTTATTTTTTCGTAATATCTCTAATTTGCCTGACAGAATATTAGATTTGGTAGTAGATCCTTGGAGGGAGCAAAATGGACGTCCAATATAACTGACTCTAGTTGGTCCACCTTCAGAATGTGAATATATCAAGAATTGTTTATTTTCAGTCAGTCTGAAATATGGTTGAATGACGTTATCACTAGAAGCCGCCTCTGAAAAAACATAAATGACATATAAATGATAAGCACCTAAGCAAGAATGGTGCCAAAATATTATGTCCCACAAATGTGGGGAAAGTAGACTGTATAGGAGTACTGGTTAATAAAGAGAAAAGTGCTTAAAGGTAGAGGAGAACGCAAGGATGGCAAGAAGGAGGTTCTTAAATAAAATTCACAGTACTGTAGGCTATAGGTATTTCACTATAATATTCATCTACGCAAGGATGGCAAGAAGGAGGTTCTTAAATAAAATTCACTGTACTGTAGGCTATAGGTATTTCACTATAATATTCATCTACGCAAGGATGGCAAGAAGGAGGTTCTTAAATAAAATTCACAGTACTGTAGGCTATAGGTATTTCACTATAATATTCATCTACGCAAGGATGGCAAGAAGGAGGTTCTTAAATAAAATTCACAGTACTGTAGGCTATAGGTATTTCACTATAATATTCATCTACGCAAGGATGGCAAGAAGGAGGTTCTTAAATAAAATTCACAGTAC
>CM022881.1:20283503-20299162 GCA_012654025.1 Pachypsylla venusta | reverse complement strand
TGATGTGCCAATACATTGATACAGTGATGTGCCAATACATTGATACAGTGATATACCAATACAATGATACAGTGATGTACCAATACATTGATACAGTGTTGTACCAATACATTGATACAGTGATATACCAATACATTGATACAGTGATATACCAATACATTGATACAGTGATGTACCAATACATTGATACAGTGATGTGCCAACACATTGATACAGTGATGTACCAATACATTGATACAGTGATGTGCCAATACATTGATACAGTGATGTGCCAATACATTGATACAGCGATGTGCCAATACATTGATACAGTGATGTGCCAATACATTGATACAGTGATATACCAATACATTGATACAGTGATGTACCAATACATTGATACATTGTTGTACCAATACATTGATACAGTGTTGTACCAATACATTGATGTGCCAATACATTGATACAGTGATGTGCCAATACATTGATACAGTGATGTACCAATACATTGATACAGTGATGTACCAATACATTGATACAGTGATGTGCCAATACATTGATACAGTGATGTACAAATACATTGATACAGTGATATACCAATACATTGATAAAGTGATGTACCAATACATTGATACAGTGTTGTACCAATACATTGATACAGTGTTGTACCAATACATTGACATATTGATGCATGCACCCAATACAGTGTGCTAAACACTGTCAAAAATAGGTTCAGAATAGATTTCCTAGGGTCTAGCGATTTTTTTTATTTTCATTTACATTAGTTTATTCCTGGGATTTAATTTTATTTTTATGTAAGATAATAATTAATTTAGTTCACATTTTTCTAGTTTTTAATAAAGAAATAAAGCCTTATTGTAATAAAAAAAAATCATTGTTTCCTTTATTTTGATTGCGGGTAACCCCCACCCCCCCTTGGCAATGTACGTAATTGAATAGAGTTGGCACACCTAGGGTTAAAAAAAATTCTGACAAATATTTTTTTTCGTATTTTGTAGGTATTGCCTAATTGTTTTTATGTGTGAACCCATAATTAACGGAATTTTTTTTTTTTTTTGTGCTGCACGTGTTTTGTTTTAAAATCTATCTGACAATATTCGTTACTTTCGTTAGTGTCTTAGAACCATGGCNCAACAAAATGCTTTCTAATGCTGTCTTATTTGGAAAGCTCAAAAAAGAAATATAATCTATTTATTTATGTACAATACACAATGGCAGGAAGAAAGAAAATCTCACGAGCCAATTTTGAGAATATAAAAGTTTCGCCAAACTACCATATACAGCATAGAAGTAACTTTCTTCTTCTTATTATTATATATTTTTAAAAAGATTTATCGACATATAAAACCTTCTTGACAAGTACTTTTTATACAGTGTGTACTTATGACATAAATTATTGAATAATTCAGGATGATCTGAGGTCGTTTTCCAATTGACTTCTTTAACTTGGGTTACATTTTGAAAAGAGCACGCGGAGCAGGATATTGCGGGCCTCAATTTTCCTTTTTTTGAAATGAAATTTTGTACACTGAAGGTTAATTAGGTACCTATTCAATTAAAACATGAAAAACTATTACTAAATCTTAATATATAAATCAGAAATTTGTGTATACCTATGCACGAGGAATTTTCTGTTACAATACCACAGCCCAAAAGGTAGAAGATAGCAAAAAATTGATGGGAATGGACTCCCCCCCCCAAAATCATGATCTACGACCCCAGGAAAATTATCAGAACTAAAATATGTTAAATCGTTTTCGAGTTACGGCCAAATTTATAGTTTATTCACTAAAATAGGACAGTCACGGTTCGATATCTTAATCTATCTGACAATATTCGTTACTGTCTTAGAACCATGGCCGTTTCTGTACTGTTATTAATTCTTAAGAGAAACTGTCATATTTTTCTTTCTGCAACTTCCTCAAATTTTGGTCAAAGATACCTGACAAACATCTCTGATTATTATTAAACGTAATATTTTTGAACCGCTAAAGTAGAACAGAGGAACAGAGTGGTCCCTATCTCCTAGTGGTTAAACGGACCGAGGTACCCTCCAAGACTGCATGTTGGTGAGGAGAGTGAGGAAATCAGACTAAAATTCTGAAATCGTTTGGGGTGGGGTCGGAATTTAAACTCAATGGGTATTTAGAAGTAAGAACTAGTGGATAGCGGGGCCCAAAATAGATTTCATATCTTTTTTGGGGTGATGACATGGTATTTTTGGGGGGTCGAATGTACCAAGGAACATTGACTTTGATCCTCAAAACATTATTCATTCTTGATGTTACTAGTTCTAAATATAAATCGTGATGTAGGTCTTCATATCGAATGTACCAAGAAGCATTGACTTTGGTCCTCAAAACATTATTCATTCTTGATGTTACTAGTTCTAAATATAAATCGTGATGTAGGTCTTCATATCGAATGTACCAAGGAACATTGACTTTGGTCCTCAAAACATTATTTATTCTTGATGTTACTAGTTATTAGAAAGAGAAATTGATTGAATGGGAAGAGAAATTGATGGCATAGGAAGAGAAATTGATGCCATGGGAAGGGAAATTGATGGCATAGGAAGAGAAATTGATGGCATGGAAAGTGAAATTGATGGCAAAGTAAGAGAAATTGATGGCATAGGAAGAGAAATAGCTTGCATAGGAAGAGACATTGATGGCCTGGGGGAGAGAAATTGATGACATGGGAAGAGAAATTGATGGCATAGGAAGAGAAAGTGTTGGCATGGGACAAGAAATTGTTGGCATGTGACGAGAAATTGATGTCATATTGAGAGAAATTGATGGCATAGGGAGAGAACTTGATGGTATAGGATGAATAATTGAGGCTTTTGAAATGTGTTGTTGGCGAAGGATCGGGAAGGTCTAATGGACGGCACGAATGGGTAGCTTTGGAGAGTGGTAGATTTGGATGACGGAAAGAAGTAACACAATGTAATGATAATATTTTCCTAAAAATGAGTCAGACGACATCATTTTCAGTCAAGTTTTATCTTTTTATTATTTTATTTAGCTTAACGTCTCCTTAACTTCTATTGGTCGAGACAAGGGGGTTGTACCCTCCATTCGCTGAAAACTTGCAAACCAGCTACGCAAATTGGGCCGGAGAAACAGCCCGATTTGGGCCGGAACAGTTAGCATCACGAGGGCGGGAACCCACGTGGACACTGACGTAGAATAACCCCGCTGGACGTTTCTTCAACTTCAGTGATCGAACGGGAACTTGTGTACTGAACGTTCCATAGAAGCTGGTTAAACCAAGTTTACCTAGCGACTTCAATAACAATAAGTGACTTAATATTAAATTTGCTGATTTGGTTTATTATGAAGGAAAATCTTTTTGAAACCCCCACCAAAGGAACGAGTGAATGCAGACATAATTTAAAAGAATTAAATCAATCTGGAAATAAGCACTACCTAGTGTTTTCTATTTAATATGGACTTCACAAAGTTAACCCTAGGATTGCCAAGAGGGGGACAAATTACCCGCGTTTTAGCAGAAAGCTTGTAGTAACCAAATTATGATGAGACTTATTTTAATGAGACCTTTAATAGGTAGTTGTCACAAACAATATTTTCCATCATAGTATATAAATATATGTATGTTCTAAGCCTTATAAGGGATTATATTGAAGCCAAACTTTGGGCGGGTACTTTATGACGACCATTGGCAATGCATGTACCTAATACATTGATTGTATAAAGCTACCATTATCTGTACCACCTGCAAGAAATAAGTGTGTGTAAACACTGTCAAAAGACATTTGCCTTTGTGGGATATCAGGCAGGACAAAACTCTGGTTCAGAATAGATTTCCTAGGGTCTAGCGATTTTCTTTTTATTACATTATTTTATTACTGGGATTACATTTTATTTTTATGTAAGATAAGATAATAATTGATTTAGTTTATATTTTTTTAGTTCTTAATAAAGAAATAACGCCTTATTGTAATCAAAAAAATCATTATTTCCTTTATTTTGTTGGCGGGTCCCTTTTTGCCCCCCCCCCCATCCCCTTTGACAATGAACGTAATTGAATAGAGCTTGGAAAACCTAGGATTAATATAGCCACTGAGGGCAGTAAACTTCAATATTAGGTGACGATCTTAAGGTCGGGTAGAATTAAGGAAGTGACGCCATCCTCAAATAGAATTGGGAAGATAAGATGGTCACAAAGTTAGAGTTGACTTTAAACATATTACATAATAAACCAAAAATCTTTCGTCAAATGATTGTAAGGATGAAATAATTTAACTCACTTTACAGTGGATCAAATACAAGTAGCAATGGTACACGTGCAAGCAGCTAAAATTTTCCAGATTTTTTTCTGAGTGGAAAAATCACCCAATTAGTTATCAAATTTCCACAAATCTTCCGTATACATCACCCGTGGACAAAATTCACGCACACAATAATAGAAGTAAATAGTACATTGGGGTAGCGCGACAATTCTTTGTCTTTTTTACTTACTACGCTGGTCCCAAAAAAGTTATTCTGGTATTACGGACAATCTGTTTCAATATAAAATCCAAAGTTGACAGTTTTCGGTATTTTGTCCGAAACAAAACAGAAAATTTGTCTGATTCTGTCAAAATCAGACAAATTTTCTGATTTTTGTTTTAAATTTTTGGCCCCAAAACAAAAAAAAAAAAAATGTCTACGAACTAGGTGTATACCAAATGTTGACAAAATCAGAAAAAAATTATATTTTTTCGTTTTTGAATACCAAAAAAAATGTCAAATATAATACTTGGGTGACTGTGCAGTGTGCATACCAAATTTTATCAAATTTGGACAAATTTTCTGTATTTTCATTTTTGGGCCCCTACCAGGTCCCAAAATCAAAATTTTTACGATCTACCTAAAATGCTCAAATACAATACTTGGATCACTGTGCATACCAAATTTTAACCTAGAAATAAATTAAATAAAAAAAACACTATTTATTTTGAATCATTCGAGTGATCACCAGTCTAGTCGAGTCTAAAGATGGAAGTTGACTCTTCCATTTTCAACTTCCATCTTTAGACTCGACTATACTGATGATGATTCGAATTATTCGAAACTATAGTTTCTTTATAAATAATTATAAATAGTGTTTTTGTAACTGTTTTGTTTTAATTTAATTTATTTATAAATAGTGTTTTTGTAACTGTTTTGTTTTAATTTAATTTATTTATAAATAGTGTTTTTGTAACTGTTTTGTTAATATTTTTATAATATTTTAAAACACTTATAATTAAAATGTTATTCGAAGATTTAATACCAAATTTTAACAAAATCAGACAAATTTTAAATATTTTCATTTGTGGGCCCCTTGCTGGGCCCCAAAATCTACAAAACACCACTTTTTTCTACAAAACACCAGAAACTGTCAAATATAATACTTGGGTGCATACCAAATTTTATCAAAATTAGGCCATTTTTTTTCTTTCTTCTTTTTTGGCCCCCTACATTGGTCCCAAAACCAAAATTTCTACAAAATACCAACTATTGTCCACTCGAATACTTTCTTGATTGAATATACAAATTGTATCAAAATTGGACGACTTTTTTATTTTTACATTTGTAGTCCCCTGTCGAGGCCCCAAAACCGAAATATCTTTCATACCAAATAGATTTCCAATAAATTACTCAGGTGACATTGCATACCAAAATCATAATTAGAGGACTTTTACATTTATTATTTTTGGGACCCTGCTTGGGCCTGTTAACTGGCCCCTCGTGACGTTACACCTCCGCGGACCAATGTCTTTAGGTAAAATATTGCTATGATTACCAGTTTTAAATTGGTTATAAGGTTGGGATTTTAGATATTTGGCCGAAATAAGTTCTTTATCCTGAGACCCTGGGGGGGGGGCTAAAAGCTGGAAAACAGTAATTATAATGAGTGAAATAATCCCTTTAGGCTTCAGATATTAATTGTTTTGAATTTTATGTGAATACACGGGCCCGTAATAAAACCATAATCAATTGAAAGAGCATATTGGGCCCACTGGCGGGGCCCCTGAAAAGACGCACCGTGCTCACTTTTTTTATTCATAAAAAGATGCCATAGTTACTAGTTACCCATATCATCAAAATTGGTTATGTGGTTTTGAATTTTAGATATTTGGTCCAATTGCGACGTTCCTGGTCCTGAACCGAAGGGGGGGGGGAGGGACTTTGAATAAAAAGTTGAAAACAAGTGACTAACTAATTTCTTTAAAAAAAATATTTAAAAAAAAAAACATGTGAAATTACTGATCTGTTCTTTTAAAAGGGATTTCCATTTTAAGGACATTGTCTGACACCTGGTGGCGCCCCTGACAGAGATGCCCCGCGTAAGACCATTTATTTTACATAACATGATTCCATAATTACTGATTTTAAATTTCATCAAAATTGGTTATGTGGTTTGGATTTTAGAGATTCGGTCCGAAAAATCTGTGCGGGACACTATAGAGAAAATTAAAATCATAGTTCGGGCTTTTTTCCTACAGATAACGTGTGCCAAATTTCATCAAAATCGGACCAGCGGTTTGGCTTCCAGAGCTCTACACACGATTCCGTACGTACGTCATACGTGGAACGTCGGACATTTCGGTTTTTTAGACCCCATGGCTCCAAATATTTCCAAACTTTAAAAATGGCCCGAAAATAGTGAAAATCTGATACAAAAGCAATAGGAAATGATATATTTGATCTTTATTTTGGATTTTGGGCTCCCGTTTTACGATTTTTTAGGCCAAAAAATGTCCAAATTTTCTGCACGATTACAATACCAACTCGTACTTTATCTTCTATAGGAAGGGATGGTAAAAATAGTAAATTTCAGAGCTGTACTTGAACGAGAATTATCGCCTAAATATTTTAATGATGCATCCAATTAGTCAGGTGACAGCAGGGCCAATTTAGTCGTGACAAGCACTCTGGGCAAAAAAATCCGCGTTTTTCGTGAAATTATTAAAATAATTTTTCAAAATAGGCGTCTCCGTGGCAGACTGTCCATCACCCTCGGCTTGCACGAGGGAGGTACCTGGTTCGATTCCTGGTCGAATCGATTTTTTTTTTTCGAATTTTCTACTGTTTGTGGTTAGGGGTAACTCAGACTTCCGAGGATAGTTGAATAGCTATGGTAAAGACAATAAGTTGTAGCATTATGAGGCAATAGTTAAATGTAGCTTATAGCGTGGTTTATTGTGGAGAGATTGTTGAAAATACCATGTAATGCTATGATGCCCACACTAATTGTGACCTAATAACACAAAGAAATATACTCTAATAGTATCATATGAAGTGTCAGTTATACATATACCAGTGATTTGTAAAACAGAAGTAAAAAAATCGCGACTTGGAAGCAATCGTGAGGAGTTGTCGCAGCTTGTCGCCTCACCAAAAAAAGTTAGAAACGATTTTTTCTTGAACATATAAACATGATCATTTTAAAATATTGCCAACCTTTGCGGTAAATTTTTGTCCCGGATAATTTGGAGCCCTGGGCAAATGCCCACTTTGCTCATTTGTACAAATGGCCCTAGGAGCCAGTGTCTACCTAAGGCACGTTGAGTACACCAGTTCGTGTTCGATCACTTGCTTTATTTTCCGTGTTCATCACGAAAGTGATGTTGGTGGAAGGGTTGGATAGCATATTATGGTTCTCTGAGGAAGCCGGACTAGATGTTGATAATCCTTCCATGTCTTCAATAGTGGTAAATGTCTCAAATTCATAAAGATAAAAATTCCATACACAAACAACCTATTAGAACGCACTGTGGAGCTGTGCAACGTACAGCCAGGTTTGACTAACGTTCGCCTCCTCGTGTTACTGGCTTTTTCCAGCCCAAACTAGAATGGGGGAGGTCAATGTGAGTATATGATGGTTTGAAGACCACCGGAAATCTGATGGTTTGAAAACCAGGTTGATTCGTGTAAAAATACATTTTGAACCGGATATATGATGGTTTGAAAACCAGGTTGATTCATGTAAAAATACATGTAGAACCGGATATCTAATGGTTTGAAAATCAGGTTGATTCGTGTAAAAATACATGTGAACCGGATATCTGATGGTTTGAAAACCAGCTTGATTCCTGTAAAAATACATGTAGAACCGGATATCTGATGGTTTGAAAACCAGGTTGATTCGTGTAAAAATACATGTGAACCGGATATCTGATGGTTCGAAAACCAGCTTGATTCCTGTAAAAATACATGTAGAACCGGATATCTGATGGTTTGAAAACCAGGTTGATTCGTGTAAAAATACATGTAGAACCGGATATCTGATGGATTGGTACTTTCTGGAACCTGGCCTGGCACACTATTGTTCGCTCATAGGTAAAATAAATTTTCCAAAAAAAATCTAATGTTGAAATACACATAGGTTCCATCAAATTCATTTTCAGTCAAGTTATCCTCTCGAACACAGCACTCGGCATGTCTCTATTATGTATACTATTTACTGGTACTCTTCTTACTGGTAAGTACTCGGCATGTCTCTATTATGTATACTATTTACTGGTACTCTTCTTATTGGTAAGTAATCGGCATGTCTCTATTGTGTATACTATTTACTGGTACTCTTCTTACTGGTAAGTAATCTGCCTGTCTCTATTGTGTATACTATTTACTGGTACTCTTCTTACTGGTAAGTAATTGGCATGTCTCTATTATGTATACTATTTACTGGTACTCTTCTTACTGGTAAGTAATCGGCATGTCTCTATTATGTATACTATTAACTGGTACTCTTCTTACTGGTAAGTAATCGGCATGTCTCTATTATGTATACTATTTACTGGTACTCTTCTTACTGGTAAGAAGTAAGTATTTTATTTCTAAGTCATCTTGCTGTTAAGTGATCTTCTTCTCAAAAACAACACTCATCATGTTGTCCCGTTTCTGTAGTTTATTTTTAACTCCTTCTTGCTGTTAAATAATCTTCTTTTCAAACACAGCACTCATCATGTTGTCCCGTTTCTGTAGTTTATTTTTATCTCCTTCTTGCTGTTAAATAATCTTCTTTTCAAACACAGCACTCATCATGTTGTCCCGTTTCTGTATTTTATTTCTAACTCTTCTTTCTGGCAAGTTATGTTATTCTCAACCACACCACTCAACATTTTGTCTCTTTTCTGTATCTCTGCCCCTTTATTAATATTGTAAAAATTCCAAAATGGAAAAATATTAACGGTAAGAGGTACCGAAATAGGTATAGAACGAAAATTGTAGAAAATTTAAATGTTGTTCAAACATTTCCGTTGTTGTTTCAAACTTTTCCGATAATATTAATCGTTCTCGAGTTATTCCGCAAAAAAAGTACTTAAAATGCAATATTTTGACTTTTATCATCCTTCTTCTTGTATTCTTCAAATATCTCGAGAACGGCTAAAGTTGTCAATATTTTCCCAGACTTTAATGAACGACAAATAAATTTCCTACAAGTTTCCAGGGAATGGAGGGTAAAACCCCCGTCTTGAATGACCAATAGATGTGAAAGAGACGCTAAGCTAAATTAGAAAAAAATGATTGTAGAAAAAAAAGAATAATGATAAAGTTTTAAATTTTGCCGAAAATGTTACATTAGAACTCCCTCTTTATTTATGAGGGATCATAATTATTGGGCGGAGCGAAGCGTAGCCTTATACTCCCTACAAACTTCCTTAACCGTTTCTAAGATACACATATTTCAGAAGGCCGTCGCAACAGTTCCACAACCCTCCCAACTCGGGACTTAATAATATTGATAATAGTGAAAAGCACTGATTTTTTCCTTTCAGGTTTTCAGTGGCAGGCAGGCGCAAATAATGGAGATTCGAATTATCCCTTCGGCTACCGTAATGATCAAGGCGCCCAATATGGAAATGAAGAGTCGCAGAATGAAAATGCACAGGAAATTTGGGCCCATCTGGTATTGCCTCCTGGGGAACTACCAAATTCATACGACAACAATAACGACCAATCTAATTTCAATCAAGACATGGAAGAAGAGCCACCTGTGGGTGTTCCAGCCATTATGTGGCAATATAGCAATCAAAATATGGTAAACATACCTGTCGGTATTCCAGTCAATAACACATATGAAACTCCAACTGAGGGTATTCAGGTTCATAACCCAAATCAACCCCCAAGTATGGGTTTTCCGCTCAGGGAACCTAGTGGATACCCACAAATGGGAGGAATTATGAGACCAACACCAACGATGGAACCTGGGAGATACCGACAAATGGGAGGAATTATGAGACCCATGATAGAACCAAGGATTAGGCCACCAATGGGAGGACCTAATATAACACATCCACTATTTCGGAGACCATCGGTGAGCATGCCTAATATTAACAGACCAAACAATCCTGATGATTCCAGCGATGATACCAGCGATGATTCCAGCGATGATTTCAGCAATGAAGTAATGAGAAAAAAAATGTCCAAATTGAAACTAAAGAAAGGCAAGGCAAAGAAAGATTCCTCTTCGGATGGATCATTTGAAGAAGATAGCTCAACATTTTCAACAAGCATAGGCAAAACTGTAAAAAAAGTTTTTAGTTTGAAAGGAAAAGAACATCAGACAAAGGATTCCAAAGGGAAATGTCCAGGTTGCTCAACCAGCAAAGGCAAAATTGTAAAAAAAAGCGGTAGTAAAGCCTTTTTCTCAGGGGTGTTCAGCAAAAGCAGCTCCAAAGGCGAAAGCTCGAAACGCAAAAGCAGTGATTCTGATGAAGATTCTAATTAATTTGCAATTATATCTAGTTTCAGAATTAATTTGCAGTTATTTCTAGTTTTAGAAATAATTTGCAGTTATTTCTAATTTTAGAATCAATTTGCAGTTATATCTAGTTTTAGAATTAATAGGCAGTTATTCTAGTTTAAGAATTAATATGCAGTTATTCTAGTTTTGTTCATTAATTTGCAGTTACTTCTAAATTTGTCATTAATAGGCAAATATTTCTATTTTTAGAATTAATAGGCAGTTATTCTAGTTTTGTTCATTAATTTGCAATTATTTCTAAGTTTGGCATTCATTTACATTTATTTTTACTTTTGGCATTAATTTTTAGCTTCAAAAATTAATGCCAATTAATACAGTTATTTTTAGCTTCAGGACTATTTTCAGTTATTTCTAGTTTTAGAAATAATTTGCAAATATTTCTAGTTTTTGAATCAATTTGCAATTATTTTTATTTTCAGAAATACTTTCCAGTTATTTCTAGTTTCTTATTAATTTGCAGTTATTTCTAATTTCTAATTAATTTGCAGTTATTTCTAGTTTTAGAATTAATTTGCAGTTATTTCTTGTTTTAGAATAAATTAGCAGTTATTCTAGTTTTGGCACTGATTTACATTTATTTCTTGTTTTGGCATTAATTCACAGGTATTTTTAGTTTCAGGATTATTTTCAGTTATTTCTAGTTTTAGATTTAATTTGCAAATAATTCTAGTTATTTTTTTCTGGTCTTAATAAAATTAATTTGCAGTTATTTCTAGTTTTTAAATTAATTTGCAATTATTTCTAGCTTTAGAATCAGTTTTCAGTTATTTCTAGTTTCAGAATTTTTTGCAATCATTTCAAGTTTCAGAATTAATTTGTAGTTATTTCTTGTTTTAGCATGAATATGCAGTTATTTCTAGTTTTAGAATTAACTAGCCGGATACGCCCGCTTCGCTTGGCGCCTTAGAGGCATGGCCGTTTATAGTTTCAACCCCAAAAGTAGCCGATGTCCTTTCCTAAAGTTTAGTCTATCTCCATACCAAATTTCATCAAAATCGGTTCAGTTGTTTAAGCGTAAAAGCGTAACATACATACAGACAGAGTTACTTTCGCATTTATAATATTAGTATGGATTTGTAATTATTTCAAGGTTCAGAAATAATTTAATTTTTAAGTTAATTTGCAATTATTTCTAGTTTTAGAATCAGTTTCCAGTTATTTCTGGTGTCAGAATTATTTGCAATCATTTCAAGTTTCAGAATTAATTTGCAGTAATTTCTATTTTTTCAATTGATTTGCAGTTATTTCTTGTTTTATCATGCATTCGCAGTTATTATTTTTTTTATTATTTTTTTTTTTAATTTGGCTTAACGTCTCTTTAACATCTATTGGTACAGTTATTTCTAGTTTCAGAATTAATTTGCAATTATTTCTAATGTTAGCATTAATTTGCACTTATTTCTAGTTTTCAAATTAAATTGCAATTTTTTCCAGTTAGAACCAATTATTTCAAGTTTCAGAATTTATTTGCATGATATGTAAATATCCTTGGAGACTAAATTTTCGGTTTATTATTTTCAATAATGAACCTTTGGAATCGTCACAAAAAAAAAGGAAAAATACCCCTCAAAATTTGATATTTTACTTTTCAAGGTACGTAGAATCCAAAAATCGAATAAAAAAATCCGTTTGTCCGCCGTCCGCCGTGATGGGCACTTTTGCAACTTAGCGTTGACATATTTGGATTAAATTTGGAATGAAGATCCTATCTGGGCTCTAATTGTGCCCCGACTTTTGGATGTAATCGAATACACCCTTGACAGTTTTTGCCGCTTTCAGCGGTTTTCAGTATTGCTGTCTAAAAGGAGAATGGTAAGAGCTAGAGATATGAAATATGGTGCGTACCTATACCATACTTAGAGTCTCAGAATTAAGCTCAGAAACTTTTGGGTTCAATCAAATATACCACTGGTGTTTTTTACCGCTTTTAAGCGGTTTTCATTAATACTGTCTAAGAAGAGAATGGTAAGAGCCAGAGACTTGAAATTTGATATATATGCCATATTTGGAGTCGAAGCGAGCTTCGAAACTATTGGGAGTAATCAAAAATACCGCTGGTGGTATTTACCGCTTTTAGCGGTTTCCATTAATCCTGTCTAAAAAGCCAATGGTAAGAGCCAGGGACTTCAAATTTGGTATGCATGTCAAAATTAGGGTCTAATTACGCCCCAGATTTGGAATCGTCACGAGAAAAAAAAATAACCCTGCCAATAATTTTTTTTTTTTTTTTTGGGAGGGGGTATTTTTTTAGTCAGTAAAATAATAAACCCATGTGTCACATTGGCAGAGTTTTTTTTGACAATTTAGACCCTTTAACTACGAGGTTGTTCGCTCCGAATCCCTGATTTACAAGAGTCTAAAGAAAGACCACATAAGTGTTCAACACCAAAGATTCATCTAACATGGACTGAGGGGTGGGGGGGGGCGGAAATAGGTCATGGCAACCGAAAGGGATAGACGGTGCAGTATATGATGGATAGACAGCCTAGCGGGACTTTGGCATATTGGAGGAGACGTTTTATTAAACAGGAAACCAGGAGTAAGCCTGGTGGGGTCGATTCTCATTCGGGCAATTACAATTTCTTCAGCCCTCGAGGAACAGTGGCTAGGGGTCATATCTTAAAACTCCACTCAAGTGTGAGTTGTCACTCTGTATAAAAATTAACAAAATGACCACTCCCACTAATAAAATTTCCGTTTTTGTATTCTAATTATTTTAATTAAACACTCAAGTGGCAAGTGACACTTCAAGCACAGAGAAAATCTATGATAGAACCATCTTCCATTGGACCTGTAATTAATTGAAAATTTTATTTTATTTAAAAGTCAAAACGTGGGTTTAAATTTTTGGAAAGCTAATTAGTTTGGTTCAGAATCACTCTCTAAACTAAAAGGTATGAAACACAATTGAAGACAGTCTCAAATAAATGGTACGGAAAACCGTATTAGACTTTCTCTTCCTTAATCATTCCATCAGACTACCACCGAATGCAGATGTTGTTCTTCTAAAGTTTTAAGTCTTTTAGTGATATTATTGTTATATTTCTATTTTCTGTTGATGTTGACCATTATTTTAAAAAGATTTTGCGGCCTTCGGCTGCGACTTTGCTCTTTAGTGACAGTATTATTTTGAACGATTTTACCTCCAAATAACATAATTGATTATAACCAATTTGGATGGCGGAACGCATTACAAAAAAATATATCCCGAAATAAAATATTGGTTTCAGACCATTCCAAAACTGCCTTCGAGTTTTTTTTTATGACTGTCGGAAAGAGAGTGAACAGAGAGTTGGAATATCAGGGCCGGATTAACAATTAGCACTTGTAGCACGTGCTACGGCCCCGCGCTTTGACAACTTACACTAGATATTTTGACATTTCTGGGTTGACAATTGAAAAAACATATCATTTTGACGGGGGCACCCAACTCTTCAAAGTATGTAGAAAAATCTAATTTAGGAATGTACGAGTAGGTAACTACTACCTAGGAACTTAATAAAGAAACGAGTATTGAAACAGAATCAAATTTTTAGTTAGTGTAGTTACACTAGGTACCCTCTTACTATCACTTTGAAGTTTAATCTAGGATAGGAGGCCCCGTTCTGTGAAAGTGCTACGGGCCCCGCGGAAGGTTAATCCGGCCCTGATGTGGGTTATAATTATATGCAAGGGGAAAACAACACATTAAAAATTAATAATAATTATAATTGCAAAATATTTATGTTCATGCCTTGATTTGGACAAGAGCCTTGCTAGGTACGAATCGATCGACTTCACAAATTGAACCACGCAAAAATTAATTGAGGTCGAAATTTTCTTCTCTATTTAAAGTGATTAGTTTATTAGGTTGTCATGGAAACATTAACAAAATAGAATATTTACTACTTCATATTCAGTATAATATTTTTCAGTTTTAACATATTGATAAATAAAAACAATTTTTATAAAGTTTATTTTTCAAAAATATATACTTCAATCCCCTCAAAAATACCACAGCGTGCTATAAAAAATCCCCGTCAAGTCATCACCCCAAAAAGATATGAAATCTGTTTTGGGCCCCGCTATCCACTCTTCCTTTCTTTGAAATACCTAATGACTTTAAATTCCGACCCCACCCCAAACGATTTCAGAATTTTAGTCTGATTTCCTCACTCTCCTCACCAACATGCAGTCTTGGAGGGTACCTCGGTTCGTTTAACCACTAGGAGATAGGGACCACTCTGTTCCTCTCTTCTACTTTAGCGGTTCATAAATTTGTTACTTGTCTTGAACCTTGGACTTAACAGAATATTAATATGGAGCCATCAGGTCGGTAGCTGCCGACATTTCAGTTTGTAAATTTAGCGTCAGGCCGCGCGCCGAGACACATTCTCAAACTGATCACAAAAAAAAAATCTCATAACTTTTTGTAGCAAGAAAATATGTAGTTATATAATGGTAAAAGGGCAGAGATCTTACATTAGTATCATATCTGAATCATTATCATCTATCTTTAAACTATAGCCCAGACAACGTCAGGTTGAGAAACCGAGGTCCAACCGGTTATTTCTTTGAGCGCGCTGGACGTTTTTCGGACTGTACTTTCAGATTATTAAAAGAAATTTTTCAGCCCAAATTTGGAGAAAAAGTTCGAATCGATCAACCGAGCATCAGGTATTTCGGGTTCCACATTGCAGAGAAAAATTCGATGACCGTGATCAACGATTCTTCGCAACAAAAAAGGTTTACGATCAATAAAGATTTGGGGGTGCGAGTCAAAAAGTTTGGAAATTTCTAGTTCTGAAGAAAGATACTCACAAAAAAATTATCATTGAAAAAAGGCCAAGTTCCTCCAATTCTTCCAAAAAATTCCGCCTATGAAAGTAGTGATATCGATTATTGCCCACGGATGG
>CM022881.1:20243449-20256950 GCA_012654025.1 Pachypsylla venusta | reverse complement strand
AAAATATGGGTCGGGCTTTTTGCCCAAAGATGACCTGTGCCAAATTTCATCAAAATCGGAACAGTGGTTTGGCTTCCAGAGCTCTGCACACGATTTGGTACGTACGTCCCACGTTCCACGTCCCACGTCGGAATTTTTTTTTTTTTTTAACCCCATATCTCCAAACTTCAAAAATGACCCGAAAAAGTGAAAATATGACCCAAAAGCAATAGGAAATGATATATTTGATCTTTATTTTGGGTTTTGGGTTCCCGTCAGACGATTTTTTGGGCCAAAAAAAGTCAAAATTTGCTGCACGAATACAATACTTTATCTTCTAGAGGAAGAGAAAGTAAAAAATGAAGGTCAAGTGGGAGCAAGTTACCGCCAAAAATGACGCTATTTAGCGGGTCTTTTTTGCAATTTTTTTCTGGGCAATCTAAAAGAGATAACGAAAAATTACCGAGAAAAAAATTCTCGGACTTAAAATAGTATATAAGGACCCCATAAAAAATATAAAATTTGAAAATTTCTGGTTTCTATCCGATTTATGGACGGTTTTCACCACCAAAAAATCGGAATTGAGAAGTACCACTTCGGTATAAGCGAGAAATCTGAAATTTGATACAAAGGTGTTCCGAAGTACAAAAAGTCATACCCTTGAATAAAATATTGAATTTTTTAACAAAGAGCGGTGCTCACTCTGCGGGTCGGTTCCACCAAAAACCCATAGTTAAGAAGTATCACTTCGGGATAAGCGAGAAAGCTGAAATTTTATACGAAGGTGTTCCGCAGTGCAAAAAGTAATATCTTTGAATAAAATATTGAATTTTCTAAATAGGAGCCGTGTTAACTCTGGGGGTCGGTTCCACCAAAAGTCTAAAATTGAGTTGTTGAATTTTTTAACCGTAGCGAAGCAAGGGAAAACAGCTAGTCTAATAATAAACCAAAAATGTAAATTTGTTTCTCAGATGATCTTGAGGAAGAAGATTCCACTGAAGACAAAAACTTTATGTTATTAGCTGAAAATGAAGACTACATTTATAGCATGTCAACGGAGAACAATGTAGTATCTGATCCACAACTTATTTACGTTGGCAAAGGTTACTGTTCACCATTCGATACGACTAACAAATATAATCTTTTGACAGTAAACAAATTTTTATATAAACGAAACTCAAAAGGTAAAATTGTAGCCGGAATGAATTTTAGAATCAAAAAAGATACAAAGGTCGAAGGAAATGGACCAATGTTGAAATGGCCAAATTTGCATTTATTTAAAAGAGATTTAAAAACAAAAACAGATACAGTCACCCTGGATCTATCACTGGAACAGCTTCAGGTAATTTCAAGAGTTAGCTTAAGAGCTGAATTTTCAATGCCAAAATACGTGTTAAGATTCAGAGAGCGCAAAACTCACATTCCAGGCATTATTCTGAGTGTTGTCTCATGTCTCGTTATAACCCGACGAACCGCCGGAGATCGAGGATTTAATTACGAGCATCAGATTATCAGAATTCGTTAATCCCGGTTACACTCTATGAACAAAATATCTCATCAAGTTGGGCCCCCTTGGCGCCACATGGGATCCGCCCCTGAAAAATTGGTCACATCATCAGGTGGTTTAATTTGGGTTATAATACTATGCAAAATTTCAAAACTCCATATAAAGCTGTTCAAAAGATATTCAGGCGGTCTCGGACTTTTGGGACACCCTGTATAATCCCTGTTACACTCTATGAACAAAATATCTCATCAATGGTAGGTATGTATGTTTTGTATAATCCCGGTTACACTCTATGAACAAAATATCTCATCAGTGGTATGTATGTTTTGTATAATCCCGGATAATCTCCGTTACACTCTTTGAACAAAATATCTCATCAATGGTATGTTTATTTTGTATAATCCCGGTTACACTGTATGGGCAAAATATGTCATCAATGGTATGTATATCTTGTACAATCCCGGTTACACTCTATGAGCAAAATATCTCATCAATGGTATGTATGTTTTGTATAATCCCGGTTACACTCTATGAGCAAAATATCTCATCAATGGTATTTATGTTTTGTATAATCCTAGATGATCTCGGTTACACTCTATGTATGTTTTGAGACTTCGAGTTTTTAAGGCGAAATACGAAACTTTTGGTTGAAATTGTATTTACAAGTCTCTAGCTATTATACAATTCGACGATATGTTACAAAGATTGTGTGTTTTAAATTTCATCAAAATCGGGGATGCCACTTGTATTCTTGAGGTCAAATATCATCAAAATCTGACCAATAATAAAATCTGAAGATGCACGAACACGATTTGCGGACGGACGGACACACATTATTTCTAGACCCGATTTTTGGAATCTAGTCGTCATAATTCGTCCAGAAAAGCAAAAAAAATTACATCGAAATTTTTCACTGATACAATCCTATACTTATCTATTATGAGAAGATAAAGTAAAAAAACGGTTGCACGGAGGTTTCGAACTTGGAACACCTCAGTAGTGTGTTTTATAAATAGAAAAATATCACCAACTGATTTTCTGTGAAAAAATCTATTAGATTGACTATTCAGTATAGTACGAAAATGTGGATTTTCAAACACCAAGACCATTGCATGGGATTCGAACTTACAACTTCTTAACTGCTTTCATCAATGTTTTGTTCGGCTGAAATATCTAATGACGAATTTTGATGCTAAAAAAAAATCGTTTGTACATGTTTTTTCCCCCTATGGCATATTATTAAGTGTGTACACCCTGTATATAAAGGGTGGTCGCCAGTTTGTGATTACTTAGAAGGCAAAAGATATGAAAGTTATTTAAAATGTACGAGTAAAAGTATATATCTTGAAAATGTATATTTCTTTGTATTACAAGGTATTTTCAACATGCACTCCACTATCACTAAGCCTAATAACCTACACTTTAACCATTTTTACATAATGTTATCAATTGGCGCTATTACCATAGCTTCTCAATTGTCCTCAGGAGGCTGAGTTACCCCCAAACACAACCAGACCAAGTAGAAAATTAGAAAAAACCTTTTCAAATTTTAGACCCTCCAGGAATCGAACCCGGAACGTCCTTGGTGCAAGCCGAGTGTGATGCGCACTCTGCCACGGAGATAATCCAAAGGAACAAATTTTTAGAAGGCAAAAGATATGAAAGTAATTTAAAAGAGGCTTCTAAATCTTCAGTATCTTTGTCGTATTTTTCATGTTGTCCGTGTGCATGCCGCTGTCCAGTTTGGATCCAATTTTGGAACGCAGAGCAAGATTCGTCGGCATTTTCAATGCGATTAAAAAAATACATATCATTACGTTCATGGGCGTGTTTTTTTTTTTTTTTTTTTTTTTTTTTTTTGAATCCGATTACTGAACTTGCCCATTTTAAAATTATATTTTTGTGTGCTCTCATTTCCAGAACTTCTCATTTTCTTCCGGAGAATCAAAGGCTCTAGATGTCATTCAAGAAGCACTTGGAATGGATAAGGATCTACTCGAACGAAAAATGAACCAAGTTCGTGAAATTTTCACAGATGAAGTTTTTATGGATGTCGTTAACAACTGGGCACTTTGTAATAAAAATATTTTCAACCCGGATCGTCAGCTTAGGCACAAATCTTCAATAAGCACGGTATCAGATAAAACTGGCGAACATTTTGCCTCAAAATATGAGAAAAAAAATGGCGAACATTTTTTCTCAAAGTGTCAGAAAAAAATTGCGGACATTTTTTCTCAAAATGGAAATTAATTTGTTGTCAAGACTAAAATTGTAAAGGTACTGTAGGATCATTGAAGTAACATCCAAGGACGCAGGGGCTTCAGTAGAGGGTTCCATAAAACCAGTTGGCCGCGATCCAGATTAAGATCATGGACTCGAATACGGTACCTAACGATTTTTCAAAAACTGAGGCCATAGTTGGGAGTTTGTTTATTTTGTAATCGTTACGAAAAAAAAAAAAAAAAAAAAAAAAAAAAAAAAATCAAGATAAATGTACCTAAAATGCAAAAACGAAATAAAAATAAACTGTTCGTATATGGAGTCAAGGATTGAGTGGCATTTTTGCTACTTATTTTGGTATGGAACCCTATACATACTGTTGTAGACTTAGGGTTCGAGGATTAAGTAGTCGTTGATTAAAAACGCGTTAACTAACTTTAGAAATAAAATAAAAACTTAAAACAATTTATTAAAGATAGAAATCACAATAAATAAAAAAAAAAAACGTTACACAAAAATTCGTATACTGAAAACTCGCAAATACCTATTCAAAACAAATGAAAATACTACGTAATTCACACACGAACACTTTTAAAACTCACTGACTGACTTCGCTTTCAAAACTAGACTGACCCCACTTATCACTGAACGAAGACTGACTGACTTCGCTTTTAAAACTAGACTGACTCCACTTATCACTGAACTAAGACTGACTGACTTCTACTCGCGACCCCTCTATTTATACATTTCTAACGTTCTAGTAGCTACCAGTACACAAATCTTGTGTTTTGTTCTCGAAAAAACGCAGTAAACACACTTTGCGTTCTAAAAATATTCTTCGTTGTTTACGTAAACAAAACGTTCTGGAATAAGAGATTCTTTTATGTCTTTATACATGTTCTCGAATGGGATACTAAATACACATATTCCCTCTTTACCCCGACCCCCCTCCTACAAGACTCAAGTAATAAATTGTTGGTAAAGAAAATCGCACAGAAGGAGAAATCAAAAATAGAAAGGAGAAGCGTCGCGGTCTATATACAGGATGTTTACATAATATTCCATATACAGATCGTTTTCATCAGAAGCACAATATTAGAGCTGAAGCTATATTCATTTCAATATGATTAACAGGGAGAAAAAGTTTTAGTGCACAATTAAACCTTAAATGGATTGGTCCCATTGGTAACTTTAGATAACACTACTGTTATTTATGACGAGGATTCACTTACTTTTCAATTTCGACTCAAGCTTTTTCTACTCCGTAGACATTTTCTGGATACACCAAACTTCATCAAAATCAGTCAAGACGCTAGGTGGCAAAATGGTCGCTAGGTGGCCATCTGGCCACCTAGCCACCATTTTGCCTCACAGTGTGTGAGAACGTGACTGAGGAACGTACCTAATATGTCAAATTTGTAAACATAATATCTATATAATTATAATTTTTGAATAAATTGGTGGCGTAGTGATAAGACGCTCTGATGGGACAGTAGGGCGTGGACTCAAAGCCATGGAATTTCCATCCTCATTTTGAGATATTTCCCACTATTGAAGGGCATGGAAGGGGCCGGGATTATTATTAACATTACCACAACCGGCACCAGTTTCTGTGATACAGCTAGATATTCCTATGCTTCAAGACATAGATTGGATATCATCTAGCCAGATATTCCTATGCTTCAAGATATTGATTGGGTATCATCTAGCCAAATATTCCTATGCTTGAAGACATTGATTGGGTATCATCTAGCCAGATATTCCTATGCTTCAAACATTGATTGGGTATCATCTAGCCAGATATTCCTATGCTTCAAGACATTGATTGGGTATCATCTAGCCAGATATTCCTATGTTTCAAGATATTGATTGGGTATCATCTAGCCAAATATTCCTATGCTTGAAGACATTGATTGGGTATCATCTAGCCAGATATTCCTATTCTTCAAGACATTGATTGGTATCATCTAGCCAGATATTTCTATGCTTCAAGACATTGATTGGGTATCATCTAGCCAAATATTCCTATGCTTCAAGACATTGATTGGGTATATCATCTAGCCAAATATTCCTATGCTTCAAGACATTGATTGAGTATATCATCTAGCCAAATATTCCTATGCTTCAAGACATTGATTGGGTATATCATCTAGCCAAATATTCCTATGCTTCAAGACATTGATTGAGTATATCATCTAGCCAAATATTCCTATGCTTCAAGACATTGATTGGGTATATCATCTAGCCAAATATTCCTATGCTTCAAGACATTGATTGAGTATATCATCTAGCCAAATATTCCTATGCTTCAAGACATTGATTGGGTATATCATCTAGCCAAATATTCCTATGCTTCAAGACATTGATTGAGTATATCATCTAGCCAAATATTCCTATGCTTCAAGACATTGATTGGGTATATCATCTAGCCAAATATTCCTATGCTTCAAGACATTGATTGAGTATATCATCTAGCCAAATATTCCTATGCTTCAAGACATTGATTGGGTATATCATCTAGCCAAATATTCCTATGCTTCAAGACATTGATTGAGTATATCATCTAGCCAAATATTCCTATGCTTCAAGACATTGATTGGGTATATCATCTAGCCAAATATTCCTATGCTTCAAGACATTGATTGAGTATATCATCTAGCCAAATATTCCTATGCTTCAAGACATTGATTGGGTATATCATCTAGCCAAATATTCCTATGCTTCAAGACATTGATTGAGTATATCATCTAGCCAAATATTCCTATGCTTCAAGACATTGATTGGGTATATCATCTAGCCAAATATTCCTATGCTTCAAGACATTGATTGAGTATATCATCTAGCCAAATATTCCTATGCTTCAAGACATTGATTGGGTATATCATCTAGCCAAATATTCCTATGCTTCAAGACATTGATTGAGTATATCATCTAGCCAAATATTCCTATGCTTCAAGACATTGATTGGGTATATCATCTAGCCAAATATTCCTATGCTTCAAGACATTGATTGAGTATATCATCTAGCCAAATATTCCTATGCTTCAAGACATTGATTGAGTATATCATCTAGCCAAATATTCCTATGCTTCAAGACATTGATTGGGTATATCATCTAGCCAAATATTCCTATGCTTCAAGACATTGATTGGGTATATCATCTAGCCAAATATTCCTATCCTTCAAGACATTGATTGAGTATATCATCTAGCCAAATATTCCTATGCTTCAAGACATTGATTGAGTATATCATCTAGACAAATATTCCTATGCTTCAAGACATTGATTGGGTATATCATCTAGCCAAATATTCCTATGCTTCAAGACATTGATTGGTGCATATGATCGTAGCAGTTGAACGCACCACTATAAAATAATAAATTATAAAAATAAAAAAAAAAAAAATAAAAAAAAGACATTGATTGGTTATGGATGAAATTAGCCAAATCAAATTGTGTTGATGTGTTTTAGAAAATGCAAGATCTTCCTATTTTTTTCCTAACCATAATTTACCAAGAAACCTTTATCCGATACCTTTATCAGGTATTTTTCTATTAATAAATATATCGTTTCTTAAGTTTTAGTTCCAAATTCATTCATTTATTTTGCAACTTTTATGGGGTTTTACAGTAAGAGCTAATCGCTTTTGATAGACTAATTTTATTAGTATATAAACAAATTACATAGACTAATTTTATTAGTCTGTAAACAAATTACATAGACTAATTTTATTAGTCTGTAAACAAATTACATAGACTAATTTTACTAGTCTGTAAACAAATTACATAGACTAATTTTATTAGTCTGTAAACAAATTACATAGACCAATTTTATTAGTCTGTAAACAAATTACATAGACTAATTTTATTAGTCTGTAAACAAATTACATAGACTAATTTTATTAGTCTATAAACAAATTACATAGACTAATTTTATTAGTCTATAAACAAATTAGGTACATAGACTAATTTTATTAGTCTATAAACAAATTATAGAGTAATTGATCACAAACATACAAACAGAAATCAATGGCTGAAACTCAATATTGGGTCCCTCGGACCTTTAAGATCGAAAATTTTAGCTCTTTGCAATTCTTTCTTCTTTGGTTAAAAAAGATATTTGTTTATTGTTTTCAATAAGTTCCAAGGTATCAAATTTCGAATAAAAAATCCGTTTGTTCGCCATGATGGGGACTCCTGCCCAATGCGACTTTGATGAATTTCAGTATGGAAGTCCATTTGCTGGGATGTGTACACAAAAAAGACTAAAGTGTACAGGAAGGGCGGCAAACAAACGATTTTTTTTCTTCTATTTTTGGAATCTTCGTACCTTGAATCGAAGAATATCATTTATTTTATTGTGTGTGTGTGTGGGNGTTGGGGGGGGGGGTATTTTTTTAGGCAGTTAAATAATAAACCTATGTGTCACATTGGCAGATATTCATTATCTAGTTTTTTAAAAAAAAAAATTTGTTTCTAAAATAGTAGGTATGGTAATCAGGATAAATGGTTAATTGGGTACAAAATAACTAATGAACAAATGGTCAAATAATGACGCACGAACAGATAAACAGATATTGTTGTTTGTTAGAACCAGATATCAAGGGATCAAGTTCAAAACGGGAGCTATACCAAAATACGGACACCCACCCTTTTCTGCATCTGACCATAATCATTCGATTGGCCATGGCCCGTTCCCTAACCCTAGAGCTTTTCAAAATCAAAAATTCCAAGCCGTTGAAAAGTTAAGGGGGAATAATTCTGGGACGCGCTGTATATTTTTTTAATGCAATGAAACGCAGCTACCGGTTATGTTTTTGCCGCTTTTCAAGAATTCTGCCTTGAAGTAGAACATATTGTTGATTGTTCACAAACAGTCACAGATGTTTACACTTCGATTTGATACTTAACTTTTATAGCACAGAAACAATTGGGATGAGGGTGAGAGGGTAGGGGAACTATGGATTCGTATCTACCTTGTACAAATTCGAGCGATCCCGCTTTTTAACTGGTAACTCTGTATTGATGTGCTATAATTTTGCAAAACTATTTCCTAACTTAAGGACTAAAGGGCAATTTAAAAATTTCTCGAGCCAGCGTCTATGGCACGTTGAATACACCAGTTCCCGTTAGATCACTGAAGTTAAGCAATGTCCAGCGAGGTTGTACCATGTGGGTGTGTCCACGTGGGTTCGTGCCCTCGTGATGCTGGCTATTTTTCCGGCCCAGCCCAGGTTGGGTGAGGTCAACTTGGGTAGCTGGCTTGTAAGTTTCCAACGAATGGAGGGTAAAACCCCCGTCTCGAATGACCAATAAATGATAGAGAGACGTTAAGCTAAAAAAAATATTAAATGTTTTCGCATAAATGATATCGAATCGTGATCTGCCCAATTTGGGCAACAAATTGGAAAGTTGGCCACAACTCGAAAACGGTATTTTATTTTTTTCCTAGGTTCGCAGACTATAATTTGGGGGGGGGGGGCATTACCATCAATTTTTTGCTATCTACCACGTCCTCATAAAATTTTCTCTGATTTTATTTTAGACCCGCTGTTGAAAGTCGCCTGTGCCGTTTCTTTGTAATTAACTACAGATATTTTAGGCCCTTGTCCTCCCCGATAGAACTGACCATGCTTAGTCCCCGTACAGGCTCCCATCGGACGCGAAAAATATTTACATTTTTTTCTTTTAATTAGGCTTTACTTCTCTTTATCATCTATTGATTATTCAAGACGGGGGTTTCACCCTTCATTCGTTGGAAACTTGCAAACCAGCTACCCACATTGACCTCACCCAGCCTGGGTTGGGCCGGAAAATAGCCAGCATCACAAGGGTGCGAACCCACGAGGAAGCCCACATGGCACAACCTCGCTGGACGTTGCTTAACTTCAGTGATCTATCGGGAATTGGTGTATTCATCGTGCATAGATGGTAGTGTATTGGGTTTGATGGACAATTGAATCATTGATTTACATTTACATCATGAGCAGCCAGCATACATAGAGGACAACGATCCGATGACTAAAGGTTCAGCAAGGATTTATATATACCAGCTCTTTGAAGAAGTATCTGGAGCTGCACGGCTGGCATGAACAGCCTCAATGGAAGAAAAACAGAGTGAGTTATCATTGGAACGGTGTTGAATTGTTGATGGTTGTAGCAGATAGCGAAAAATTGATGGGAATGGATCTCCCCAAAATCAGGAAAAATATCAAAACTAAAATATGTCAAGCCGTTTTCGATTTACGGCAGAATTTCTAATTTAATCACTAAAATCGGACAGTCACGGTCCGATATCTTAAATTTCGTCGCGACAACATATCAAGCGAGGAAGTTTTAAGGGCGGAATTCATAGTCATGCCTCAAGTGAAGATTTTTTCTTCACTTAAGAATTTAAAATTATCACTTGAGTTAAATTTTCAATTCATAGACAAATCTTGAGTGAAATATTTTCTTGGGGTAAAATCTTACTTCACTCCAAAGTAGAACTGGCAGCACTGCAATATTTATAGGTAATAGGTATGTATATAGGAAAATAAATACTAAGGAAGATTTGTTTACTCAGGCATTAAATTTTCTCAGCCATTTCATAGTGACCTCACTTGAGTTCGGACTTCATGTCAACTTTAATTTAAGAAAATAATTCTCAAGTGACGTTGAAACTCATTAAAATATTAAGGTTGGTCGAAAGGTACATTGAGTGAAAAAATCTTCCTCCAGTTGTTTGTTTTTCATATGATTTACCCAATTTTTACGTTACCTCTGATAATATTTATGAACCAAATTTTTTGGTTTATTATATTCAATCACGAAACTTTGGAATCGTCACGAAAAAAAAATTACCCCTCAATTTTTTTTAAAATATTTAAAGATAGAGACTTGAAATTTTATATGTATAGTTTTACCAAAAATTAATCTATTTTTTGGCGTAATTAAAATTTCTACAGGGTATCTCAAAAGTGGGTAAACCAACTTTCGATTTTTAAATTGAAACCCCTAATTTTTATTTCATATTCAAATTTTACGTCAAATGCATGGGCGCAGTATCTCGTCTATGGGGGACAGCCGAGTTTGNTTTTTTTTTTTTACTTTCCTTATCTTATAAAAAGGAAAGTATTGTAATGGGCTGAAATTTTCGATGTCGAGTTATCAATGCCAAAACACGTTTTGGAGTCCCCAGAGCGCAAATCTCGAGTTTCAGCCATTCGCCCGTGTGTGTGTCTGTCTGTCTGTCAACAAGATATCTCAAGATCGGCAAGAGCTAGAGACTTGAAATTTGGTATGCAAGAGACAACTTCCGAATTGGCGGTTGCTTTTTTAAAAATGAAATTTCGAACACGGACTTAACTCGAAAATAGTTAAGTCCAAATTATGTCGAAGTTATATGTTAAGATTATAATAAAAGAAACAGTATATAAAATAAATTAGAGAACGATGAATAATATTATTTAATAATAATAATAAAATAGATTTAATAAATGAATCACAATTAATAAAATAAATAAATAAAATAATGAAACTCTTAATAATCGGGAATGTCCGCGATGGACTGCAGACAGATGGGGACTGACTGGAGAAATGATTAAGTCAGAGAATACTGAATAGATAGATCAGCAGTGTAAGCAGTATTTGCTGCTGTAACTACTCTCCCCTTAACATTTGGCTTCCCCCGGTAATTGGATGGTTGGCTGAATTTCGACTTCCGCGAGGTCGACGTTCTGTTCGATCATGATGTTTTGACTGCTTTGGTGTTTTTTTTCATTCAGCTCGGTGTTGCGGGGAAATCTCCAACTGATGCTTCTAACGCAGCTTAAGTCATGGATCCAATCCTTATTAACAATGGCACCACATTCACACACATGCTTCTGAAGAAAATTGCAACCCAAACGGAGAGCAATACATGAACGGGTTACCCTAGTTTACATGTTTATTAAGATATAATATAAGATTTTATCTCGGAGAGATTTTTCCGAGTCAACAAAAAAGTCAACATATAATGATTACCCTGCTTCATGAGGCGATTCATTGGGTTGTTGTTTGCAATGATGGACTGTTGGTAGAGTAGGTGTTGGGGAGAAGAGGTTGCAATTCCTCGTATATTTAGGATTAGTTCTGAAATTTATTAGACTCAATAGCTCAGGTGTATTGAGTTTGTTATTGGCATCTATATGTTGAATCGCTTGGCTCCATGCACCCAAGTTACGAGCCTGAAGTTCTTGAAAGCGGGTCGAATCAACAGGTTTGGTGAAAAATTTTTCTGAATGATATTATGAATTGAAATTGTTTTTGACTTCTGGATCCCAGCTTTTTTGAAATTCTGGATTTGAAGAAACGCTTCCATCATATATTTCGTTCCATCTTGCCAAGGCATCATCCAATAAATGTACACGAACCCCTTTGTCCATCATAAAGGACAGAATTTGTGAGACAAGATTCTGGCACACCATGAGCCAAGAAAAGCTGGAAGAGACAAATCACTGATATTATCTTATGCCCAGACCACCATTTCTAATCGGAAGGGATGCTCGGTTTCAAGCACAAAAAGTCTAGTTGAGACTTAGGTACAGGGGCTCATACAGCCCTAAAGAGGAATCTAGCTGAAGAATATATTTTAATGTATCAAACAAAATAAGATCAAACGACTTTAACATTTCTTCAAATTTCCATACATCAGCACTAGTTCTCAATATTTAGGTAATTTTTGGAATTATTAAACAATTCTTCAGAAGGATATATACATATGTGCATTAATTTTTAATGACCAAACAGAATCGAGGAAAACGCTAGTTTTGCAACGCCAAGAAAAACAAAACCAGCGTGCTATATAGCACGGTAAATTTGTCAGTGACATAGGTAAGACTTCATTTTTTGACAAGGTCATCGAAATAAAACCTTTTTCATTGTTTACGAGTATACTTTTAAATAAGAGGAAAATAATTTTTGAGTTGGATTTTGAGAGAATCTACATGGAATATTTCAAATGGACGCCATTTTGTAATTTTTATTTTTGATGGGTAAACGTTTTTTTAGACTTTCTTCCAAGCACTCAAATCATTTCAGTTTATTGAAATCACAGCTGTAATAAGAGAGATATGACTGATTCAATCAGTGGCCGCCCGTGAATATTTAGCCTGGGGGGCTACATGCCCCTCAGGCATTGCTAAAAATGCAATAGAAGTTGATTTTTTGGCTTACCTGACTAATATATCGAAATTTGAGTCATATTTAGATTTGGTTTCCATTTAATTCCTCTTCCAATGAAAGGCTTCGGAATTTGCATGGTAAAAGGTTAGGTATTTATTGAGACACGATCTAAATAATTACCTATATAATTTATTGTAAAGGAAATATTGCTAAATTAAATGAATGCGATGTTTATTTTATTGAGAATATACTTATTTTCCAACAGAATTTAAATTAATAAACACTTTTTATTTAATTAGGGTTATTTCCAAATAGGAAAAAAATCGAAATTGGTTGCAAAAAATAGATTTTCTATAAAATAAAAAACAAGTTTGATAACAATCAACAAAAGCAAGCAACAAACTCTTTGTTTATAATATTTTTGAATTTTGCTGATTCGATATCACAGTGCCATGCCATATTTTAAATATTGTTTGCTGATGTTAGATCAAATATTATTTAAGTCGTAAAATTCCTTAATATAAAAATAAAATTAAAGATAATGCATTATCTATCTACCTACCATGAAAATTGTTTGAATTAATTAATTAATTTGAATTCCAGCCTAATTTGGAGCCCTAAGCAAGTCGTGGGTTCGATGAATATTTTTTTT
>CM022881.1:20222203-20242017 GCA_012654025.1 Pachypsylla venusta | reverse complement strand
CACACGGACCAATGGCTGAAACTCGAGATTCGGGTTCTGGGGACCCCAAAACGTGTTTTGGCATTGAAAACTCGACATCGAAAATTTCAGCCCATTAAAATACTTTCTTTTTTATAGGATAAGGAAGGTAGAAAAAAATCGTCGTAACTTTGCACTTTGTTATGTAAGTATCCCAAAAAGTGTTTTCTGCGTGACATTGAAAAAGAAGCACACGGTTAGATGTTATACACTCGCCGCACTCGCGTTTCACATTTGATGGCTTATACCGAAAAAAATTTCGGGGGGGGGGCTATAGCCGGCCCCCCCCCCTCTTGTGTACGCCCCTGTCATTAGACATATTAATTTGGGTTTATTTGGAAACAATTACCATATATTTTTAGATACATTAATTTCTGGTCATTAATAGAAAAGCTTGGCCTCATTTTAGATCTCAGTACTTTTAATGGCGGAACATTTTGGACATTGGAACTTGGCTTTTTTTAAATTTTTTGTGAGATCTCAATTCTTTTTGTATGGCAACTAGGTATTTGAGTTTGATTACTCTAGTTTTTATTAGCTTTCTGTGGGCGATGATTCCGTGTCCTCCGTCTCAACAAGCTACTTCATTGTTTGATATTTACCCACATTAGCAAAGTTCCAAAATTGTACCAAAGTACCTACCCTCCCCAACCGTGGTGTATTATCACTTTTTAAAATGAACCTGACCAGCTTTATTAACTTGTTTCATTTTTAATTGAACGTAATACCAAATTATTACAATTCTTGATATATTACACTTCATCCTAAGTTGTATTTATCAATTTCTTATATGAAATTGATATGAATTGGCACCAAATTTCAAGTTCTAGCTCTTTCCATTCTGGTTTTAGGCGGGACCGCCGAAAAGCTGCCTTCCACCGCAAATTAGCGCCAACAATATATTACACTTCAACCTAAGTTGTATTCTTCAATTTCTTGTATGATATTGATATGAATAGGCACCAAGTTTAAAGTTCTAGCTATTACCGTTCTCATTTTAAACAGTATATACGAAAACCGCTAAAAAGCGACATAAAACAGTCAACGGTATATTCTTTTTTCACTGAAATTTTGCCGTTCATGGCATGAAACTGACATACATACCAAATTTCAAGTCTCTAGCACTTGCTGTTCTTGAGATATTTTGTTCACAGACAGACAGACATACACACGGACATAGGGCTCAGGGGTCCCAAAAACGTGTTTTAGCAAAACTCAACATCGAAATATTCAGCCAATTACAATAATTTCCTTTTTATGGGATAAGGAAAGTAAAAATTAATGCAGGCGAAAAAAATCTGAATAATGTATATTGCGTATGGAATTTGAGTGGTAAATAAATAACTAAATTTTCCAATAAAAATCTGAATAATGCATATTGCCTATTATCTGTGACAATGAATTTTTAAGTTAGTGGTAAATTAATAACTAAATTTTGCGATAAAATTCTGAATAACGTATATTGCCTATAGAATTTAAATGGTTAATAAATAACTAAATTCTCCAATAAAAAGCTGAATAATGTAGGTACACCTAATATTGCGTATAGAATTTAAGTGGTAAATAAATTAATAAATTCTCCAATAAAAATCTGAATAATGTATATTGCCTATAAAATTTAAGTGGTAAATAAACAACAAGAAAAACAAAGTATTAGGAATATTTCTTGACTTGACTAAAGTCTTTGACTCTGTAATGTAGACCATAGACGACTGATAGAATATATGAATCTGATTGGACTAAAGGATACTGTTCTAAAATGGTTTGATAGCTATTTGGCGAACCGTGAGCATGTTGTTAGATTGGGGAATACTATAAACGACACACAACATCCTGTTTTTGGTGTGCCTCAAGGCACAGTACTTTCCCCAATTTTATACGACATCTACGTATCGTATATTACCTCTGCTAGCGATGTCAAAATTATATCATACGCAGATGACACAGTATTACTTTATTCCACACCAATATCGAATGAAACATTTGAAATCGCTAACAGAGATGCCAACCTAGTAAACCTTTGGTTCAATCAGATGAATTTGTCTATCAATACTAACAAAACGACTTACTTGACTTTCACTCCTCAGAAATACTCAAACGCGAAAGATCGACAGACTAAAATCCACAACTGCACAGACACAACCACTTGTACCTACATGTACTGAACTAAAACAAAGATATCAAACAAAATACTTGGGAGTCATGGTTGATCGTACTTTGAAATGGGATAAGCATATTGAAATCGTCAATGCTAAACTACGTAGATTAATTAGAACATTTTTCAAACTGCGATCGATCATGGATCTCAAACTTTTGCGTGTGATTTACTTTGGATTATTTCAGTCAATAATACAGTACGGAATTATAGGCTGGGACTCAGTAGAAAAAACAAATTTAAAGACTATACAAACTCAAAACATATTAATCCGAATTATACTGAAAAACAAAACTTATACGATACTAACAAAACATACTCTGACCTGGACGTTTTTACATTACAACACCTGTACATTTATAACACTATACAATTTATATTGGAACGCAAAGAACACCTCACAACACCAAGACAAAACAACAATACACGACAAAAAGGACTCGCCCGGGAAAACAACTTTTACCTGACTAAGACCGACAGACACTACATCAGTCTTGTCCCAAAACTAATTAACGTTTTGCCGAACGATTTACTTGAGAGTGGATATAACCATTGTGTCAAACATATGTCTAATATTTTGCTGTAATCTATACTATTATCTAAGAAGGAATACCCCCCCCCCCCCCATTTACTTACCTTTAGTTACCTAATTCCTTGTAACTATTCTTTTAAAATATGTATTATGGCCACTTGTGGAGTGGTGGCAGAATGGTTTACCTTTTGGACTTTCGTTTTCGTCGTTTCGGTCAGTTCGGAGTTGAGTTTTCTTGTGTGGCTGGTTGTTTCACTGATTCAAAATCTGGTCTCACAGGAGGATTCCTCTTTGGACTGACCGGTCTGGCGGGGTCGGGTTTTCTGGGGTGATTTTTTTTTCCAATGCTCTACAAGGGGTTGAACCACATTTAACACAAACTCATTTATATCTATAAATGAGTTTTCAAGTGGGGTACCATATTTTTTAATTTTATTTTCAATATTTTATTTTTGAATTATGTATATACAAAATACATAGAATTATGTATTTTGAATTATAAATAAAGAAAGTATGTTCATTAAAAAAAAAAAAAAAAAAAAAAAAAAAAAAAAAAAATCTCCAATAAAGTCTGAATAATGTATATTGTCTATAGAATTTAAGTGGTAAATAAATAACTAAATTCTCCAATAAAGTCTGAATAATGTATATTGTCTATAGAATTTAAGTGGTGATTAAATAACTAAATTCTCAAATAGAAATCTGAATAATGTATATTGTCTATAGAATTTAAGTGGTAATTAAATAACTAAATTCTCAAATAGAAATCTGAATAATGTATATTCCCTATAGAATTTAAGTGGTAAATAAATAAATAATCTCTCCAATAAAAATCTGAATAAAGTATATATTGCCTATAGAATTTAAGTGGTAAATAAATAAATAATCTCTCCAATAAAAATCTGAATAAAGTATATATTGCCTATAGAATTTAGGTGGTAAATAAATAACTGAATTCTCCAATAAAAATCTAAACAATGTATATTGCCTATAGAACTTAAGTGGTAAATTAATAACTAAATTCAAGTCTGCGCAAGGTTAAGTGGTAACCTTGCGCAGACTTCAACATGCATTTTTTTTTTTTGGAACCTAACCCAATACTACTCCCAACACGTTCTACACAGCTTAACAACCCGTTACTACTCCCCATGTTCTACCTAGGTTAACAAACGTGTAGGTAATATGTAATCTATGTGTGGTATGTTCTGATCGGGATTAAACGTTTGCACCTCGGTGATATGATAATTAATGTAAGAGTCAAATTTCTTATCATTTTTTCTCTCATTTTCTCGAAACGAAGTTCGGGTACTCTGCTAGTTCTCCAATAAAGTATGAATAATGTATATTGCCTATAGAATTTGAGTAGTAATTAAATAACTAAATTCTCCTTTAACACATGAGCTGCCATGTTTATACAATTTTGTTATTTTCAGTTGTGAGTTCAAATGGAAATTTTAATAATGTTGTTATTTTCAGTTGTGAGCTCAAATGGAAATTTTAACAATGTTGTTATTTTCAGTTGTGAGTTCAAATGGAAATTTTAATAATGTTGTTATTTTCAGTTGTGAGTTCAAATGGAAATTTTGGATGTAACTTCGCTAGTTCTTATTCTATAGAAAATGACACTGTATTCCTTCTTCAAAATGATGTTCCTAGTTCGATTAAAGCTGCAACGTGGGGCTATGCTTCAACTTGTGCATTCGAAGATGATGAATCTTTAAACGACTTTCTTAAAGAACTTAAAACAATAAATAGAAATTTTATGAAAGCGAGGTTGTTGTCGAATATTGAAAACTTTATACAGTAAGTTCTATGCTCACAACTTGGCCATCATGTTGCCATAATGTTGGTGTGAAAGGCATACAAGAGATAAGCCCACTCATAGACTATTTCAAAGTTTAAGATTTTTTTTAGCTAGGGTTGTTGCGATATTGGTCTTTATTCTTTATGCGATATACGACATTGATAACGATATTTTCCCGGTATCGATATCGGCAATATCGATTCGGATTCCGAGATGCTTATAGAATAATTTCCACAATCATCTGATAAGAAGAACTCCAGTAAAAACAATAAAAAAGAGCTGCTAGGGATGAGCTTGAATAAAATAGGGGAGGAAGTGTCAATATAACAGAAAGGATCTGATATGCTCTAGGACCCTTCTTATGAAATTCTGATTCGATATCGATATTGACATTTTTCTACCGATATCCGAAATTATCGAATCCTTGATATCGATACAAATATCGGAAATATAGAATTTTATAGTATGGAACCCTATCTTCTTCATTAACTTCAATGACACATGGGTTTATTAGTTTACCTGATTTTATTTTATAGTATGGAACCCTATTTTCTTCATTAACCTCAATGAGACGTGGGTTTATTAGTTTACCGCATTTTATTTCAGAAAGTTTCCCATTTATATTTGGGGTCGGCTTTGCTTTCCTTAATTTTACCATGCCACAACTTTTGGTTCTGTGCCAACCTTCTACCCTTTCCTTGCATGGTGACCATTGCCTGCTTCTGACATTATCCATAGAAACTGCAAAGGAACTCGCATTTTGCTGTTGACCTTCCATCATTGGTTTGAAGCATAGTATTTTAAAGATTGGATGTGCTTCCTAACACCAAACCTTCTATTAGGATCATCACATCTAATGAAACTGGTTTTCTCATTATTGAACCCTAATATGTAACGAAAAGTCTTGGCGCACAATTATACCCAAACTGAGACCTACATACCAAATTTTATGAAAAAAGGAAAGAAATTGTTGAGATGTTCAAACTAGATGTGATTTTTTTTATATTCGCGTATTTGTTTTAGATTCAGAACAGACTATTTTTATAGTCAAGTGATGTCTTCATTTTCAAAATATTTTAAAAAGAACTATGTGCCGACAATTCTGAGGAACGATTTTGCGTTGCAAAGTTTACTCCTACTTGAAGAAATCGAGGAAACTCTAAAACATAACTATCCAGCCCTTCCAGGCTGTATTTGTTTAAGCGCGGTTCTCATGGATATTTCAGACAGACATGTAGACGTAATCAAAACGTCTGGGTCAAACTATCCACCATTTCAGCATTTCCAATACTATGCGGGTAAGTTTATTTTAAATGGTTAAAACCCGTGGGTGGTCCCCTATAGGGAATTTTTCTCACCCTGTCGGCAAAAACGCAATAACTTGGTAATTATTGGCTCCAAATTGTCGGGTCTCTCAGTAGCTGTTCAAAATATGTTTTACTTTGTGCTCACAAAAAATTGCCGACATACATTGCATTTCAGTTACCTGAGGCATTTGGAAAGCCGAAGACGCGGACCTCGGTGAGAATTTTTTTCACATGGCGACCAGTCGCGTCGTAATTTTTCCGTCGAAATTTCTGAAATTTCTCGTCTTTTTTTGTGGCTATTTATTTAATTACATATTAATGTAAACATAATAATGACCTAAATAATTAATTATTTAGGTACAATTCTAACATTTCATAAAATAATATAAGAAAAAAAAGTGCCAAAATAGGGGATCGAACTGAGCACTATTGGAAAATAAACTTGCTGAAATCGCTTCAAATATAGATCAAAGAAGATTTTGAACAAATTCTTTGAAAAAAAAATCAGTTATTTCCTTAGACCACACAGCAAAACCAGGGCGAGAAAAAACTCTATAGTGGACCGATCGTGTTCTGCTGCGGAAGGGGACCACTCAGGGGTAATGGGTGGATACATTTTTTTAGAAAGATGTTGTCCCAGGAGAGGAAGGACCCATACAGTATACAGTGCTGACGAACTATTTATTCTTGAACACCTCAACATGGAATCTTCAAAGAGGAACCTCTTTTTAACGTCTCTTTAACATCTATTGGTCATTCTAGACGGGGTTTAACCCTCCATTCGCTGCAGACATACTAACCAGTCACCAACATCGTCAATGTTGGTGACCCAACCCGGGTTGGGCCGAAATCTTAACGAGTGCGCAAACCTACGTGAAAACCTCTCTGGACTTTGTTTAACTTTAGTGATCTAATGCGAACTGATGTATTCAACGTGCCATAATGGCATTGAATTTGTTTCGCTATTCACATTTTTAACCGAGCTATGGCCGGAGTACCCACCAAAAAACGGTTATGAGCATAATTCAATTTACTAGTAATTTATCCCAGAAGCTAGATTACTGCTAAATATTTATTTTATTGATGTGCGTAATTATAGTATTGAGTCAGTCATATTAATTCTCATGGCCGACTCTCTCGAAAACCGTTCATCTTACAATAAAAAGTTTGAGACAATATATGAATTGATTCTTGGGGGAAATTTTATGGTGACCTTAAAATTTTTCTATAAGGTCATTTCAATGTTATTTCAAAAATAACTTCTTTTTGAATAGCATTCTATATTTTTGATTTAATTTTGTTTTAAAAGTCAAATCGAAAAAAATTTAGCAATTTTTTTAATACAAAATTCAATACCACACATTCAGGATTATCAGGAATAAAGAGTGCTATTTAAATATTTAAAAGAACAAAGCATCCTTGAAATAATATTGACCTTCGAGAAAAATTTCAAGGTCACCAAAATATCTATCTATATATATAAAAGTGAATGTCTGTTTGTTTGTTTATTTGTTTGTTTGTTCGCTTATAACTTACGAACTACAGCTCGGAATTGCACGAAACTTTGCACACTTATTTGCTTTTACCCGGGAAAGGTTATAGGCACGGTATTGTCCGTCCATTTTAGTTACGGCCGATTTTCCAATTTCTTGCTAAAAATTTTCCGAATTTTGGCCAATATATTAAGATTTGTCGCGAAAACATATCAACTCAAAGCGAGAAAGTTTTAGGTAACATCTTTATCCTTCATTTAGGACATATTTTGCAAAATTGTGACTAGCCATTGGAGGATTACAAGTTCGAATCCGGGATCGGGCACAATAAAATTTTGACAATACTCATTGTTTAGCCAAAACGGTAAGAGATATAGAAAAATTGATGGGAATGACCCCCCCCCAAACCATAGACCCCCCCCTGAGACCCCAGAAAAAACAAAAGCGGTTAGTGCCGATATAATTTAATAAAATTGAACACGAAGTTTGTTGGGTAGAACGTGTTGGGAGTAGTATTGGGTTAGGTTCCAAAAAAAAATGCGTGTTGAAGTCTGCGCAAGGTTAGGCTGGGTCGCAGACCAAGCCTTAACTCAGCAGACTTCAACACGCATTTTATTTTTTTTGGAACCTAACTCAATACTAATCCCAACACGTTCTACACAGCTTAACCACCCGTTACTATTCCCCATGTTCTACATATATGTAAACAAACGTGTATGTAATACGTAATCTATGTGTATGCTCTGATCGCGTTTAAACGGTTGTACCTCGATTATTATTAATGAAGAGTCAAATTTATTATAATTTTTTTCTCTCATCTTCTCGAAACGAAGTTCGGGTACTCAGCTAGTTTCCTCTAAAAATCAATATTAATATTTTTTTTAAAACGTTTTTTTTTTTTAATGAACAGTTATCGAGAAAATTGACATTTATAAATTAAAATGACTCATCCTGTAGTGATTCACACCCGTCATGACTCCGCAAAAAATGTTAATAATGACAGTTTTGATATCATTTATTGGAATAATGTGCGGATTTGTTTTATCCAATGCATTCCCGCTCTATATCTATTTATTTTTCAGCCACTATAAGGATATCTGTTGAAGAACAACCTGGATTCATCTTCCTACAACCCGGTCTTAGCAGTCCAGACCCAATCAAAATTATAAAGAATGAACAAAATAGTTGTAAGTTTATTAACGCAAATTTAGTTTGTGATAGGGGACATAAGTCAATATTAACTATTAAATAAATTAAATGAAAGCAAAATACTTACCAAAAACACTATTTATTTTAATTAATAAAGAAACTAGTTTCGAATCATTCGATTCATCATCAGTCTAGTCGAGTCTAAAGATGGAAGTTGACTGACTTCCATCCTGGAAGTTGACTGACTTCCACCCGGTGAAAATTGTCAAAAGCAGAACATTTTAAAATAATAAAGTAGTTGTCAATTTAAAGGATGGAAGTCAGTCAACTTCCATCTTTAGACTCGACTAGACTGATGATGAATCGAATGATTCGAAACTAGTTTCTTCATTAATTAAAATAAATAGTGTTTTTGGTAAGTGTTTTGTTTTAATTTAATTTAATTAAAAGTTGATATTTTTTAACACTTATAACTAACATGTTATTCAAAAATTTAGACATAAGTAAACCCGGTGAAAATTGTCAAAAGCAGAACATTTTAAAATAATAAAGTACCTAGTTGTCAATTTATGACATAAAAAAAAAAGTACGTATTCAACAGTTTTACATTTGTAAATTGTTGTCATAACACATACTCGTATGCTTTTCTGAGCTCTGCACTCTGAAAATCACCTCAACCCACACTACCTTCATTTCTGCGGACGTTATTTTTAAAAGTATTTTTGTGGTAAACTTTGGGGGACAGAGAGTTAAATATGAAAGAAAAAAAAAAAGGTTCATTATTGAAAATAATAAACCAAAAATCAATGAATGGCCCTAATGGTCATTTATTTATTACAAATTTATATTTCGAGCGAAGGATACCTAAACTAAAATGGATCTCAGCTTTCCAGTGCATTATTATAACTGACGACTAAAGAGCTGCGACATTAGCCGAAGACTGCCAAATCTAGTTCCAATTATATTTTCATTGGACATTGTTTCTAATAATTTAAATAATACCACTTTTTAATAAAATGATTCGAAAACGGACGAAGTTTTCCAAATTTAATTGTTATAATTATGCGCGGATAGTTGTTTTGGGGTGGCACAATCCCACAATATACCTAATAGAAAATTTGGAGGGGGGAGGGACTCGTAACCTAGAGACAAGGTGTTCGAGTCCTGGGCAGTACTTTTTAATGCAATGTTTATCGAAGTACGATACCTAATTTGTTAAAAGCAGTAGAGCTTACCACAAATACCTTTCATAAGGGTGATAAGCGATTTTATAATCGTGATGACGAGAAAATGTGCCATGGCGGATGTCAGAATTTTTGACGATTTTATATTTACGTATTACTATTTAGTCTCAGGATTGGGAATTATTTAGGGGCCCGTGCCCCCCCCCTCTCAATGGGATAAAAGACAACGGATTTCCATTCATTTGATTTTTTTTTAAAAAAATGACGTGATTAGCTAGGTATATAATGAAATTTGAGAAATACCCCCCGCTTAAAAAACTGGGGGGCGGGTGCCCCCCGTGTCCTCCCCGATATCCGCGCATGGTTATAACATTTTTAATAAACACATGCGACATGAGTTCGGCTAATTTCAAATTCAAAATCATTTTTTTTAAAAAAATTGGCTTAACGTCTCTTTAACATCTATTGGTCATTCAAGAGTTTCAAAACGGGGGTTTTATCGTCCATTCGCTGGAAACTTAAAACCAGCTACCCACATTGACCTCACCCAGCCTGGGTTGGGACGGAAAAAAGAGCCAACGATACTTGGTGTTCCCAAGCGGTCACCCATCCAAGTACTGACCACGCCCGACTTTGCTTAACTTCAGTGATCTGACGGGAACTGGTGTATTCAATGTGGTATGATCGTTGGCAAAAAAAAAATTCAAAGTCTAAAGGAAGATAAAGTTAAGTACGGTTTCACGTGCCATTTATTTTTTACTCTAGCCAATTACCTATTTTGCATAGAAATAAACAGTGGAGTGGGATAAGCAAATAAGACGGCGTAATATATATTTATGTTGTTTTCAATAATGAACCTTTGGAATCGTCACGGAAAAAAAAAAATTGATATTATACGTTTCAAGGTACGTAGAATCCAAAAATCGAATAAAAAAAATTCGTTTGTCCGCCGTAGGCCGTGATGGGCACTTTTGATACTTAGCGTTGACCGATTTGAATGAAATTTGGTATATAGGTCCCATCTCTAATGTGCCCCGAAACTTTTGGGTGCAATCGAATACACCCTTGACGATTTTTGCTGCTTTTTAGCGGTTTTCAGTACTGCTGCCTAAAAGAGAATGGAAAGAGCTAAAGATTTGAAATTTTGTATGTATGTCATATTTGGGTTCTCAATTAAATATACCGCTGGCGGTGTTTACCGCTTTGAAGCGGTTTTATTAATCCTGTCTAAGAAGAGAATGGTAAGAGCCAGAGACATCAAATTTAGTAGGTATGTCAAATTTAGGGTCTAATAACGCCCCAGATTTGGAATCATCACGACCCCTCCCCTCAATTTTTTTGGGGGGAGGTATTTTTTTGCCAGAAAAATAATAAACCCATGTGTCACATTTGCAGAGTTTTTCAAACGAGGAATCATAAATTTGGTGACATAATGACACAAAGATTATTCTAATTGGCTTTCGATTAGAAAAAAAAAAATAGATTTAAAATTTAATTGAAAATATGCGTGCCACAATTGCCACAGTGTAAATTGAGATAGGTGGGAGCCCACTATTGTAAATTGTTGGTTATTAGTGATTTAGTTCACTGAAGCCATATGAGTACCTACTTAATTATCGATACCTTTCATTCGATACGATTTTCGATACCTCTCATTCGATATCAGTATATCCATACCTCTCTTCTGATACTACTCAAGAGTACCTATTGGTATCGATACTTTACATTTGATACAAAAACTGTCATCCTAAGTTTGACCGCCTTTATATTTGCTCGAAAAGAACGCATCAGTTTTTAATACACTTGACATTTTGGACCTTTGCGGCCGCACCGAAATGGTAGGTAAAAATGCCTATATATAAGTTTTCTTGATCCCAAATAAGTAATTTAGTAAAAAATAGTGTTCCAACGGGATGGTTGTCCGACCGCAGAGTTCGAGCATTTTTAGACCAAAATTTTCAAAAAAGCTGTATAGGTTTGGTCTAAGAAGGCTCGATCTCTGCGGTCAAAGTGGGCGGGACTACCATCTTTTTTTACAAAATTACTTATTTGGGATCATGAAAACTTATTCTAGGCATTTTTACCTAACATTTCGGTGCGGCCGCAAAGGTCCATTGTCACATGTTCCACCCTGTAATTCGTGAACGGTAGATCCTAGAGAGTTCTAATTTTCTGTAATGAACTCGTATTAACGAGACCTTTCAAACAAGGTTCACTTGATATACCTTCTCATTTAAGATTTTGAAGCCAGTTGGAGCCCAGCGAGGCGAAAAAAAATTTAGTCTTAAATTAATGACTCTGAAATCTAAGGGATACGTGTTTTTGCGTTTCTTATATTTTCAGCCATTCTTGAGATACGGGGGGGGGTNGCCATTCTCGAGATACGGGGGGGGGGGTGAGACTTTATGGACACCCTGTATACTACTCAAAACAAAATAAGTTTAAATAAAAAAAAAACACTTTAAATATTCGCTTTTTTTTGCATTTTATGAGTTCAAGTTCAAACTAGATTGCTTTTGGAACACTGTCTTACTTAATTGAAAGAAATATTGAACGCAGCATTTGTCGCCAACTCCAAATTAAGCTCTAATTTTTAAAGATATTTAAATATTCAGGATTCGACTTCTTAGCAAGTGCCAAATTTTGATGCATGTAACTTACCTCACATTGCAAAATCTGTGACTATGTTACAAGTCAGTATCGAGTATGTCCTCCCCTGCTGTTTGCACACGTCACACGCCCCCATTCTAGTCGGCATGCTTTCAATGAGATTAACAATGTTCTCATCCGGGATTTCTTCCCAAGCAGATTTTAATGCCCGAATCAACTCCTCTTAAGTTCTTATTGTGGGTATTATTGGTTCCGAGTCTTCTCTTCAGTTGATCCCATAAAATCTCAATAGGATTGAGGTCGGGGCTCTTGGCTGGCCACTCTAGAACTGTGATGTTTGCCTCCTCTAGAGCCTCTCTTGTGGTGCGAGTGGTATGTGGGCGGGCATTATCTTGCATCAAAAATTTTGAGCCCAACCTCCGTTCAAATTGTATCCTATGGGGTGTTATCACCTGTTCAACATAACTATTGGATGTTACGGTACCCTCGGCGAAGGGTACCAGCTCCGATCTACCAGATATATTTATGCCCCCTCAGATTATTACACTTGGGACCGCCAAATCTGTTACTTTCATGTATACAATCATCGACAAATTTTCTGCAAGCTTTTTCAGACTCTAACATGTCTATCATCACTTTCAAATTTAATTTTACTCTCAACTACTTTTGTGCTCGGTTGGACTTTAAAATAGACAGTTTCATATCGCACAAAAAAGATTCAGATCCTTCATTCGTTTGGAGTCATTTTTTAGTGTCTAAAGACGGTAAAAATGCAATGTGTAAAAAATGTGATGCTATTCTGAAAACTCTTGGTTGATCCACAAAAGGACTCCACACACATCTCTCAAGTTAAAAACTTGATTTTTTATTTTTATTTTATCTACTTATTGTAGTAACTACCTACTTTTATTTGAAATTTGGAAGATTCCCAATTTTTTTTAATCCCGGGATCAGTCCCGGGATTGTAACCGTTCCAGTCCCGAAACTTCGGGATTGTAAGGAAGGTTCGGGATCATAATCTCTAGTCAGAACCTAATCACCGTACGAATCACTCTCGCGGGATAAAGCTCACTTACAACTAAATTACCCATGCTAATAAATTGAGACATCTGAGATTTGTCTCTAAATATGTTAAGAAACATGTTACGGATCGATTCATACCTTGATAGATAAATGTTAATCGGTCTGCACAGTTTTTTCAAAATAATTTTCAGTGGCCCTTATTTTGTTTTGAGTAGTATACTTTTGTTTAATAGCTCAAGTGCGTTTGCATTTAAATTGATATACCTACTTTTGGATTTAAGGAGTATTTTTAATGTACGAGTAAATAAGGAGGTTTCCTTGCAGCAACATTTCTGGTGTATTTTTTTTTTTTTATTATGTTTTATAGATTTGTTCTTTGGACCAGAAAATACAGAAATGAAGTTTGCGTTTTTTCCTGAAAATCCCAACTATATTCTTATGCAAGACACATCCACTCTGGAATATTCCAGAACCCAAGCGATCTATGTTGGCAATCCGTACTGTTCCCCCTTCCATAATACCGAAAAGTTCAATATTTTAAGTCAAAATAAATATCTATACAAACGGAACAAGGACGGTCATCCCGTGGCTGGATTAGAACTTTGGATCAATCCCAGTGAATGGGCACAGAGAATTCAGAAATACAATGCTTCATTAAATTTTCCATCTGTGAGATTGTTCATTAAGAACCAAAACCAAAATACAAATGAAGATTCATCAATGCATATATCGTTGTATATGGAGAACGAGGTAATTATAGATACGAGCATGTGTCCAGCCTCCCCCCCCNCCCCCCCAAAAAAAAATAAAATAAAGTATAAAAGTATATGACCCTTTATAACAGTTGCCAGATGTCCCCTTCTTTAAGGAACATCCTATAGATTATAGATTGTCTCAGAAGTTTTGCCCAGTGCTTTTAACTTAAACCGCATGGAATTCTAATAATCTTAGGGATAGAAACAATGCCGTGGACTTTGAATTGGTGATATTAGAATTCAGTTTTTACCTCCGGAAGTCATGGGCGTAGGTACTCAGGATTTTTTCTGGGGGAGGGAGGGGCTGTGCAAACCAAGTAGGTATGTCTCCAGATGGAAATACATTATAGACCAGTGTTTCCCAACTGGTGTTCCGAGGAACCTAGAGGTTCCGTGAGTTGATGCCAAGGGTTCCGCGAGAAAATTTGAGAAGTATAATTTTACACTAGATAAAATGATGTTTTGAACTCAATCACTGAGGATTTCGTAGAAATCTTAAATGAAGAATTTAAAAATCGTAAAATGCAGTTTGGATGAATATAGAACAGTTCCATGAACCAAGAACAAAAAAGGTAAAGCAGATAGGTATGCATTAGGTTCAGGTACTTACCTCGGTGAAAACACGCATATCTCGCGGTGACCTAGGCTCTACATAGTGACCTAGGCAAGTACTAATAGGTACAACAATTGCTATACATAGTAGCTAATTGCTATACATAGTAGCCCATTTCTGTACATAGTAGCTAATTGCTATAAATAGTAGCTAATTTCTATACATAGTAGCTCATTGCTATACATAGTAGCTCATTGCTATACATAGTACCTAATTGCTATACATAGTAGATAATTTTATACATAGTATCTCATTTCTGTACATAGTAGCTCACAGCTATACATAGTGGCTAATTGCTATACATAGTAGCTCATTGCTATACATAGTAGCTCATTGCTATACATAGTAGCTCATTGCTATAGCAAAACAATCATGCTAAAGCAGGGGTTCCCAAACTGGGGGGCGTGAAATCAAGCCAAGGGGGGCGCGAGTCCAGTTGAATTATTATCATTTAGTTGAAATATATGTACACAATTTTTTTACACAGGTAATTTTATTGAACATGATGTTTAGAAATTTTGAATGAGTTGACATTCAGCAACACATTATAGTGTTTTAAATGAGATAGCATTCAGCAACACATTAGCGTTTTGAATGAGATAGCATTCAGCAACACATTAGCGTTCAATAGCGGGGGCGCGGGAGGCTTTCATTTCAAGAAAACGGGGCGCGGTACCAAAAAGTTTGGGAACCCCTGTGCTTTTTTTAATACAGGTGAATTGACACATTCAAAAATTTTTTTTTGCGTGACATTGAAGAAGAAGCACAGGGTTTGATGATATACACTCGGGGAGGGGCTATAGCCGGCCTGCCCTCCCCCACCCTTTGTGTACGCCCCTGCCGGAAGTGGTATTTTTTGGACAAAAGTTTTGGTTTATAGAAAATTTTAAAATATAAAAAGTGAAACGAAAAAAGGAATAATTTCTTCTTTCTTTTTTGAAAAAAAAAAAAAAAAAAAAAAANTTTTTGGCCTAAAAATCGTCCGACGGGAACCCAAAATAAAAATCAAATATATTGTTTCCTATTACTTTTGGCACCATACTTTCACTATTTTGAAGATTGGACATATTTGGAGCCACGGGGTCCAAAAAACCGATATTTCCGACGTATGACGTTCCATGCTTCCACGTACGGACGAAAAGAGCAATGTCCACAGCCGAAGGCTGCAATATCTTTTCAAAATAAAGGTCAACGGCAGCAGAAAAAATTATAAGTGTCGTCATTTGGGAAAACACAATCTCGTAATGTTTCAGGAGATTTCAATGAAGTTTTTTTAAAAAAGGTAAATTTTGAGTAGAAGGTCTGAAGTAGGGTTATGCTTTCCGTCTGTAATGTGTAAAGTTGTTCTTTAACCCTAGCATTGCCAAGGGTGGGGGGTACAAAGTACCCGCGTTTTAGCAAAAAACTTATACTAATCAATTTATGGTATTTTTTTTAATGAGAACTTTAATAATTAATTGTCACAAATAATATTTTCCATCATAGTATATAAAAATATGTATGTTCTAAGCCTTCTAAGGGATGATATTGAAGCCAAAATTTGGGGGCCGGTACTTTATACNCCCCGCCCCCCTTGGCAATGCATGTAACCAATACATTGATTGTATAAGGTACCATTAAAATCTACCATAAATTGTCTAAAGTGTCTAGAATGTCTAATTATGTACCACATGCAAGAAATAAGTGTGTGTAAACACTGTGAAAAGACATGTGTCGGTTTGGGATGGCAGGAAGGACAAAGTTCTGGTTCAGAATAGATTTCCTAGGGTCTAGCGATTTTTTTTTATTTTCATTTACATTATTTTATTCCTGGGATTTAATTTTATTTTTATGTAAGATAATAATTGATTCAGTTTATATTTTTTTAGTTTATAATGAAGTAATAGCGACTTATTGTAATAAAAAAAATCATTTTATCCTTTATTTTGTTTGCGGGTACTTTGTACCCCCCCCCCTGGCAATGCACGTAATTGAATAGAGCTTGGCAATCCTAGGGTTAAGAATTGTTCAAATTTTCATTTTAATTTTCAGTATCTGCATCTATATTCCCACGAGTTACGTTATGTCGAACACGTTGAAAATGTAATGGGACTGGATAATGGTGAACTTTACGGTAAACTAACGGAAATACTCAATGCATTGCATGATTCGGGCTTTATTGAGCAAATTAACCAATGTAAAATTGAAGATAACTTTGATTCAAAAGCCAAATCTAAATCACGCGTTGGACTTTTAAAAGGTGTCGTTAAAAAAATGTTGAGATGATTAACTATTGTATTAAGAAATTTAGGCATGTTTTTTTGTTTGTTTGTTTTTTTAATTTAAATAATATTTTTAACATAAAATTTTGTTAAGATTCATTTTTCCTTGCTAATTTATTTATCTGTATATTAAGGCGCCTCCGAGGCAGAGTGCGCATCACACTCGGTCTGGTTGTGTTTGGGGGTAACTCAGCCTCCTGAGGACAATTGAGTAGCTATGGTAATAGCGCCAAGTGTTAGCATTATAAGGAAATTGTTAAAGTGTATAGCTTAAGCTTAGTGATATTGGAGTGAATGTTGAATATCTTTAAAAAAATAGGTAAATAACAGTGTGAATGTTGAAAATACCTTGTAATGCTATGATGCTCAAATGTGACATAATAACACAAAGAAATATACATTTATTATTTTTATTTGTCAGCAGTAAAGCGGTGAAGAAACTGCTACAAATTTTAAAAAATAGGTAAAACAGTGTGAATGTTGAAAATACCTTGTAATGCTATGATGCCCACAAACATTGTGACATAATAACACAAGGAAATATACATTTTCAATTTCAATTTTTTTCAATTTTATCTGTATATTTGTTCACCATCTGGTGGGCTAATAAATGAATCTATAATAGACACAAGCTCCATTGATATGTGCTAATAATCATACGATATATTTATTCATACCCTGTCCAATGAAAGGACCATTAGATTATTTGGATCAACAAAATTATTCGTTACTCACCTTCAATCTGAAAGAAAAAACCCGGTCGTCCTTTGAGAGCGTCTACGACTGACTCATTCAAATGAATGTTGGTTAAAGGAACATAATTACTTTACTTTCCCTCACATACTTACTTTACTTTTCTTGTTCATCACGGAAACTGATGTTAANCTGATGTTAATGGAATCTCTTCCTCACATACTTACTTTACTTTCCTTGTCCATCACGGAAACTGATGTTAATGGAACCTCTTCCTCACATACTTACTTTGCTTTCCTTGTTCATTCCGGAAACCGATGTTAATGGAAGGCTTGGGTAGCAATTTATGATAGTGTGAGGACACCGGAGTAGATGTTGATAATCCCGACCCCTCCTGCGTACACCAATTGTGGTAAATATTTCAAATTATAGAGGATGTACTTCCATAACTATAACGAATTTGAACCCACGCTCTACTGTTTGCCACTGTCAGGGCGTCTAACCACACTAAGTCAGTTTCAAATTATGGACGATGTACTTTCACAACTAGACCGAGTTTGAACCCACGCTCTACTGTTCGCCATCGTCAGGGCGTCTAACCACTAAGTCGGGTTCAAATTATGGATGATGTACTTCCATAACTATACCGAGTTTGAACCCACGCTCTACTATTTGCCTCTGTCTGGGCGTCTAACCACTAATTCAGGTTCAAATTATGGACGATGTATTTCCATAACTATACCGAGTTTGAACCTACGCTCTACTGTTTCCCACCGTCAGGGCGTCTAACCACTATGACACCAACCCATGTTTCACTGTAAGCGTTATACTATATCGAGTTTGAACCCACGCTCCAGGGAGTCTAATCACTATGACACCAACCCATGTTTCACTGTAAGCGTTATATAGAGTGTTTCATAATCATGGAAATATTTGATGTTTATATACACAATTATAACATTATGATATCCCATTACGTACGAAATACTACATCAGACATATGGAATCAAAACTTCGGCGACAGGCGTTTGTCGGTGATGACTTGACCACAGATGATCGCATCAAATTCTGCGAGTTTCTTCCGCATTTCCTACTCCAATTCAGCAATCGTTAACCGAACCTATGAATGACACAAAAATACCTGATGCGATTCTACAATTGAAAATATGTTATAAATTAAGATTGGTTTCCTATAGGTTAAATCATATTAAATTTTTTGTTCCTGATTGGTTGATGTGGATTTTATACAGGGTGTTTTTTAAAAAACGTTCCAGCCCTAAAAACTCGAGAACCGTTTGAAATTCGGAAAAACGCAAAAACACGTATTTCTTTATTTTTGGAGGGAACCTGTTTTTAAGGGGTCTCAATTTTTTTGACACTATCAGGGACCACCCCAGGGAGGTCTACTTCGGAATCTTAAATAGAATCACCCATATTGTGATACATTTTTGAAAATCCCATTAAATTCTTAGATCATTACAACAAATTTTTCCGTTATAGAGGGCCGGAGTTATGGGCTCTCAAACTTGACTAATTTTAATATTTTTCTATATCTTAATTTAATGTTTGTATTAGATAGGACGTTAAATAAGAGCATGACAGTAATTCCTTTATTTACCTTAAATAAGATGCTCAATGTGTCCTCCAAGTTTTTTAACGTCCTATCCAATACAAACAATAAATTAAGATACAGAAAAATATTAAAAATAGTCAAATTTGAGAGCCCATAACTCCGGTCCCGTTTAACGTAGAAATCTGAATTTTGTTGTAATGAACTAAGAATTTAATGGGATTTTCAAAAATGTAACACAGTATGGGTAGTTCTAAGTTGACCCCCCTGGGGCGGCCCCTGATAGTGTCAAAAAATTGAGGCCCCGTAAAAAAGGTACCCTCTAAAAATAAAGAACACGTGTTTTTGAGTTTTTCCGAATTTCAAACGGTTCTCGAGTTTTTAGGGGTGGAAAGTTTTTTAAAAAACACCCTGTATTGTTTGAGTCTTTGATCAGATATGCACTTTCTTGCTACGGGTTCGCTTCCATTACAACAGAAAAAGTGATTATTAACATGCAAGAAAATGTTATCAAAACTATATTCAAAGAACAAAGTCCATATCCCCCAAAAATTCTTAAGCTCCAGGATCTCCATAAATATATCCTGACATTAAAATACTTCTTCTGTCCCGAATATAGAAAAAAAAAACAGGATAAACCTTACTGA